>CM038796.1:99025869-99554419 GCA_021764765.1 Vicia sativa | reverse complement strand
AGTTCACAAGACAAGGACACGAAACCCTAGCCCTATACACAACCCTCACTTTGCCAAATTTTTTCTCAAAAGTCAAAATCGAATTTCAAATCATAAAGAAGTTTTAAGCAAGCAAAAGGCTCATCCAATCTTGTTCCTTGACCTCCCAGAGTCCAAAAGCAATCCTTGCTCGCTTCCAGCCATCCGTAATCGTGCCTTTGAACTCTCAATTCTGCTTGAAACTTTCTTAATTTCGATTTTCAAGGTTCATGCATTCAACTGTTTTTGATCGATTGATGCACTCAGGGCACTCATTAGATCGTGATAGACGTAGCTACATGCAGGTTTCACGATAAAACTCATATTGCCATTATTAGGTTCCAAGCCGTGAGATTCGAAACTCAAAATCAGCCGCTTTCAGACACGAGGATAGCACCATCGTGCTCGCAAGGATCGAAATAGTCGATCCGGCACTTGTTTCGCTTTGAATGATGCATTTTTTCGTGCTTTTTCGTGTTGGAGAAGACGAACGAGCTAGGGCTCCAAATGGTTGCCGACTTGGTTGACCTACGAGGAAGTCGTGGCAAGATAACGTTGCTCGATGCTCGCTCATAAGTCAATGGACCCACGCGCGGCCGACTTGCCGACTCACATCCGTGACGCCATCATTCATATTCAATTGATTTTGTCTTTTCCAACACCAAATGACACTTGGCCTAGTGGTTAAGACGCTCTCGCAAAGATGCTCCTCCGAGTCCCCCTGCTCGAGCCTCATGTGACCTGGTTTTGCATTTTCTTTTACAAACTTTGCATTTTTCTCATATTTTCTATTTTCTTATTTATTTAATATTTTCATGCATTTTAATTTCTTTTCAACAATTTTTTCTCATGCATTAAAAATCATCAAAAATATTTTTCTTTTTGCATTATTTTCATAAAATGTTTATTTAATTTATAAAATTAAAAATATTGTTTTGCATGCATATTTAATTTTATTCATAATTTTGCATTTAAATCACTTTTAATTAGTTTTTAATTATTAAATTGCATTCAAAATCCCAAAAATTATTTTAGTATATTAATGTTATTTCCAAGATGAAATATTTTTCTCATTCAAAATTTGCATTTTTACTAACATTTTCCTCTTATTCGATTCCTCTCGTATTTTCCGATTATTCTCTCGTGTCATTCCGCTTAGACGATTTCTTTTATCGCTTTCTTTTTCCAATAATGTAATTGCTATGGGATGTAATAGTTTAATTAGGTTTTTTTTTTCCAAGTTTAAATTATGTATCTCGCCTAAAGCCATGTAATAGCGTAGGATTTATCTTTCCGCACTTTATACTTCCGATTTTAATTTCCGCACCCATAACCTGCTAGTAATTAGGCATGTATGGCAAGATAAAATTGAACATAGTCCACTAATTTTCAAGATAAATATATCCAATTCAACACACTTCTTTCACACATGCACTTTAGGGTAATTCTCTCGCTGCTTTTACGAATTCAAATGGTCATGTCCTCGAACGAGGTATTCTAGCACCGCTTTCAAACAAATCATCATAGTCCCTTCGATACAAAGATCATAAGACCCACGATGTCGCCCGAATACATGATCTTGACCCTCGATTGTCGCCACTAAAAAATGATGATAGTCGAATGTGCTAGGATACTCTCCAAGTTGCTTTCTATGACCATCCGATGTCCCTTCGAATGTCCCGCTTACATCCAACAAATAGAGTTACCTACCAACTAATGGTATGGATAGCACTATTCTAAAGGAACGTGAAACAACACGAAAACGACCAATTCGAGTAGGTAATAAGACTTTTAGTTGCTTGCTCTATCAAATACTTTTCACACCTCACACTTTTGTCAAAGTTCAAACTCTTTTCAAAACGAAACATTTCCAAACACTTTGTATACATTCCTACATGAATCATTACAAAGTCAAAGCGAAATGCCTTTTCAAAACATTTTGTCAAACACACGTAAAGCACAATTTTAAAGTGATCTAAGAGTAACTAAGAGCCCGTAGATAACTCACGGATGGAAAGGGTGTAATACCTTCCTTTTCATAACCTTCTTCCTTACTTTAATCTAACGAAGGTCTTTTTTGTACTTTTACCTTCCCTTAATTGGATAAAAGAAAAGTCGGTGGCGACTTTTGCTATCCGCACATTTGCGATACAAAAACCTACAAAGTCAGCTTTCACCGACATGTAACCGGCGACCGGGAGAACACCCTAAAGAGAGAATGCCTAAGGATTTCTAGATCACCTTTATTGCTTTCTGCGACTTGCTTGCTTTATCTTTTAAGGGTTGCTTGGGTATTATATTTGTGGGGATCCTACACCGGATCCGGTTTCTTTTAGGTAAGTAGCAATAAATCGTCAGACCGTTAGACGATATCGAAAGCGGTCAACATGATGGCTACGTTAGTGTGACACTTGGATGTCCCGATACTTTCCCCAAGTCGAGATATTTTGCTTCGTGGTGTCATCAAGCACTAACTAAACTTTTAGAACCTTAATTGACCCATCTTGGCCATTAGAAGGTAGTGAGATGGCGGCTTTGGTGCGACTAAGGTGGTGATACTGATGCTACGCCATTAAGATCGGACTTTGGGATATTTTAGGTCGACCACTTGGTAGTCGATTGAAATAAACGCCACGAGAAAGATCAATGATATGAGATTCCTAGAACCCGGTTACTATTATAGGACGGGATGAACCAACTCAAACTTTTGGTAGGGTAATCACCTATACCTCTTGCAAGCCTTAAACCTAGGCTCATTGTGTGAATTGTTTGTGTGTGCAAACATGACATCATGACATCATTTGCATTGCATATCATTTCTAACTATTTCAAGGACCTAGGGATTTATCTTTGCTCTGTTTTGTAGGAATTATGGCTTCTAGAAAGACTATCCGAATCAACTTCAGTATACTTTCCTCAAAGAATTGGTTTCGTAAATTCCGATCATGCTCGGCTCATCAAAAGACATGGTTATCTACTGACTTGGTTATCTCCGGTTTGAAGAAGATATGATGTATGTCCTATTCCTTCGATCCAAACACCATTGCTTTACATTCCCAATTATCGCTTGGTTCCTACCTTGGAAGAGTTCTCTGCTACTGGGATACCTATTCTTGACCAAATGCCATTCACAGTTTAGAAAAGGTTCCTAAAATGCGAAGACATCATGATCGCTTACATCTTAAGCGCTCGACATTGAAGCCAATTGGGAAACCAAGTGGAGTTAAGGGTTTACTTTCCAAGTTCCTAATTAAGAAAGCCCGAGAATTCCTCAAAGTTATGAGTTTCCATGCATTTGAAGATATTGTGGCCTTGCTAATCTATGGTTTGGTTCTATTCCCTAACTCGGATCAATTCATAGATGTCAATGCCATCAAGTTGTTTCTTACCCGCAATCCTGTGCCTACTTTACTTGAGACATCCATTCTCTCCACACTGCATTACTAAGAGCAAGGAACTCTCATGTGTCAGATACTTACTTTCGAGGTGGTTTATTTCGCACCTTCCTCCATCCGCTTTGAAGAACGAACAAAGGTTGAGATGGTCTCAAAGACTAATGTCACTCTCTCATTCGATATCCGTTGGAATCTTTCTCTCAAAAGGACTTCACATTCATTGAGTTGTGGAGAATTCCCTAATGTACCACTACTTGGTATAAGGGAGGTATTACTTACAACCCTTCTCTAGCTCTACGTCTTGGTTTTGCTCGAAGAGATGGTCCGCATGATATGCTTCTCCAAGATATTGTGTTCGACTACAACCACGATCTCGCATACCGACGAAGGTTTATACACGCTGGGGCATGGTAAAGAAGACGATACCAAGACTTTGGGGCACCGTAACTCCATTCCTTGGGAACCTTACTCAAATGGGTGAGAGCTCGAGCTCAAAACCTCATGATGCCATTCACGCTGTTTCTACCGAATTATGGAACTCTGCTATAGGTGACGTACCTATAACGTTCTCCATCCCGACATGCCTACCGATTTTGAAGACTGAAGAGATCTTGGATTCACTTAAAGAAGAGAGGGATACCTTGAAGCTCAGTGTTATGCAAGTGAGAAGAAAGTGCTAGAGTTGACAAAGCTACTTCACGAGGAGCGAAGCATCAACGCCACTCGCACCAAAGGAAGCGCCATGGGAGACTTAGAGCTTTAGGATTTATATGTTTTCTTTATTTGTTTGAACTATCTTTTGTACTTAAAAGAAAAAGAATAAAGAGTACTAATAAATGTTTGTTCATTGCTTGTTTAACAAATTTAAATCTCTAAGGTCCTTGAAAACATTGCATTGCATCCGCATAAACATTGCATATCATAGCATAACATTGCATCACGTACATCAAGATTGGTTTTCTCATTTGCTCGCTATTTATTTTAGTAAATGGCTCTTGAACAGATCACAAAGATCTCCGAGCTCGTAATGCTGGGCCGCAGATGTTTACCGCCTTGGTCCAAGGCCAAGAAGATCCAAGAAGCTCATCAATAGGAAGAAGAAGGTTGTTGGTCTTCTCAACATGGGCGACGCTACAAAGGTGGTCCTAAAGTGGTTAGTCGAATTGAGCTCTCTCAAGGAAGTGTCAAGGAGGATGAGCAAAGTGATGAGGGTGATGGCGAAGGTAGTCAGATGAGCACGAGAAAGACTATGATAATGACCAATACTCGATGAAGATGACAAGTACAAACAATGAAGACCGCCTCAATGCCGTGGAAAACCGAAGATGTCCGGTCTAATTTTGATGATCTCGAGTCTTGTCCCTGGTTGTGATTCCTCCCAAGTTCAAAGTTCCAACTTTTGCTAAGTATGATGGCATGTCTTGTCCTAAGTCGCATTTGAAATCCTATGTCGGAAGATCAACCCCACACCGATGATGTAAAGTCAGGATGCATTATTTTCAAGAGAGTTTGTCCTAACTCGGTTGGAGTGGTATTATCACTAGAGAATGACCGTATCCGCACTTGAGTGACTTAGCATATACTTTCTAAGCGTTATGAGTACAATCTGAATTGACACCCACTCGCATGCAACTACAAAGTATGTCTATGGGTCGTGATGAGAAGTTCGGAGTATGCTCAGTGGAGAGATCTAGCAAGCGTAGTTCAGCCACCCTTGTCCAATAGGGAGTTGGTTGATATGTTTATGGAACACCGACAGTTCTTCAATCATCCGATTGGAAACTCTTCACCGGATTCACCAGCCGATATTGACAAAGTATCGAAGTCGGTATCAAGAGTGGGAAGATTCATATAGAGACATCCTCAAATGTCGCTAAGAGATCTTTGGTGGTAAGAAAGAAGCTAATGTGTATGGTCGAAAAGCCGAGCCAAGACCGATCGCTACTAATCTGTGGGGGCCAGATCTCCAATCCTACATCAACACAACCTCACGAGACAACGCTGTAGCCGTAACGCGCCACAAGACGTTTTACAAAGATCAACATGCCATTGTCGCAAGCCTTGCAACACATGTTGAAAGCAGAGTCATTACTGAGGGATCCTCAAAACATCAACACTTCCTCTCCGAGATACAATCCTAACGCTAAGTGTGCTTACCATTCCAATAGCCCAGACATAGTCATCGATGATTGTTGGGCTCAATAACAAGATTCAAGATATGATGAAGCTGCATTGAGTTCGACCTCCGCTGAGACCAATGTGATCAACGCGCCTATGCCTAACCACGACAAGAGTTCCAATGCTGTTGGCAATGATACTTATGTTTTCAACATAGATGACTTGACCATTCCTCCGATGATTAAGAAGAATTTGTGCAAGTTTGTCAATCCAGATGCCCAAAATTGCCGCTGGTGCCCATCGCACCGATGGTTGTGCTTGGTCGAGAAGACGTGTTCGGCATGATGAATAATCGTGAGATACTATTTCAAACCACTTGTGCGTGTGTGGAGAAATGTCTAAGTTGAAGATTGACAATGCGAATGAAGTCGCACTGCCGCATGGGATACCTGGGGCGCCAAGTGGAAGTATGATTACATGAAGTACACTGCTCCTAAGAGCTATAAGATTCCTATTGAAGATGTTAAGGTGACCGGATGGGGTGACGATTTCGAAGACTATGCCGATGTTAACACAATAAGGATTTCCTCTGTTGATCCCGTGCCTAGAGTGGCACCTCTCATTATCACTTATCCCGCACGGCCATATTCCTCCCGACAAGGCTATCCCTTGGAATTATGGATCGATGTTTACTACCATGGTGTCAAGAAGACCCTCGACCATTGAGGATCTTTCAGCTTGAAGCTACCATTCTTGACATTGACAACATCACCGAATCAAGTAAGGTAACCGAACCGAAGGGTATTCTCTCCGATATCTCTCCTCCAAAAGACATCGCGACTCATTTCGCATTCCACTATTCAACCCATTCCCAAGCTAGAGGAAAGAACCGTGACTCATCCTGCTCAACCGAAGTGCCAAAGGAAGTTATTGAGACACCTCCAAACGAGAAATGGAGGAAATTCAAGATTATCAAGAAGAGTGACTACAATGTGGTGGAAGTTAGATGAGACTGCCCAAGATCTCCATGCTTGCTCTGCTTTGTGCTCGAGGCTCATGCTAACGCCTTGGTAAAATTTCAAGAATGCTCACGCATGCAAGACACTACTACCGATCAATTTGAAGTTTGTATTGCTAGCTTGGCTGCCAACAATGGTCTAGGCTCGATCTTGATTTGACTACGGAAAGAAACACAACAAAGCCTTGCACATCTCTGAATGCAAGGGCATTACATTGTCTCATGTCTTGGTAGATACGGTTCGCTTTGAATATCCTTCCAAGACGCTTTGATCGACTTGATATCGAAGGGTTGGTTCGAGACCCGTGACATTATTGTGAGAGCTTTTGATGGTTCTAAGCGAAGATTGAGAGCTCATCTGCTGTTAAAGTCGGTTCCCGACTTTTGATTCTACTTCTTTGTCATGGACATCCGTCCCTATTCTTGCTTACTCGGACCCTGGATACATGGGCAGCTTACTTCTACCTTGCATCGAAGTTCAAGTACCCGGTGAAAGGAAGGTTGTTATGTGTGGTGAAGAGGAATATATGGTTATCTACAATCATTCGATACTGAGATGGAGGGTGAATTCTTTGAGACCCCCGTCAAGCTTTTGAAACGATACCCAGTCATGCTGCTGACTCTCCATCACTCCCCGGTTACACAAGCTCCGCCTAGGATGGCTTCGTTGAAAGATGCTCAAGTCAGTTGAACAAGGAGGTAGTGCTATTTGGGGACACCCGATCTCCCTTTCAAATTTGACAAGATGGTTTAGGCTTCACCATCAAGGGTCGAAGATGATCGCGAACGCCGGCCAACCTCCTTTTCACATCGCCGGTGGAATCCATGCTATAGAAGACGCGACAATAACTTCGACATCAGCCGGTGGATCTTCCCAACTCCGGACAACGGACTCAACAATTGGAAGATTGAAGACGTCATACCAATCTCCTTTAGTCGAGTAATTGCTTTTGTTTTTTGCTTTTCATATTTGCTATGTTTTGAACAATAAACTCTAAAGCCTAGTGCCTTACCCGGCATCGTGGCTCGTTGTGAGGTTATTATCATCATTTACATATTTTCATTCAATAAAATCGTTGGACTTTTGCATTCAATTGTTGTTTTCTTTCTTTACTTTATCACCCCTTCAAAAGCTATGTGTTTCTTACACACACCCACGTGATACACCGGAATCACTCCGAATCTCGTTGATAACTATTGCTAAATATGACTTCGATAATCCGATCTACCAAGCCAAGACGAAAGTGAGGAAGATTGTGAAGTGCCGTGAGAACTTGTCGATCGCTACAAAGAAGAAGATCGAGTTATACACCACACGAAGAGCAAGTTGAGGTTGTGAATATGGGTACTTGATGAAGACAAAAGAGATCAAGATAGGAGCGGGTCTTGAGAACATGTCAAAGAAAGGTTGGTTCAAATGCTACGAGACTATATTGAGGTTTTGTTTGGTCATACGAAGACATGCCGGTTGGACATTGATATTGTGGTACACCAATTGCCAACAAAAGAAGGTTTTCTCCCGGTGAAATGAAGGTTCACGATACGTCCTAAGATGTCGAGAAAATCAAAGCCGGTTATAAACAGTTCAACGCCGGCTTAGTTAGCACTTCCTATCCACAATGGGTTGCTAATGTGGTTCATGTGCCTAAGAAGGATGGCAAGGTGCGGATGTGTGTGGATTATAGAGATTTAAACAAAGCGAGTCCGAAAGACGATTTTCCACTTCCTCACATTGATGTTCGTTGACAACACCGCCAAGATAAGGTTTTCTCCTTCATGGATGGTTTCTCCTACATAATCGATCAAATGGCTCCCAAGACATGGAGAAGACTACTTTCGTTAATAATGGGGCACTTCGCTACAAGGTTATGTCGTCGGAAGAAGCGGCGCCACCTATCGCTATGGTGACATTATTCCATGACAAGATTCATCACGAGATAGAGGTCTACGTCGACGACATGATAGCTAGATCACAAACCAAGAAGAACATCTTGATCATTTGCGTAAACTGTTTGATAGGTTGAAGAAACATGTACTAAGACTTAATCCTAACAAGTGCACCTTTGGAGTCGATCCGGAAACTCCTAGGGTTTGTTGTGGTAAAGGTATTGAAGTCGATCCCGCCAAGGTTAAAGCTATTCAAGAAATGCTAGCTCCCGAACCGAGAAGGAAGTCGAGGTTTTTGGGCCGATTGAACTACATTTCCGCATTCATTGCACATCTAATCGCTACTTGAGCCAATCTTCAAGTTGTCAAGAAAGATCAAGTGGTGGAATGGAACGACGATTCGGATCACTTTGACAAAATCAAGGAGTACCTCTGTAATCCTCCTATCCGATGCCGCTGAAGAAAGACCTCTCATCATGTACTTGATGGTGTTAGAGAACTCAAGGGTGTGTGTTGGGGCAACATGACGAGTCCAGTCGAAAAGAGCATGCAATATACTACCTTAGCAAAAATTTACCGATGAAACAAGATACTCACAATGAGAAAACTTGCAACGCTTTGGTTGCTTGTCGACTAAGACAGATATGTTGACTCACACTACTTTGTTGATTTCAAGATGGATCCGATAAAATACATATTTGAGAAACCAGCTCTCTCGTGAAGAATAGCAAGATGGCGGATGATCTTGACCGAATCGATATCCAGACACTTTCTAAAGCGATCAAAGGAAGTGTAGTAGCCGATCATTTGGCTCATCAAGCCGTAGATGACTATCACTATATAGTTCGAATTTCGAGCGAAGATGTTTTACTAGTTCTCGATTGGAAGAACCTGTCGGACGAAGGACCCGAACAAGGATCCCGATGGACCATGGTCTTTGATGGAGCCTCAAACGACTTGCAATGGCATTGGTGCCATCATTACATCCCTTACGGACATCGCCTTTCAGCCAGATTATGTTTCACTTGCACTAACAACATGGCGAATCTAAGCCTCGCATCATGGGTATTAAAGCTGCTATTGACTTAAGAATCAAGTTCTTACAAGTATATGGAGACTCAGCTTTGGTGATCAGTCAGATTAAGAGCGAGTGGGATACGAAGCATCCGAATATTATTCCGTATCGAGAGCATGTTCTAAGTTTGATCCCCTACTTCAAAGAGATCACTTTCAACCACATTCCACGAGAAGAGAATCAGTTGGCAGACGCATTAGCTACTATGTCGTCTATGTTCAAGGTCAGATGGGACAACGAGGCTCCCCAGATCATCATTGAGAAGTTTGACGAACCAGCGTATTGCTATGAGCTTGATACGGAAGAGAAACCTTGGTACTATGGCGTAAAAAGGTATCTTGAGACTCATGAATATCCCGAGGTCATCGTCAATGATAGAAGTTCATGAGAAGATTTGCATCCAAATTCTTCCTCAACAAGCAGATTATAAGCGCAATCACGACTTATGCTTACTCCGTAGACTAAAACGAGAATACGTATCATGGAAGAGTTACACGGCGCATTTGGTACTCATTCCGGGGACATACGATGGCTAAGAAGATTTTGAGAACGGGTTACTATTGGTCCACCATGGAAGTTGATTGTCACCGCTACGCCGATCCTGTCACAAATGCGGTTATGCACAAAGTACACGACCTCCGTGCCTCTCGAATGTTTTAATGACTCCTTGGCCTTTTGCAATGTGGGGCATTGACATGATTGGGGAAATCAAGCCCACAGCTTCCAACGGACATCGTTTCATCCTTGTGGCAATTGACTATTTCACCAAGTGGGTAGAGGCAGCCACGTTTGCATCTGTTACCAAGAATGTTGTGGCTCGATTCATCAAACATAATCTTAACTGTCGATATGGCACTCCCGAAAGTATTATCACAGATAATGGCTCCAATCTCAACAACAAAATGATCACCGAACTCTGCACGTAGTTCAAGATCAAACATCACAACTCTTCTCCTTATCGGCCTAAGATGAATGGCGCAGTGGAAGCCGCCAACAAAAACATTAAGAAGATTATAGAGAAAATGACAGTGACTTACAAAGATTGGCATGAGATGTTACCATTTGCTCTTCATGGTTATCGCACCACAAGACGAACATCAATGGGCAACCCCTTCTCTGTATATGGTATGGAAGCAGTCCTACCAATCGAGGTTCAGATACCCTCAACCAGAGTCCTCCAGGATGCAGAGTTAAGTGAAGATGTTTGGATTTAGACTCGCCTTGACCAGATCAACCTGATTGATGAGAAACGACTCGCATCCATCTGCCATGGACGGATCTATTAGAAACGAATGATCAAAGCATTTAACAAGAAGGTCAAGCACCGAGTCTACCAAGTCGGTGATCTAGTAGTCAAGCGCATCATTCTTCCACAAGGTGATCCTGGGAAATGGACTCCCACCCATGAGGGACCATTTGTAGTCAAGGCAAGGTTCTCCCGGAGCTATGATACTTAGCACCATGGATGGTGAAGACTTCCCACACCACGCGAACACGTACATAGTCAAAAATACTACGATAAAGAGACCCGCTAGGTCGATTGACCTAGGCAAAAATAAGGGCATCTGGCGGACCAAAAGGGTTCGGGCAAAAGTTAAGGATATATACAAAAATGTACACCGCAAGTCGAAAACACGAAAAGGCGGCTTGGGCAAAAAGGTATCGGTGGTGAAACCGAAAGGGCGGTCTAGGCAAAAGTTAGGGATTTAAGCGTCGACTATGTCTCGTCCAAATCACCCATCTACAGACTACTATCAGCATTCAAGATTCAAATGGCGAAGATCAATCCATTCACTTTCTACTGACAGCAAAGAGATGAGATAGTTGATATATATGAGTACTAGCATAGTTGGAACTTAACGAGATTGCTTCCGCATAGCTTTTTACTTTTCTCGTATGAGCTACGGCCATACGCCACTTTCCAAATAAATACAAGTTTTCTTTCTCTTTTCTGTTGTTGTTTGCATAAAGTCCAATGTTTGCTTTGAATGATTATATGCATTTGACAATAAAAATCTATTCACAAACATGCGAAAGTGAACGTGCAAAAGTAATTACTACGATCGAATCGAGATGAAGAAAGTCACCAAGACACTCCCTACAGCATTGATCCCCACAAATGTCATTCATTACAAACCTTCCCGATGGAGTACGCGTCGGTCCCCAAGCAATGATTCCACTCAACTTAACGGATTACGCCGTCGTCGGCAAGAATATCTCATCCCGGCTAAGATATTTATCCCCGGATATCTCTCAACAATTCCCTTTTCCAAAGAAGTGTCCAAACCCGAACTCGTCGGATAAGGCACGGAGGAAACTTAAATCTTTCTTTTCCCCCGGAGATTCCAACGGGCTCCAAACTCTTCTAACCGGTCTCCGGAACTACCATTACTCGGCAAGATTTACACAAAATCCCTAGAGTACCTCCAAGATTCTCCCAGTGGTCTACACACAAGATCCTCGACAACCTTCACGTCTCAACAATATCTAGGCCTAAAACTTGGTCGAGATAGTGCACGGAGGAATCAAAGCTATCTTTCTTCTCGGGATCTTCATCCTCAAGCGAAGCGAAATCTCCAAGCAAAACATCCGCATCTTCTTCAAGATGGATATGTTTTGAAATACCACAACATCTATCATTCATACATTATTCATAAAAGTCATAATTTGTGCATATGTCATTCATACACATTGTCATGCATCATACCTGCATAAGACTAACAAATATTCTATCAAAATTTCTCTTGTTTTCCAAAAAATGTGAAAGTCACTCGACGCAAAAGTCCGAATTAAGACCCGAATCAGACAGAAAACTATCGAAAGACCGCCCTAGTTGTCCTCCGACAAGCTGGTCGAGATTAAGACCGAATCCGACGGAAAACTATTCGAACGAGCCCTCGTTGTCCTCCGGCGATGGATCCGTGATTAATACCAAGCCGACGGAAACCCTATCCGAACGATCACAAGTTATCCTCCGAATGTGTGGATCAACACCGATGCACAACAGGGAAGATATCCACATTTTGCCAACTACTACCTCGCTCGAGTAGTCGGCCACGAAGGACTATTCGACTCATTCTTATTACAACAAAGAATCTCAGATGCGGCATACGACTGCCTTGGATAACATCTTAAGCCCATCTCCGACTACTTGTCAACATTTCTCCACTTTTAGAATCGATATTTGGTTAAAAACCAATACAAACCAATAACTTCATTCAAAGATGAGCACGAAGTCGGCGTCGACTCCCTCCGGATGGCATCTTAAGCCCATCTTCATGCTCCTTCGGTTCGAACGTCAATAGAGCCTAGCGACGGCCACTCCCGGCATCGATCTTTCTAGATGGCATCTTAAACCCATCCCCATCGATTTTCCTATTCGACGACATTCTCAAGTCTAGCATACGACTCATTCCCAATGAAGTCTCTGTCTCAAATGGCATGAAGCCCATTCCATGTGAGTGCAAATTTTCGGTGTACTCGAGTGTTCAATCATCTTCTACCTCCGTCACGAAGGCACGCATGCCAATCTAACCCTTCCAGACAAGAAGATTGAGCAGGGCAGTGTCATACCCCAAATTTTGCCTCCATCTTCTCAAGGCATTTCATACATCCATACTCAAGGATTCCTCAAGGGTTGATCGACAAACCTCTCTTGAACAATCAACCCAAACTAGGGTTTGGTATTTCTCAGATCAAGATGGACTTCCAACATCTCCAATGGTCATCATGCCTCCTCATATGCTTCAAAGACTCTCCATGTCAAGTTTCAAGCCTCACAAGTCAAGTTTCGGACAATTGCTCGGATGGTTGAAAATCGGTTGTATTGGACAAAAAGTCAACTATGGTCAACATACAGTCAAACTTCATGATTTTTGGTCAACATCCTCATTTTGAAGTTACATTCATCATTTGATCAAGGGTTGATCATGAGTCATCAAGAAAACTCAAGATTTGCTCAAAAGTCAACTTTCCAAATTAGGGTTTCTAGGTGAAAAGTCAACCAAACTTTGACTGATCATAACTTCTTCATACTTTCTCAGAAATTTTTCCACCACCTCTTGTTTTGAAGGAAATTCAATTCTCTACAACTTCATGTCTCACAAGAATGTTCAAAAAATGCTTCATTTGGAAGGTATGGATCAAAACATTACAGGTCCTTTTCAAAGTCAACAAAAAGTCAACTTTTTGTTTTAAAGATATATTGAGCATGGAAACTCCAATTGAGATGAGACCAAAAAGGTTGGTTATAGGACTCTTAGAGCTTTCCAAAAAGTCCAAGAACACTCAAAAATGTGGAAAATTGGGCAAGATACACTATTCAGAAGTTGGGCAATTTTGGACAATTACACAAAAGGACATTTTGGTCAAAATGCAAAATTTTCCAAATGGGCCTATAATCTTTTGATCCAAACTTGTTCATGACATTATTTGTGACCCATAAATGCTTGGCCATGGCAATTTTCTATTTTATTGATTTATTTTTGGATTTTAAACCATTTAATTCAAAATTAAATTATATAAAATATGAAAATAAGATTTTTTTTTAAGGAGAATGATTTTATACCATGCTTGAGGTCCAAGATAGCCCATGATTCTTACCAATTTCGTGCTAGCCTTCACATTGATGAAAAAATCAAATTTTTTCCAATATTTGATTTTATTTGAAAAAATATAAATCCACATTCAAGATCAAATCTTTTTTCCTCCTCTTTGTCATCCCAAATCACTCTATAAATAGCCAGCAAGTTCACAAGACAAGGACACGAAACCCTAGCCCTATACACAGCCCTCACTTTGCCAAATTTTTTCTCAAAAGTTGGAAAAATCAAATTTCAAATTGCAGCAAGTTTTAAGGCAAAGAAGCCATCCAATCTTGTTCCTTGACCTCCCAGGAGTCCAAAGCAATCCTTGCTCGAAGCCTAGCCATCCAGAATCGTGCCTTTGAACTCTCACCGGTTTGAAACTTTCTTAATTTCGATTTTCATGGTTCATGCATTGCTAATTGTTTTTGATTGATTGTATGCACTCAGGGCACTCATTAGATCGTGATAGACGTGTTACATGTGAGGTTTCACGTATAAAACTCATATTGCCATTATTAGGGTTCCAAGAGCTGTGAGATTCGAAACTCAAAATCCAGGCCGTTTCAGGACACGAGGATAGCACCATCGTGCTCGCAAGGATCGAAATAGTCGATCTGGGCACTTGTTTCGTTTTGAATGATGCATTTTTCAGGCTTTTCAGGTTGATGCTTGGAGAAGACGATGAGCTAGGCTCGCGACAGTTGACCGGCGAGGAAGTTGGCGTGGCAAGATAACGCGTTCCGATTCGTTCGTTCATAAGTCAATGGACCCCACGCGTGCTGACTCGGTTTGACTCACATCCAGGACGCGTCATCATTCATATTCAATTGATTTTGTCTTTTCCAACACCAAATGACACTTGGCCTAGTGGTTAAGACGCTTCATGCATAGATGCTCCTCCGGTCCCTGCTCGAGCCTCATCAGACCGGTTTGCATTTTCTTTTCAAACTTTGCATTTTTCTCATATTTTCTATTTTTCTTATTTATTTAATATTTTCATGCATTTTAATTTCTTTTCAACAATTTTTCTCATGCATTAAAAATCATCAAAATATTTTTATTTTGCATTATTTTCATAAAATGTTTATTTAATTTATAAAATTAAAAATATTGTTTTGCATGCATATTTAATTTTATTCATAATTTTGCATTTAAATCACTTTTAATTAGTTTTTAATTATTAAATTGCATCCAAAAAATCCCAAAAAATTATTTTAGCATATTAATGTTATTTCCAGCATGAAATATTTTTCTCATTCAAAAACTTGCATTTTTACTAACATTTTCCTCTTATTCGATTCCTCTCGTATTTTCCGATTTCTCATTCTCTTGCAGGTTGTCTCGTTTCAGACGATTTCTTTTATCGTTTTCTTTTTCAAATAATGTAACGCTATGGGATGTAATAGTTTAATTAGGGTTTTATTTTCCGTTAAATTATGTATCGCCCCAAAGCCATGTAATAGCGTAGGATTTATCTTTCCGCACTTTATACTTCTGCATTTTAATTTTCGCACCCAATAAACTGTTAGTAATTAGGCGTGTATGGCAAGATAAAATTGAACATAGTCCACTAATTTTCAAGATAACATATATCTGAATTTGACACACTTCTTTCACACACGCACCCCTTACGGTAATTCTCTCTCGTTGCCTTACGAATTCAAATGGTCATGTCCCTCGAACGTAGAGGTATTCTAGCACCGTTGCCTTCAAAACGAATCATCATAGTCCCTTCGATACAAAGATCATAAGACCCACGATGTCGCCTCCGAATACATGATCTTGACCCTCGATTGTCGCCTACGAAAAATGATGATAGTCCCTTCGAATGTGCTAGGATACTTCCTACAAGTTTCTTTCTATGACCATCCGATGTCCCTTCGAATGTCCCGCTTACATCCAACAAATAGAGTTACTTACCAACTAATGGTATGGATAGCACTATTCTAAAGGAACGTAAAACAATACGAAAACGACCAAATTCTGAGTAGGTAATAAGACTTTTAGTTGCTTGCTCTATCAAAATACTTTTCACACCTCACACTTTTGTCAAAGTTCAAACTCTTTGTATACATTCCTACATGAATCATTACAAAGTCAAAGCGAAATTCCTTTTCAAAACATTTTTGTCAAACACACAGAAAGCACAATTTTAAAGTGATCTAAGAGCAACTAAGAGCCCGTAGATAACTACGGATGGAAAGGGGTGCTAATACCTTCCCTTTTCATAACCTTCTCCCTTACTCAGAATCTAACGAAGGTCTTTTTCTGTACTTTTACCTTCCCCTTAATTGGATAAAAGAAAATTCGGTGGCGACTCTTGCTATCCGCACATTTGCGATACAAAACCTACAAAGTCAGTTCACCGTATTACAGGTATGACACAAGGTCAGTAGCTTAAGAGCTAAACAAATCACAAACAAAAGTATCTCAAGCAAAGAAGAAGGTTTGTATTCAAAGGCACACAAAAGTAGGGTTTGACAATGTCAAAGCTTTTTAAATTTCAAAGCAATTGATAAAGATTAAACAAAATGGTCTTAATTAGATAATTAAGACATGTGTGACTTGCATAATAAGCTAACTCAAGAAGAGACTCATGAGAAACAAATGTAGAAGACAAAACTTCAATACACAAAACAAGTCACCTAATTGATTATTAACATCACAAGAGATGGAAAACACTTGTTTAAATCAATGATGGATGATATAAATCAAGTGTGAAAAGAAGAATTTATACTTATAAGTCCTAGGGAAGTGACATCTCCCTATTATAAGCATCTACCATGATCTTACAAAGAACTTCAAGAAATGTTATCAAATTAACAAGTTAAAGTGTCATGACAAAATATAAAAATGTAGTCTCTAATGCATAAAGGCAAAGGTGATCATGAAGGATCAAAATTAGGGTTCTCAAATTTTATGTACTATATTAAACACTAAGTAAATATTGAGTAAACATAAATATACATATCACAAAAGACCATGAGCAAACATTAAGGAATTAAGCTCAAAAAAGAAACAACAACAAAAGGGACCAATTTAGCTTCTCACATAATACCAAAAATAGATGACAACGAAATGTCACTCTATGGTTCAAAGAAGCATAAGAAGTAAGATGAAAAAGTGGCATGGAAACAAGATTCAAACACCAAAAGTAAATGGACATGAAATTCCTCAATAAATCCACACATGCAATTAGGTCAAAACTAAAAGATGTGACTCCTAACTTGTCACCATGATGGGTGGATAATGAAATGTAAAACAAGAATCATTGGAGCATGAGAAATAAAATGAAAGAGAGGTATGAAACAAGATTAAAATATAAAAATAAATGGACATGAAAGTCCTCAAGCAATCATACACATACAATTAGGCCAAAACTAAAGATGTGACTCCTAACTTGTCACCATGATGGGTGGACAATGAAATGTCAAACAAGTATCATTGGAACATTGTATGATAGCAAGCTAATCACGAAAGATCAGAACCAAAATAGGTCATATTTGAAAAAAGCTTCACATGAGGTTTTTAAAGTGGTGCACAAGAGCTACCTTCTAAGCCTTGATCATGAGCATCTACCATATAAAGAGGACAATAGATGGGAAAATTGTAAGAACTTGAATGGTTCAATGATGAACTCAAGTCTTAAAAAGAAAATGATGGTGAATAAAAGAAGAACATATCCCTCATATATTGCACAATTGCATTCCTTATATCCAGAATCTAAACAAAGCATTAATGCATACACAAAAGGTAATTAGACAAAGAAATAGAAGCATAGGTTATAAAATTGGAACAAAAATACTACAAG
Source organism: Vicia sativa (assembly GCA_021764765.1). Classification (NCBI taxonomy): domain Eukaryota; kingdom Viridiplantae; phylum Streptophyta; class Magnoliopsida; order Fabales; family Fabaceae; genus Vicia; species Vicia sativa. The sequence continues at coordinate 99,536,511 of CM038796.1, read as the reverse complement.
TCCTTTAGTATGTCAACAAGTCAGCAACCCAAGATTGGCACAAAGATTAATACCACTCATGTTGGAAACAAAATCAAACAAGTAAGTATAACTTAAAAAGGTCACTAATTAGGAACCCTAATTTGACTTAAATGGTAAAAATAGTAAAGCTAATCCTAAAAATTTATTAAAATCAGTTATAAGACCCTAGGGTACTACATTATCATATTCTAAACAAAAGTGGTCTCAAAAATTAAGGGAAGTTAGTCAAGAAATTGTAACTTCTAACCTAAGCAACAAACATTGACTAAATTTAGATAAATTAATCAAAAATAGGAAAATAACCTATACAAAATAAACTTTCTTCTAACAACAAGGAGATCAGATAGTCGAAAATATATGAGCAATAACATAGTTGAAACTCGACGAGATTGTTTCCACATAGCCTTTACTATTTTCCAAAATGCTTCCGACAATTTCCTCTTACTAGGATATTTGTCTCTTTGTACATAAACTGGCTATCTATAGGCCCACTTTTCAAAATTAATACAATTTCTCTTTTCCAGTTCCAATTTTACTTTTATCTGTTTTGTTTGCATAAAGTCCAATTCTTTGAATGATTATATGTATCTGACAATAAATATATATTCACCAACATACGAAAAGCGAACAAAAACAATAATTACTACAGACTCTAGGAATTGAGATGACAACTAAGGTCACCAATACACCCCCACAGAGTCATTTTTGCCAAAACAATCCCCATAAAACCATCATCTTCTCACTTCAGCAACATACAACGCTTCTACTCATCATGTTAGTCCCCGAGCAATGATCCTATCAACATCATCACGTTAGTCCCCGAGCAGTGATCCTATCAACATCATCACGTTACTCCCCGAGCAGTGATCCTATCAACATCATCATGTTAGTCCCCGAGGAGTGATCCAATCAACATTATCACATCAGTCCCCGAGCAGTGATCCTATCAACATCATCACGTCGGTCCCCGAGCAGTGATCCTATCAACACCATCATGTTAGTCCCCTAACACTAATCATCTACATTGTAACATTAGTCCACGAGCAGTGATCATCTACATTGTCGCGTCAGTCCCCGCGCAGTGAACGCCAACTTTGTTGCATTGGTCCCCGAGCAGTAACAAATCATCAATCAACTTATTATGTCAGGCTCCAAGTAGTAATAGGTTATTCAATATCACATCATTCCCCAACAATGTTTATATACAAGATATTCATCCCCAGCTGAGTACCTTTCAATATTATCATCCCTCAACAGCGTTGATATCCAGACTTGAAACTTGGTCAGATAGTGCGTCGGAGGAATTCACATTCCTATTATTCCCCTTCCCGGGTCGCCAACCACTACATCCCCAAGAAGAAATCAATGATCCCCAGCAGAATATTTCTATCTTCTTCAAGATAGATACCACAACATCTACATTCATACATTATTCATAAAAAGTCATAACATGTGCATTATCATATATTCGCATGCATCATAGTCTACATAGAACTAATCATATCCTTTCAAGTTAAATTTTCCCCCGCAGGTGAAAGTTACTTTCCAGACAGAAGGTCAAAGATTAATACCCGAAACAAGACGGGAAAACTATCTGAACGACCAAAACATTTATCACTAGACAGCAGGATACAGATTAATACCCAAAACAAAACGGGAAAGCTATATATAGCCTGACGAAGACTCAATTCAGATATAGCCAAGACGAAGGTCTATTCTAACTCTCTCATCACTCTGGATGGCATCTTTAATTCCATCTTCGACTACACGTCCTTATCACTCCAGATGGCATCTTTAAGCCAATCTCCGACTACACGTCGATATCTTTCCACCCGCAAAATGTTGTATATATGGTTAAAGGAATCAATACATACCACTAATCTCATTCCAAGAAGAGTGCAGAGTCTAACGTAAGACTCACTCTCCAACATCAGCTTCTCCAAATGGCATCTATAAGCCCATTCCAATGCATCTTCAACTGACGATCTCGTTCCATATACTAGCGAGTGCAAATTTTCAAGTGTACTCGAGTGTTCAATCATCTTCTACCTTCAGGTCACGAAAGACAAGCATACCAATCTAACCCTGCAGGTAAAGAAGATTGAACAGGGGAAAACTGTTATACCCCAAAATTTTCCCTCCTATTTCTCAAGACAATACACATCTCCATACTTAAGAATTTCTCAAGGGTTGGCCAAGTGAACCCTCTCCTTAGCATTCAATCCAAACTAGGGTTTTGATTCTCTCAAGTCAAAGAAGAGTTCTAATACCTCAAGTAGTCATCATACCTCCTCATATGTCTCAAGGGATCATCATGTCAAGTTTCAAGCCTCACAGCTCAAGTTTGCTTAGTTAATTGCTCAGATGGTTGAAAATCAGTTGTATTGGACAAAAAGTCAATTGTGGTCAACATACAGTCAAACTTCATCATTTTTGGTCAACATTAATATTTTGAAGTCACATTCATCATATGATCAAGGGTTGATCATGATTCATCAAGAAAATTCAAGATTTGATCAAAAGTCAAAGTTTCCAAATTAGGGTTTTTGGACAAAAAGTCAACAGAACTTTGACCAGCCATAACTTTCACATACTTTATTAGAAACTTTTCCACCAAAGCTCATTTTGAAGAGAATTCAATTCTCTACAACTTCGTGTCTCACAAGCTTTGGCCGAAAATGCTTCATTTGAGAGTTATGGATCAAGATATGATAGGTCCTTCTAAAAGTCAACAAAATGTCATCTTTTTGCAAAGAAGTGCACATTGCCAAGGACCTCTCAAGCCCAATAGCACACCATGTTCTCTTTTATTTTATTTATTTTTGAATTTATCCAATTTAATTCAATTTTAATTAAAATAAAATGCAAAGGATCAAATCATTAAGTGTAAGATTGATTTTTTTTTATCATTCTTGAGGTTCAAGCAAGCCATATAAGCTGATAATTTCGAAAATCATGGAGATTGGCAAGAGATTGAATGAAATTTGATCAAAAAAGGGAATATTTGGTTTCATTCCAAATCAAATCTTTTCTCATTTATTGGCATATATTTTCTTCATGATTCTTGACCTAATTCACTCTATTATATATACACAATGATCCTAGATCCTCGATGACGAAAAAGCCATGTAATAGCGTAGGATTTACATTTCTGCACTTTTACTTTCCGCACCTTTACTTTACTGTACATATTTAACTGCTAGTAACTAGGATTGCATGCTAAGACTAAAATAAACCCTAGATCACTTCTAATCTCAAGATAAATATTTGAATCAAACACACTCATCACACTTGCACCCCCTTAGGGTATCCTCTCATGTTGCCTTTCGGAATACAATGGTCATGTCCCTCGAACGTAGGGATACCATTAGCAAAGTTGCCTACGAATAACATCATCATAGTCCCTTCGATACAAAGATCATAGTCCCTCGATGACCCTCGATGTTGCCTACGAATATATGATCTCGTCCCTCGATTGTTGCGTACAAAAAAGTGATGATCGTCCCTACGAATTGCTAAGGGTATCCTTACATGTTGCCTTCTATGACCACACGATGACCCTTCGATTATCCCTTCACATCCAAACGAATAAAGTTAGCTGCCAAATAATGGTATGGATAACCTTATTCTAAAGGAGAAGGAAAATAACATGGAAACGACCATTCTGAGAAGGTAATAGACTCCTAGTTTCTTGCTCAATAAAAATACTTTCACACCTCACACTTTTCAAAAACCTTTCAAACACTTTGTGTACATTCCAGCGAGAATCAATACAAAGTTAATCATTTTCCAAACAAACATTTCCGAACACTTCATATACATTCCAACGAGAATCATTACGAAGTTAAAGTGAAATGTCTTTCAAAAATACTTTTCAAACTACACAAACACAGAAAGAAATTTTTTAAAAGTGACCTAAACAACTAAGAGCCTGTAGATAACTACGGATGGAAAAGGTGCTAATATCTTCCCTTTTCATAATTGTCTCCCGTACTCAAAATCTAAAGAAGGCCTTTTCCTTTTCTTTTCACCTTCCCTTTATTGGATAAAATAAAAATCGGTGGCGACTCTTGCTATCCACAACATTTGCAATAAAACGCAAAATAAACAAGTCAGTTCTCCCACCGTGTTACATAACTCAACAAACTTTGCAGCATATTCAATAACCGAGATATTTCCTTGCTTCAGCTCAAGAAACTAAATTTCCTTCTTACCCCGAACATCTTCAGGATAATACATCCTCAGAAACTCTCTACGGAAAATAGCCCAAGTGATATCTTCATTTGCAACTGCCAACTTTTGACGAGTCTCTAGTCACCAGTCATCAACCTTGACTTCGAGCATATGAGTCCCATATCGAACCTTCCGCACTAGAGTATAATCCATCACACGGAAGATCCTCTCAAGATCTTTCAACAAATCCAACGGTCTATCAGGATCATACTTACCCTTGAAGGTAGACGGATTCTCCTTCTGGAAAGTCGCCAAACTACAAGATCCAACATTCTCGTAAGCATTCGGTTGATTCTGCAAAGCCTCAACTATTGCTTCCAAAGCAGCATCATTTGCAGCATCATTCCTTCTAGTCATTTTAAGTTATCACTACAACATAAACAACGATTAGAACTAATTAACAATACTCGATCGTTAAACAACACTACGACTCGACAACTTGGTCGAATGAACCGACCTACTTTGATACCACTATTGTAATACCCCATTTCTATCGAATATTATTAAAATCGAGTTACAAAATTTCGACATACAAATAGGATGCTACACTTACAACTTATAACAACGATATTTAATCACATGTGATACAAATACATAACATTTAAAACTCGGATGAATAGATAACAACATAAATTAGTCGTTAAAACAAAATAACTTTATTACTTAAGCAATCGAATCACAATATTCAACTTAAATGACATAACATATTTGTCCAACTTAAAACAACTTCAAAACAACGAGTACTTTAATGAAATCAACATAAAATTCAGCAACATTAATAAAATAAACAATAAAGCAACAAATGTTCATCTCCCCAAGCGTTACGTGGCGAGTGACGACACGTCTCGAACTAATGAAGGTAGACAACCTTCACTTTAGATTACTTGCGTTACCAACATAGGAGTAACATTCAAATGTAAGGGTGAGATACCAAACAATATAATTGGATGTATGATAAATACTATATTAGAATCAGTTCACGCAAAATTCATCATAAACCCCATTATAGAGTCAGAACCCCACTCTTACGTTAGATTTAAGGTCGCTCTAACTCTCCTATTCAAAACCTAGCTTTGTGCCTCTTTTCCTTATTCTTCTTCTCTATAACTTCTACAATCAGTTCCAAGATTTTTATTATTTTCTAATTTACCTAATTCCTTATTATATTAACTTAACCTTATTAATTTCTATTGTTCCAATTGGGCCTAACTCTCATACCCCCACTTTTACTACATACAACCACATAATTAAGTCCAACTAATAATCTTATATCTATATTAGTATATCACTACTATTAATCAACCAATTAATCAAAATCACATAGTAACCTATATCAACAACTCATAACATTTCAACAAATAATTCATAAATAATTTAATTAAATAATTATTTAAATATCGCTACAAAGGAAATCCAATACGAATCAAATTGTCATTATGTTATAAAAGAAACCCTAGTGAAGAATAACCCAATACAAATCACAGAAATGAAGAACAACCCATTACCACAATGAAAAAGAACAAGAAATAAACACATCATGGTAACATACCTAGAAATGAATGAAGATTTTGATTTCAAAAAAAATTAACGATATTTTTTCCGAAATAAATGAGGGTGTTGAAGATTTCACTATTGATGACATGTGCAAAATACCCTTGTATGTTATGAACGAAATAAATTTTTGTTATGGTTTTACTAAGTAAAACAAATTTCACAACAATTAGAGGAATAAACGTGGCGAAATATAGAACACATAATTGCACTTTATTGAAACAATTGTGGTTGTTAAACTACACTTTTTATAGAACACTATGTTAAGGGTCAGACGCTTATAGTTTTGAAAAATTGAAAAAATATTTAAACGGAGACACGTAACATTAAAATACACTTATTTTAAATAAAATTAAAATATTTTTTCATATTATTATATTTTACAACATATTCAATCACTACAGTAATTATTATTAAAACAATTGAATTACATGATTTTATTAAACTTGTGCAACACACAAATAACTTATGTAATTATAATTTTGATTTATTAAGTTTATATGAAGAATTTGGAGGAAACATTATACATCCAAAACTAATAAGATATGAAAAAAATTACACTATAGTAATTTTTGTTGTGTTTTTCATTTTATTGTCGTTATTTTAGAAAACAAAGTCATAATTTCAAAGTATATAAAAATATAATTCTTAGTTGAAAGCACAAATCTTAAATGGAAACTAATGAAATATTCTACTACCAAAAGATAGTATTATTCATAATTTTTTATTTTATTTCTTCCTTATAACATCAAAATGAATTCACACCGGTTTTGAAAGCACATGACTCTGGCATCAAACGTATTCTGGACATTCCTGATATACACCTTTTCACAATCTTCAGAAGTTACACATGGATCTGTAATGAAAAATAGAACGAACAATGTTAATAAAATATGATAAAAGATTATGTAAGAACTACAAAATAAAAATAAAATATAGCATAAATATATTTTTAAGGGAAAACAATTACTTACATCTAGCCTTCACCGAAAGAAAGAGTAGGGACAAAAGGAAAACTGTAGCATAAAGAAATTTAAGAATTTTAGCCATATGTTTTTATCTTTTAATTTTGCAAATGAATGGAGATATATTCAACATATATTAGTACTAAAATACATAATATATTTTAAAATATTTTATTGACCTTTTTGCACACTTAAGAAATGCCTCTTAAGCATATTTTGAAAAGAGGTAACATAAAAATACTTTATATTCTTTAAATCTATTTTTTTAAAACCTTTTCATTCTTTGGTGATTGATAGTAGACATGTGTTTTTATAAAAATTTGTCAAATTGTTTGTTTAAGTTTATCTATATAATAATGTAGAGTTATGAGACATGATTTTTATATATAAGTTAAACATAAGTGTTAGGAATGGTAATTTGCATTTATGGACACATCTACTACATTTTTTATATTTATTTCATTGGATAAATACGATATTTGTATTTACCTATAGCATAAAGAAATTTGAGAATTTTAGTTATATATTTTTATCTTTTAATTTTGCAAATGATTCGAGATATATTTAGTGTATATTAGTATTAAAATATATAATATATTTTAAACTATTTTATTGCCTCTTTTGCACACTTAATAAACATCTCTTAAGCATATTTCAAAAAGAGGTAGCATAAAAATATTTTATAATTTTTAAATCTATTTTTTAAGAACCTATTCATGCTTAATGACACCGAAGTCATTGATTGGATCTACACTAGATCAAAATTAATCTTTCAATCTGAAACAAATGAACACTGTACGAAAACGGGAAAATAAAATACCCCACACAAAGACAAGAAATCAAAATACACCAAAGAAAAATGGGAAATCAAAACAAACAATTGTTGGATTAACTATTTAATTAATCAATTTTGGATTAACAATAATCAATTATTGTTAATTATTATTAATATAAATTATGGTCTATTGTTATTAAGCATTTATTAATGAATTATTTAATTGGGTTATTGTCTCTGAATAGACCGTGATGGGTTGGACCATTTAGTTAAGCCCAATGAGAGGTCCATGTCCTCAGTCGTTTAGCTATTTAAGCGTCGCCCCATTAAACGATTAACGATTAACACAGTCTAAACGATTAACACAGTCTGAAACCATAAATGACAATGAGGGTAGTAATCATCTCATACTCTATGACGATAATCTCTATAATCTAAAAGGTATATCGACAATCTTTATAATCTTATCAGGTACACCATTCATATTATTCTTGATTATTCTTTGATATATAATATGCTATAATTTATATCTATCTATCGATTCATTTAAATCTATCAATTGGTATCAGAGCCATACTAGATCCATATTATAGCTATTATAAAATATATGAATTTTATTTTATGAAATCAACCTTTGGGAAAATCAAATAGATGAATTTACATGTAGAATTTGAAATTGATTTGTGATTTCTGTTTTCATTTATTCATCCTAGAAGCAAGACTCCATAATTATGATATATCATTATTATTATCTCTTTTTTTTTTCAAAGGAGTCACATATTATAATCTCATTCGGGATGGTGCACTTCTTAAATTATAAATTGCATTTTTTATGTTTTTTATTGCTATCAAAGGCATTAATTTTTGTTATGTTCGTTGCCGATGAATTAAGATTGACTCTAATATTCACATTGGTAGAAAATTTGTTATGATTTTAAAATTTTGTAAAATAATCCTTCATTACTAGGTATCACGATCAAAAGGTTTTAAAATCATCGTGTTTTATCGAATATGTTGATATATTGAATCAGACCACCTAGCGGATCCCAAACTTGTTTTGGCTAACAAAATTAAAGGAGACAATCACATAATTTGGGGTCAGTTTGTTTCAACTTTAAAAAATGGATTTTTCTTTGTATTTTCAAAAATAAATTTTATGAAACCGTTTTTTAAAATATTACAAAAAAATTTATTTTGTTTTTTCTAAATCGTGAGACAAGTTTTGACATTCTATAACATAAACATACATTCTTGAAGATCATAACATAATCAAAATCACAATTTTTTTAAAAAATTGTATTTTAAAAATGCTTTTTATGAAAAGCTTTTGAAATAGCTTCAAAATTAAGTGAGTTTTTTTGAAATTTTAATATTAAAATTTTTTTCACTAAAATGATGAATCATCTAAAATAACATTTTAAGAATAACTATTAAAACAAAATTTTTATTTGAAACTTTTTTGAAAATTTTCTTTATAAATTATTTTTACACAAAATAATATTACACTATAAAAATTATTTTTTTTAAAAGTCAAAACAAACGGGCCCTTGATAATATATTGAATTGATAATATATTGAAAACTTGTTGTAAGTATATACAATATTATATTATATACTCTTATTCTTATTGCATGAATTTAATATTGGCTGAATGTATTAAATTTTGATCAAATGGAATATAATACCTATGGATTAATTTTGAATTTCATAATGGATTCATGATTGGTATCCTTGCCTTCAATAAAATGTATTAATAATTTAATATTCTTTTTAATTTTTTTGGAATATCGTGATTTGCCCACACATTTTACAAGGAATTATTTGAGAATCACTTATAATTTTGACTATAATATTCTTTAATTTTGTCTGCAATATCTTAAATGATATTCCTGATTTAATGGTTGGTGATACTTAGATTAATAAATTGATTTTATTCCGTAATCAATTGATAATGGTTTTTTGTTTGATTTATAAAATAAATAAAATGAGATTGTTATTTCATCTATTTATGGTCTAATGGTTTAAATATATTTGCTATTATGTAAAATAATGTGAAATTTATATAAATATTCTATGTTAATTAAATTGAGAATTGTGCACTATTTTATATGATATATTTTTAATATTTTTAGTATAGAACTTCTTTTGATACTCTTAATTATTTTAATAAAGTTAATAAAGTGTTACATTTTGAATTTATTTTAGATTCAATTTTATTGATTTAGAAACTAAATATATTTTATAATTTTGAATTTAAAATTATAATTAAATTATACATTACTTGTTATTTTGAGTAATTTGTAAGACAATTGAAAAGTATATCATCATTGCAATATATTATTTTAGAATATTTTATTTGTTATAGTTGTTTGTTAAGATTTTGAAGATATTTTTGCTCTATTGAAATCCTTACTACTAGAAACGGTTTCTCGTGAATAAGGGAACAAATATAAAAGTTTTTCACACTATGGTTCAACCGACTGACTGGTAACTTATGACCGACATAAGGCGTTCATACGAAATATGACTCAATTAACTAACTGACTGGTGACTCGTAACCGACAGAGAATATTGAATTATTTATGCAACGTAGAAAATAACGTAAAGAGTTTGCTCAAAAGAAAATAGAAAGCAAGAAAAATACTCAAAGAAGACAATTGAAAAGTAAAATATTTGCATTGAAATATAAATGGTGATTCACGTACATCAAGCACTTCTTCACTCTTTGTTTCCTAACGCTCGGAATGACAGAGTTTTGGCAAGTGACTTTAGTACAAGTGAACACCCAAAAAAACTACACTGAATCTACTTATTTATAGTAATTATAAGGTAACTGCCTAGATATAATCTACGAACATATTTGAAACTTAAGGAAACTGCTTCACTAGATGTTGCCACCTATTTGATGCTCAATCAGGACACAAACTACTAGTAACTGCTTGTTGATTTCGAAATTTGAATCTTCCCACTTCCATCTTGCTTCGACGATACCTTCTATCAGGACTAAATCATTAGAAATCTTCTAAGTCTTGAACTCCCTTTGGTCGATAAGACAAAATTCGGCTATTTTCTTTGTCTTTCAACTTTTGCTCAACTAGACCAATTTTCCAGCACTTTGTCATTTGGTATCTGTTTTTCTCCTTTTGGTCAACAAATCCCAACTTCGACATTTTGGCTTGATATACTTATTGGCCATATAATTCTTCAGTCCGACAAAGCCAAATTCCAAATACTTTAGCTATAATCTCCTTAAAAACCCTTAGTTTATGGGAATATCTTCATTAATTACATGTGCTTGAATACCTTAAGATTTTTCAAGGTAACAAAATGCACCCCAGAGATGCGATTTTCGAATTCGACTCACATGAGATAATGGCATCTTTGAAGCATCGACTTCACCATTCGACCAAATCGTTTCTACTTCTTCTTTAGTGGATGTTATTGTTTCGCTTTTACCGTGACGTCATGTCGTCATGGTAACGTATCACGCCTTCGATTCTTGAGACATGCAACATTAAATTTCGCCACCATTGCACCTTTTTAGTGGGAGACGTGGCCCACAACCCCACTTCGATCGCGCTACACGTGTCTTCTAAAGTGACACGATTAGACATAGAAAATCACAAAAATATTTTCCTCATTATTTCTCTCTTTTCTAGGGTTTATAAAAACCCTTTTCTCCACTTTCTTTTCGCTGTCTTCTTCAAACTCCCTTGTTTCTGCAAACGAAAAACACAAATTTTTCTACTATTCATCGTCTTCAACCTCCTTCAATATCTCCTATGACTGGCGCTGACAACCAAACTTCTTCTCCTGCAACATCCCTTCAACTACGCCTCGTCGACGACAAAGAGTACGTTCCAGAACCTTCATTTGCTGAAGAGAAAACCAAAATCTGGCAATCTCAGGTATTGATCCCTTTTTCTCTTGAAGAAAAACCTCTAGCATTTCTAGGTCCCCTTCCAACAGACGTACCTTCAGAAATCTACGTAGATGACAAAGAAGCATTTTTTCCCACCAGTGGTGTCACGAAACCTATAATTTCTTCTTCAAAATCTATTTCGCTCTGACACATAGAAAGAAATTTTAGAACTGCCCCACCCTTGAATTGTCCTAAATTCAGTGCTTGGATGACACATTTAGATATAGAAAAAGAGATTCAACGGAAAGAATTAGGCATTTACACCTTATTAGAGCTTTCTCGTTGTGGCCAACCTTATTCCTGTGGCATGTTGATGGCTGCCATTCATTTTGAGAAGGGTCGACTAACAATTTCCACACAAAGTGTGGTATGATTACTCCCACCTTGTTTGACGTTGCGGCTATCACAGGTCTGAAACCGTCTGGAAAAGTATTTAACTACAGGGACACTGCTCTTATACCTTTGTAGTTCGACGTTGGTGAAGCCCGTAAACCCACTTATAATAACTTTATCTACCACCATGCTCAAACATCTGACCCTATTACTGTTGAGGAGCATGTGGCATTTTTAACTCTATGGTTGTCCCGCTTTATTTTCTGCGCAGGTTGATGCAGGTGGCCAAGCAAATTTCTTTTCTGGCTACCCAATTGCATAAGGGTAAAAATATTTTTTTGGGCCAGTTAATATTGTCCTCTCTTTATGAATCTTTAACTGATGCTGCTAGTTAAATAAAGCTTTTCGACCCCACCAATCCAAAAAAGAAAAATGTCTTGGTCCATGGTCCATTTGGTCTCTTGAAATTGTGGCTAAATGCCATTTTTCTGAGGAAATCATGCCCTTAAGAAGTACAAAGGTGGCGTGCCCTCCAGCTCAAACTCACGTCGTCTGGAAACGCCTGCTACCATTAACTCATATCGACTAGGGTTCTCCAAATGTCAAAGTTTCAAATTTCTTTTCAACATCATGTTGTCAAGAGTCGACTTTAAACCTTCAATGGCCCCATTTCATGACAGACAAGATGGCCTTGATTGGCTTACTAGGGCTTTTCCCCTACAAGTGAAGAAGATAAGGCCACCTTTTTAATTATCTAGATGTTTTTTTTTACTCTCCAATTTTTAGCTGCTGTGATTGTCGGCGCAAATCCAGGCTTAGTCGCTTATCAGCCTGACTTGGTGGCACGATAATTTGGGCTTTGTCAACTGGTCCCTAAGTATTTGTTCCATTCTAAAACAACCAGCCGAAAATCATCAAAGAGTATATCTATATAATCAATGAAGTCGCCATAGGCCGTTTTTTATCCCACCAAGAGGGAAAGGTAAACATTGAGTAAACCTGAAATGGAGAAATCACGGTCTTGCGACCGAGAGATCGGATAAGGAAGTCGGTTACACGAGGGGAAGGTATTAGCACCCCAATCGCTCGTATTACTCTACGATATTCGCTTTTACTTTCAATCTAATGGGTGTAAAGGTCTAACTATATATGTATATGAGGTATAATGTATGCAAGAAGAAAATAAGAATAAAGAAATAAAGAAAAGAATAAAAGCAAGAAAACACGGAAATAAGAAAATATTTACAAAGGTTGCTCGATCAAGCCCCACGACAGGATGCCTACGTATTCCCTCATGCAATGGGAAAGTAAGAGCATCGTAGTCTGGCTCACTTATTTTGGTTGGTTTGTGTTTTTAGATTAGAATACGAAACAACATACAACAATGACAAAACACCTCCATGATGACGAAACATCAGCTATAGACGGGATGACGACACATCAGCAACAGCCGGGGTGACGAAACATCAGCAACAAACAGGACGACAAAACATCCTAAGACTAATTGGTTTGTATATTTTATGTGACACCCCAAATAATTCAATTATTAAATAATTAGAATATTAATTATTAATTTAATTAAAAGTTTAATTATTAGTATTTTTGGATTATTGGATTTAACTAATTAATTAAATGAATGGAATAGTTGGTGGTGTGAGGAGTAATGTGGGGGTGTGAGGAGTAAAATACTCTACCCATACTAATTATTATTTTATTTTATTTATTGGAATAATAATAGGAATAATAATAGGAATAATAAAAAGAATAATAAAAGGAATGATAAAAGGAAAATAAGGAAAATGGAAAAAGAAAAGGAATTGAGGTTTTCACTCTACGTACATGGGAGAAGAGAAGACAAAGAGGGAAAAAGCCAAACGCCGGGAAATTCGAAGAATCATCGCGAGGTAAGGGGTGATTTCATTCAATTATAATGCCTTATGGGTTTTGGGATGCAATTGGATGATTAGTATGTTAGGAATCTTGAAAATTGGATAATTTAGGCTTTGTAGGATTATCCCTAAATGTGTCGAATTATAGGAATTCAAAACCGTAGTAATGTTATGGAATGTTTGGGAATAAATTAATTGAGCCATGTAGTATGTTACTGGTGGTTGTTGGATGAAAATTAGTGTTTTTGATGTTTGGATCCGTATGGGAATGCTAGGGAATAAGTTGGAAACATTTTGCTGTCAAAACTAGTGTTTTCTGCCACTGTGGATCGTGGGAACCGGTTCCCATGTGGGAGAACCCGGGTTCACAGTGTATTGGTAAGTAAAAATGACATTTTTTGAACGCAGGAACCAGTTCCCCATATGGAGGAACCGGGTTCCACTGTTTCTTTTTGAAAAATACTAAACTTTAAAATTCATAACTTTCAAACCGTAAGTCCGTTTTAGTCGCCGTTTTGGACGTTGTTTCTTAAATTAAATACTCTATTTTATAAAATGAAGAAAATTATAATTAATGGATTTTATTTTGAAAAGAGCCATTTTTCCGATTTGTGAACTATGGTAGTTCTAGGAATGGTGGATGAACTGGTTTAGATTTGTTCTGACAGGTTGAACGGAGATTGATGCTTATGTGTTGTTTTTCTTCCTTGTTGTTATTCATGATTGTATTAATATCATGTGTTGTTGTCGATGTTGTGTATTTATGATGATTGTTGATCTCAGTTGTTGTTGTATATACTGGTGATAGTCTTACTAATTGAAGGGTAAGCGTTTGACATGTTTATGCTTTGTGATAATTTATTTCATAATTATGTTGTTATCATGTGATATATTGGCGTTGACATTGTGTGGAATTATATTATGATCATATTCCGTTGATTGAATGTTGCATGTTTTTATTGTGCATGCATAAGCATTCTTGTGATGGTTTATTCCCATTGTGTGGAATTGAACTTGCAGAGCCAATAAACTTACCAGTGTACAGAGGTAGTGAGACTAGATTCTTGACCCAGTGGTTATGGGCGAATCATGGATTGACGTTGTTTCCGAGTGTAATGGAACCGGGTGTGGACTTGGTTCACGTTTGGTACCACATGCATAGAGTCTGCATTACATATGGGATTGTAACATGCTAGGATGGTTTCCAGTGTTGCAATTTCCATTGATTGTTATATTTGCATAATCATTGTGTGAAATGCAATTGTGAACTGAACTATGATTATGTTAATGATAGTGGACTAATATATTGACTTATTCTGTTGTATTTAAAGAACGTATAATGCATTCTATATTGGATAGAAATCTCATCCTTACTTTAATGATTTGATTAAAGTTAGCGGAGTTGGTGAGGATGGCTTATAGAGTGTCGTGTTTTATCCGCTGTGTCGGTGTCATGCTCGATAATTGTAACACTGGGGGAAACGTTTGTTTGATGAGTTTTATTTGATACTCCATTGTTTTAATTTATGTTGGGAATACTTAGGAATTGAAGTCATTCCGGTTTTGAGATATTTTCCACTGTAGAACATGAAGTTGAATTTGAATAATCTATTCTAATAATTCCTTGATTAGCATGATTCTGCTTGTTTATGAGATTTTCATATTTAATCAATTGTGACATCCCCTTTTCCATGTTACTCGATTTATTCTAATTTAATATTAATTTAATTAACATATTCGGGTTATTTAGAAGGGGTGTTACATTTTACGTAGGAAAACGTTTCATATTATTAAGGTATCTTAATGCACTTGACAAAACAAGATTTTAATTTTAAGGATACAAAAGGATAAAGGTAAAATATCTAGGGGGAACTAACTTATTTCTAATCCTAATTATGATCATACAAAGTTGTTCATAGGTTATGGGGTATGAACAAGGGAAACTCCCTAGATTTTCTACCTAATGTTATCATGCATGGATAGCAAACCTAAGGTCTATTTAGTTCAAACTTGGAGAATAGTGAACTAAGGATCCTACGGGGAACATGGAAGTCTCCTAAAAGAGAGAAAGAAGCAAGCAATCACACTTAGAATGAATGATAAAACATGTATGGATGACGAAACATCTAACATGGAAGGAAAAACATCATGTAAGAAAGATAAAATATGCATGGATGAGGAAACATCAGGTATGGATGGCAAAGTATCATGTAAGAAAGATAAAATATGCATGGATGACGAAACATCAGACATCGATGACAAAACATCAAGATAATAGGCGTGGATGGAAAAACATCATGTAAGAATAATAAAACATGCATGAAAATTATGGTGAAACATCATGTATAAAGAAGGCGACGGTGATACCTAACGAAGAAAGTTTGTTGCCTCTTCAATGCGCACGAGATAAGCCAACTTTGTTGAAAGCGTCTTTAAAGCTCCTATTCTTAAAGTCTTACAAATCTCATCATCGACCATCCGAGTATGCCCAAGTTGTTCCAACAAACGGTCACGAACTCTTGGCAACAATATCAACAAAGTGATTAGTATCATAAAAAGAATACTTGGAGTGCTTTGTGTATGGATGGATGGTTTAATCGGGTTATGATTAACTAAGGGAAATACTTGATTAACCTTGTGACAGTAGGTGCTCCTACCACCAACCATGAGACCATTTTTCATGGAACACTTGGTATATGGATCAAGGTGATCGGTTAGGGTTATGATTAACCAAGGTTGAAACTTGATTAACCTTGTGAGAATGACCATGTCCAAAATCAACTAGGAAACCCTTTAAAGTAAATTGGTATAATAACCAAGAGGTCAAGAGATGGAAATCAAGAGAGCCCATACAAGGTGTTCATATGTATGCTCCTAAAAAGTGGGAGTAGCATGACACTAGTATTCTAAACAACCAATTGGAACAATTAATCGAATAGTTGTTGCTGTAGAAAAGCCCAGGACCAAACTATGAATGTGCGTGAGTGTGCACTGTGTATGTATATCTTTTCATTGATGAGGAGCCCAAGATGAGGCTATGTGTTCTAATTGAATGACAATCGCGTAAGTAAGCAATAATTGAAACGCACAAGGAAATAAAATCCTAAAGTATCACAAACCATTTGGGAATGGGAATACAAGTTTATGAATGGGGATATATCGAATCAAAAGTTCGAATAAAAATTCTAAATAATACAACCCAATCGAAATAAATCAATAACTAACGAAAAATATACAACTTCATCGCATGGTGCGAGAAATCCCCTCAAGTGCTCTTCAAGACGTCGGATAAAGCTTCATGCATCAAATGAATGTCAGATAGAAATCCCTTGCACACTAAAAATATGGGTTAGAAATAACAAGATAGAGTGATAATACACTAAACTAAAGATGACGATACATCAAGAAGATACTGGATGATGGCAACAAATCACAAACAATAGCACAATAGCTAATCACAAAGAAAATGGGGAAGAAAATGAAGTGGAAAGAAGTGAGTGAGAAATCATGAAAGGTGTCATGTGAAGTGAGGTCAGTAGAAACAACATACATATACAAAGTTTATACAAACCATTAACAAAAATCGAACATCACTATGAAGACATACATGCAAAGTTAGTACACAAACTAGGTCAAAACTAGTCCTAAAAGCATACGGAAAGCAAATTACATGAGATTTTAAGCATAGATGAGATGAAGGGATAATTAAAAAATAAAATAACATAAAAGTCAGTATCTAACATGTTAATATTTCATTTACATCATGCAAACAAAGCCATAAAAATTCATGAACAAAAATTCTACAAGAATGCGTAAACATGCAACAATCGTGTGTGATGAAGTGAGTATAGGTGGGTGACATACATAACATGAAAATAATGTGTCAATATGAAGTGATTAAATTATCAACATAACATAAAATAATTCAAAATCAACTCACAAAGAAAATATCACAAGGGTACAATTTCAAAACTAGTATAAAAACTTGTCGAAACCTTGACCTAGAAAGCGTTTACAAGTCAAAAGAAGCCAAGAAAAGGAAAAGATGAAAATAAATGAACCATGCAATGTCAATATATATACAATACAGTAGCAAACACATAAATACATCAATAAAAACATACAAACATGCATAAGAATGATTCATAAACAAATCACTTAAGGAAAACACATTCAATCCATACAAGTGCGGGCAAAAGTGTATGCGTGTGTGTGCTTGAGCATACTTGTGTTAAGTGTCACATAAGAGTGAGACAATAAGAAACACATTATGAGTAAATACTCATGTTATACACAAACAAGTTAAAAGAAACTCAAAAGAGCACCTACACAACACTAATACAAAAATTAGTCAAGAACTTGGCCTAGAATGCATCTAAGAATCAAATGAAACATAGTGGTGCATAGATGAAGAGAAATGAGCTTTTAGAATATATAAAGACATTAAAGTCTGTGGATATCATGGTAATAATACATTCATATCATATACACAATCATCAAAAAAATTCACAAACAACTTATCATAAGAAAACATAAACATGCATCCCAAAAGTGTGTGATGAAGTGTGTGCAGGTGTGTGTTCAAGCATGCTTGTGCTAAATGTAACATAAAAGTGAGTTCAGTGATGAACACATAGATATATTATTCATACAAAGCACAAGAGCAATTAGCGTGCATCAATACCACAAATAACACCCAACTATCAAAGGAAGAAGTCATGATTCCACCCTAAAAGTTTACTTAAAAAAGAATTTACAAATCAAGAAGCTAATCATGGCCAAGAAACAAAGTGAATAATTAATAAATCATGAAAGGTCAGTAGGTTAAGTAAGATAAGCAAAACATGTAAATAAAATTCATTCAAAGCTCATACACAAAGCACATAACAAGCTAGAGCAAAAATAACACAAGCAAACAAAAACAAGCCTCTTAAAGGCAAAACAAAAACAAACCAAGCACCTATTAATAGAGGTTAAGGCTAAATGATGTTAGCACATACAAGGTCAGTAGCTTAAGAGCTAAACAAATCACAAACAAAAGTATCTCAAGCAAAGAAGAAGGTTTGTATTCAAAGGCACACAAAAGTAGGGTTTGACAATGTCAAAGCTTTTTAAATTTCAAAGCAATTGATAAAGATTAAACAAAATGGTCTTAATTAGATAATTAAGACATGTGTGACTTGCATAATAAGCTAACTCAAGAAGAGACTCATGAGAAACAAATGTAGAAGACAAAACTTCAATACACAAAACAAGTCACCTAATTGATTATTAACATCACAAGAGATGGAAAACACTTGTCTAAATCAATGATGGATGATATAAATCAAGTGTGAAAAGAAGAATTTATACTTATAAGTCCTAGGGAAGTGGAATCTCCCTATTATAAGTATCTACCATGATCTTACAAAGAACTTCAAGAAATGTTATCAAATTAACAAGTTAAAGTGTCATGACAAAATATAAAAATGTAGTCTCTAATGCATAAAGGCAAAGGTGATCATGAAGGATCAAAATTAGGGTTCTCAAATTTTATGTACTATATTAAACACTAAGTAAATATTGAGTAAACATAAATATACATATCACAAAAGACCATGAGCAAACATTAAGGAATTAAGCTCAAAAAAGAAACAACAACAAAAGGGACCAATTTAGCTTCTCACATAATACCAAAAATAGATGACAATGAAATGTCACTCTATGGTTCAAAGAAGCATAAGAAGTAAGATGAAAAAGTGGCATGGAAACAAGATTCAAACACCAAAAGTAAATGGACATGAAAGTCCTCAATAAATCCATACATGCAATTAGGTCAAAACTAAAAGATGTGACTCCTAACTTGTCACCATGATGGGTGGATAATGAAATGTAAAACAAGAATCATTGGAGCATGAGAAATAAAATGAAAGAGAGGTATGAAACAAGATTAAAATATAAAAATAAATGGACATGAAAGTCCTCAATCAATCATACACATACAATTAGGCCAAAACTAAAGATGTGACTCCTAACTTTTCACCATGATGGATGGACAATGAAATGTCAAACAAGTATCATTGGAACATTGTATGATAGCAATCTAATCACGAAAGATCAGAACCAAAATAGGTCATATTTGAAAAAAGCTTCACATGAGGTTTTTAAAGTGGTGCACAAGAGCTACCTTCTAAACCTTGATCATGAGCATCTACCATATAAAGAGGACAATAGATGGGCAAATTGTAAGAACTTGAATGGTTCAATGATGAACTCAAGTCTTAAAAAGAAAATGACGGTGAATAAAAGAAGAACATATCCCTCATATATTGCACAATTGCATTCTTTATATCCAGAATCTAAACAAAGCATTAATGCATACACAAAAGGTAATTGGACAAAGAAATAGAAGCATAGGTTATAAAATTGGAACAAAAATACTACAAGTCCTTTAGTATGTCAACAAGTCAGCAACCCAAGATTGGCACAAAGATTAATACCACTCATGTTGGAAACAAAATCAAACAAGTAAGTATAACTTAAAAAGGTCACTAATTAGGAACCCTAATTTGAATTAAATGGTAAAAATAGTAAAGCTAATCCTAAAAATTTATTAAAATCAGTTATAAGACCCTAGGGTACTACATTATCATATTCTAAACAAAAGTGGTCTCAAAAATTAAGGGAAGTTAGTCAAGAAATTGTAACTTCTAACCTAAGCAACAAACATTGACTAAATTTAGATAAATTAATCAAAAATAGGAAAATAACCTATACAAAATAAACTTTCTTCAAACAACAAGGAGATCAGATAGTCGAAAATATATGAGCAATAACATAGTTGAAACTCGACGAGATTGTTTCCACATAGCCTTTACTATTTTCCAAAATGCTTCCGACAATTTCCTCTTACTAGGATATTTGTCTCTTTGTACATAAACTGGCTATCTATAGGCCCACTTTTCAAAATTAATACAATTTCTCTTTTCCAGTTCCAATTTTACTTTTATCTGTTTTGTTTGCATAAAGTCCAATTCTTTGAATGATTATATGTATCTGACAATAAATATATATTCACCAACATACGAAAAGCGAACAAAAACAATAATTACTACAGACTCTAGGAATTGAGATGACAACTAAGGTCACCAATACACCCCCACAGAGTCATTTTTGCCAAAACAATCCCCATAAAACCATCATCTTCTCACTTCAGCAACATACAACGCTTCTACTCATCATGTTAGTCCCCGAGCAATGATCCTATCAACATCATCACGTTAGTCCCCGAGCAGTGATCCTATCAACATCATCACGTTACTCCCCGAGCAGTGATCCTATCAACATCATCATGTTAGTCCCCGAGGAGTGATCCAATCAACATTATCACATCAGTCCCCGAGCAGTGATCCTATCAACATCATCACGTCGGTCCCCGAGCAGTGATCCTATCAACACCATCATGTTAGTCCCCTAACACTAATCATCTACATTGTAACATTAGTCCACGAGCAGTGATCATCTACATTGTCGCGTCAGTCCCCGCGCAGTGAACGCCAACTTTGTTGCATTGGTCCCCGAGCAGTAACAAATCATCAATCAACTTATTATGTCAGGCTCCAAGTAGTAATAGGTTATTCAATATCACATCATTCCCCAACAATGTTTATATACAAGATATTCATCCCCAGCTGAGTACCTTTCAATATTATCATCCCCCAACAGCGTTGATATCTAGACTTGAAACTTGGTCAGATAGTGCGTCGGAGGAATTCACATTCCTATTATTCCCCATCCCGGGTCGCCAATCACTACATCCCCAAGAAGAAATCAATGATCCCCAGCAGAATATTTCTATCTTCTTCAAGATAGATACCACAACATCTACATTCATACATTATTCATAAAAAGTCATAACATGTGCATTATCATATATTCGCATGCATCATAGTCTACATAGAACTAATCATATCCTTTCAAGTTAAATTTTCCCCCGCAGGTGAAAGTTACTTTCCAGACAGAAGGTCAAAGATTAATACCCGAAACAAGACGGGAAAACTATCTGAACGACCAAAACATTTATCACTAGACAGCAGGATACAGATTAATACCCAAAACAAAACGGGAAAGCTATCTATAGCCTGACGAAGACTCAATTCAGATATAGCCAAGACGAAGGTCTATTCTAACTCTCTCATCACTCTGGATGGCATCTTTAATTCCATCTTCGACTACACGTCCTTATCACTCCAGATGGCATCTTTAAGCCAATCTCCGACTACACGTCGATATCTTTCCACCCGCAAAATGTTGTATATATGGTTAAAGGAATCAATACATACCACTAATCTCATTCCAAGAAGAGTGCAGAGTCTAACGTAAGACTCACTCTCCAACATCAGCTTCTCCAAATGGCATCTATAAGCCCATTCCAATGCATCTTCAACTGACGATCTCGTTCCATATACTAGCGAGTGCAAATTTTCAAGTGTACTCGAGTGTTCAATCATCTTCTACCTTCAGGTCACGAAAGACAAGCATACCAATCTAACCCTGCAGGTAAAGAAGATTGAACAGGGGAAAACTGTTATACCCCAAAATTTTCCCTCCTATTTCTCAAGACAATACACATCTCCATACTTAAGAATTTCTCAAGGGTTGGCCAAGTGAACCCTCTCCAAAGCATTCAATCCAAACTAGGGTTTTGATTCTCTCAATTCAAAGAAGAGTTCTAATACCTCAAGTAGTCATCATACCTCCTCATATGTCTCAAGGGATCATCATGTCAAGTTTCAAGCCTCACAGCTCAAGTTTGCTTAGTTAATTGCTCAGATGGTTGAAAATCAGTTGTATTGGACAAAAAGTCAATTGTGGTCAACATACAGTCAAACTTCATCATTTTTGGTCAACATTAATATTTTGAAGTCACATTCATCATATGATCAAGGGTTGATCATGATTCATCAAGAAAATTCAAGATTTGATCAAAAGTCAAAGTTTCCAAATTAGGGTTTTTAGACAAAAAGTCAACAGAACTTTGACCAGCCATAACTTTCACATACTTTATTAGAAATTTTTCAACCAAAACTCATTTTGAAGAGAATTCAATTCTCTACAACTTCGTGTCTCACAAGCTTTGGCCGAAAATGCTTCATTTGAGAGTTATGGATCAAGATATGATAGGTCCTTCTAAAAGTCAACAAAATGTCATCTTTTTGCAAAGAAGTGCACATTGCCAAGGACCTCTCAAGCCCAATAGCACGCCATGTTCTCTTTTATTTTATTTATTTTTGAATTTATCCAATTTAATTCAATTTTAATTAAAATAAAATGCAAAGGATCAAATCATTAAGTGTAAGATTGATTTTTTTTATCATTCTTGAGGTTCAAGCAAGCCATATAAGCTGATAATTTCGAAAATCATGGAGATTGGCAAGAGATTGAATGAAATTTGATCAAAAAAGGGAATATTTGGTTTCATTCCAAATCAAATCTTTTCTCATTTATTGGCATATATTTTCTTCATGATTCTTGACCTAATTCACTCTATTATATATACACAATGATCTTAGACCCTCGATGACGAAAAAGCCATGTAATAGCGTAGGATTTACATTTCTGCACTTTTACTTTTCGCACCTTTACTTTACTGTACATATTTAACTGCTAGTAACTAGGATTGCATGCTAAGACTAAAATAAACCCTAGATCACTTCTAATCTCAAGATAAATATTTGAATCAAACACACTCATCACACTTGCACCCCCTTAGGGTATCCTCTCATGTTGCCTTCGAATACAATGGTCATGTCCTCGAACGTAGGGATACCATTAGCAAAGTTGCCACGAATAACATCATCATAGTCCCTTCGATACAAAGATCATAGTCCTCGATGACCCTCGATGTTGCCTACGAATATATGATCTCGTCCCTCGATTGTTGTGCAAAAAGTGATGATCGTCCCTGAATTGCTAAGGGTATCCTTACATGTTGCCTTCTATGACCACACGATGACCCTTCGATTATCCCTTCACATCCAAACGAATAAAGTTAGCTGCCAAATAATGGTATGGATAACCTTATTCTAAAGGGGAAGGAAAATAACATGGAAACGACCATTCTGAGAAGGTAATAGACTCCTAGTTTCTTGCTCAATAAAAATACTTTTCACACCTCACACTTTTCAAAAACCTTTCAAACACTTTGTATACATTCCAGCGAGAATCATTACAAAGTTAATCATTTTCCAAACAAACATTTCCGAACACTTCGTATACATTCCAACGAGAATCATTACGAAGTTAAAGTGAAATGTCTTTCAAAAATACTTTTCAAACTACACAAACACATAAAGAAATTTTTCAAAAGTGAGCTAAGCAACTAAGAGCCTGTAGATAACTACGGATGGAAAGGGTGCTAATATCTTCCCTTTTCATAATTGTCTCCCGTACTCAAAATCTAACGAAGGCCTTTTCCTTTTCTTTTCACCTTCCCTTTATTGGATAAAATAAAAATCGGTGGCGACTCTTGCTATTCACAACATTTGCAATAAAACGCAAAATAAACAAGTCAGTTCTCCCACCGTGTTACATAACTCAACAAACTTTGCAGCATATTCAATAACCGAGATATTTCCTTGCTTCAGCTCAAGAAACTAAATTTCCTTCTTACCCCGAACATCTTCAGGATAATACTTCCTCATAAACTCTCTACGGAAAACAGCCCAAGTGATATCTTCACTTGCAACTGCCAACTTTTGACGAGTCTCTAGTCACCAGTCATCAACCTTGACTTCGAGCATATGAGTCCCATATCGAACCTTCTGCACTAGAGTATAATCCATCACACGGAAGATCCTCTCAATATCTTTCAACAAATCCAACGGTCTATCAGGATCATACTTACCCTTGAAGGTAGGCGGATTCTCCTTCTGGAAAGTCGCCAAACTACAAGATCCAACATTCTCGTAAGCATTCGGTTGATTCTGCAAAGCCTTAACTATTGCTTCCAAAGCAGCATCATTTCTTCTAGTTATTTTAAGTTATCACTACAACATAAACAACGATTAGAACTAATTAACAATACTCGATTGTTAAACAACACTACGACTCGACAACTTGGTCGAATGAACCGACCTACTTTGATACCACTATTGTAATACCCCATTTCTATCTGACGAATATTATTAAAATCAGAGTTACAAAATTTCGACATACAAATAGGATGCTACACTTACAACTTATAACAACGACATTTAATCACATGTGATACAAATACATAACATTTAAAACCATAATAACTTTGGAATCACAATATTCAACTTAAATGACATAACATATTTGTCCAACTTAAAACAACTTCAAAACAACGAGTACTTTAATGAAATCAACATAAAATTCAGGAATAAAATAAACAATAAAGCAACAAATGTTCATCCCCCTAAGCGTTACGTGGCAGAGTGACGACACCGTCTCGAACTAATGAAGGTAGACAACCTTCACTTTAGATTACTTGCACGTTACCAACATAGGAGTAACATTCAAATAGAAGGGGTGAGATATCAAACAATATAATTGGATGTATGATAAATACTATATTAGAATCAGTTCACGCAAAAACACTGTCTCACAACTTTAAACAACATCAATCACAACCCAAACATCAACATAATGTAACGATTAATTCGCCATGATAACAACTCAAAATATGCAACATGAAATGAGACTCGTTAAGATGCACATGCATGTGGTACTATTGGAGCAGAACTCACAACTTAATAATTTTCTAATTAATAGAGGCAGCAACAAGGCATAAGCCTTCAACTTGATATTTTTGCCAATCCAGACCAACTTACAGAGCATAAGCTCCCAACTTGTATGCTATCTATGCAACAACATGATATAATGCAACTACAACAACTGCAACAAATTATACAACATTTGCATAAGTCTACAACTTAATAATTGCAAATCAAAAGAGGCAATACAACACGATCACCACCTGCAACTTCAATAATTAATAACAACATCACAATAACTTACATACAACAATATTATTATTTACCAAGTCCTACTAGTTTAATTTACTAGAATATTCTACAAATGAACCTTATTAACCATTTTCTACTAAATTAATGAAACTACTATTTTTCCTGCTACTTAAACTATTTCTACTGCAACTATATTTTAGCTATTAATATTCCTATTATTAATGAACCAACTCTGCATTATACTAATGACTCTCCAATTTATCTAATCTCTGTTATAAACAAACTCTGCAATTTAATTTAGCCTCTACTATATAAATGCATACCGACTCTTTCATATATTATTCTCTTCCATATATGCTAATTCTACAGTTTACTAATACTCTGCTATTAACTTAACATATGCTATATAAATCTACTATGTAATTTATTTAACTGATCCTGTCACTAATTAATTTATCTCTATAATATATAGTCACATGCAATTTGCTAAACTAGATAATACTTAATATTCTAAGATTATGGACCAAGTATTAAATCACAATCGTGGCATGAAATAGACAATATATATATATATATATATATATATATATATATATATATGGGACATGGGGGTGTGTCCCTCGGCACATCCATCCCACCAACATGTGTCATTCGACACTATATGCATGCCACTCGACGCAGTCTTATGTTTTCACACAGACTCCTCTATTTCATCTTCCATTTCAACCCAAAATCTCAAAATAATTTCATCCAACAAGGATTTCAGTCCACGACAACATGACAATTATATCAATCATGGGATAATTCCCAACATTAAATTCATCGATTGAATTACTGCAGTGTTAGCAACAAAATACAACAGTGCCAATATCAATTCAGAATAACAACAATTTACACCCAACAACAACCATAAACACAAAGATACTTTTATAGAATCCAATCCCCACATAAAATTCATCATAAACCTCATTATAGAGTCAGAACCTCAGTCTTACGTTGGATTTAAGGTCGCTCTAACTCTCCTATTCAAAACCTAGCTTGGTGCATCTTTTCCTTATTCCTCTTCTCTATAACTTCTACAATCAGTTCCAATATTTTTATTATTTTCTAAGTAACCTAATTCCTTATTATATTAACTTAACCTTATTAATTTCTATTTTTCCAATTGGGCCTAACTCTCATACCCCCACTTTTACTACATAAAACCACATAATTAAGTCCAACTAATAATCTTATATCTATATTAATATATTACTACTATTAATCAACCAATTAATCAAAATCACATAGTAACCTATATCAACAACTCACAACATTTCAACAAATAATTCATAAATAATTTAATTAAATAATTATTTAAATATCGGGCGTTACAAAGGGAAATCCAATACGAATCACATTGTCATTATGTTATAAAAGAAACCCTAGTGAAGAATAACCCAATACAAATCACAGAAATGAAGAACAACCCATTATCATAGTGAAAGAGAACAAGAAATAAACACATCATGGTAACATACTCAGAAATGAATGAAGATTTTGATTTCAAAAAAAATTGACGATATTTGTTGCTAGAAATAAATGAGGGTGTTAAAGATTTCACTATTGATGTCATGTGAAAAAAATACCCTTGTATGTTATGAACGAAATAAATTTCCTGTTATGTTTTTACTAAGTAAAACAAATTTCACAATGATTGCAAGAATAAGCGTGGCGAAATATGGAACACATAATTGCGATTTATTGAAACAATTGTGGTTGTTCAACTACACTTTTTATAAAACACTATGTTAAGGGCGGTTATAGTTTTTAAAAAATTGGAAAAATGTTTAAACGGAGACGTAGAACATTAAAATACACTTATTTTAAATAAAATTAAAAATATTTTTTTTCATATTATTATATTTTATAACATATTCAATTACTACATTAATTATTATTAAAATAATTGAATTACACGCTTTTATTAAACTCGTGCAAGACACAAATAACTTATGTAATTATAATTTTGATTTATTAAGTTTATACGAAGAATTTGGAGGAAACATTATACATCCAAAACTAATAAGATATAAAAATAATTACATTATAGTAATTTTTGTTGTGTTTTTCATTTTATTGTCGGTATTTTAGAGAACAAAGTCATATAAAGTCATAATTTCAAAGTATATATTACTAATGAAATATTCTACTACCATAAGATAGTATTATTCATAGTTTTTTATTTTATATTTCTTCCTTATAAATACATAACGAAAACACACAGGTGATGAACGCACATGACTTGGGAATCCAACATATTCTCGCTATTCTTGATAAACACCTTTTCACAATCTCGATAAGTTACACATAGATCTGTAATGAAAAATAGAACGAACAATGTTAATAAAATATGATAAAAGATTATGTAAAAACTACAAAATAAAAATAAAATATAGCATAAATATTTATTTAAAGGAAAACAATTATTTACAGGCAGCCTTCACCGAAAGAAAGAATAGGGACAAAAACAAAACTATAGTATAAAGAAATTTGAGAATTTTAGCCATATTTTTTTATCTTTTAATTTTTCAAATAAATTAAAATATATTCAGTTTATATTAATACTAAAATACATAATATATTTTAAAATATTTTATTGCCCTTTTTATAATATACTAAAATACATAATATATTTTAAAATATTTTATCGCCCTTTTTGCACACTTAAAAAATGCCTCTTAAACATACTTTGAAAAGAGGTAACATAAAAATACTTTATAATCTTTAAATCTAATTTTTTTTAAACCTTTTCATTCTTTGGTGATTGAAAGTAGACATGTGTTTTTATAAAAATTTGTCAAACTGTTTGTGTAAGTTCATCTATATAATAATGTAGAGTTATGAGACATAATTTTTATATATAAGTTAAACATAAGTATTAGGAATGGTAATTTGAATTTATGGACAAGTTTATTATATTTTTGTTATCTGTTTTATTAGATAAATATGATATTTGTATTTACCTATAGCATAAAGAAATTTGAGAATTTTAGTTATATATTTTTATCTTTTAATTTTGCAAATGAATTGAGATATATTTAGTGTATATTAGTATTAAAATATATAATATATAAAATATTTCAAAAAGAGATAGCATAAAAATATTTTATAATTTTTAAATCTATTTTTTGAACATATTCATGCTTTCAGATCTGTAGCGTTAATGACACCAAAGTCATTGATTGGATCTGCACTAGATCAAAATTAATCTTTCAATCTGAAACAAATGAACACCGTACGAAAACGTGAAAATAAAATATCCCGCATAAAAACAGGAAATCAAAATACACCAAAGAAAAATGGAAAATCAAAACAAACAATTGTTGAATTAATTATTTAATTAATCAATTTTGGATTAACAATAATCAATTATTGTTAATTATTATTAATATAAATTATGGTCTATTGTTATTAAGCATTTATTTATGAATTATTTAATTGAGTTATTGTCTCTGAATAGATCCCGATGGGTTGGACCATTTAGTTAAGACCAATGAGAGGTCCATCACTACTAGAAATACTGGAATTTCCTGCGGAAAAATATCCGTAAGAATACCTGCAGATTTTCCTACGACTTTATTAATAATAAAAAACTTTCCTGCGAAACACGAGTCCGCAGAAAATTCCGCAGGTATACCTGCGGATTTTACTGCAGATTTTAAATTCTGGTAAAACAATATTTTTTCATTAAAGAACCGCAGGTAATTTCACAGGAAGTTTTGTTGCGGATTATTTTATAATTTGTTTAGTATATTTTAATTTTTCATAAAACAGATTATTTTTCTCAAGACATATTTTACAAATTTAAGTATTTTATAAAAAATAATAATTGTTTTGTTTAAATTTTACAAAAAATTAGTAATCTTTATTTTTTTATTTTATTAATTATTTTGATGAAGTTTTTTATTTAGTTTTAAATTTTGATTTTTAATCTTTTTTTTTTATTTTTTATTTTTCATATTTATAAAATTTAACTGAATTTTTTAATCTTTATTGTTTTATTTAATTCAAAATTTTTACAGTGTTTTTATTTAGTTTTTAATTTTAACTTCAATCTTAATTATTTTATAAAATAAAAGGTATGAAAATTTTCATACATGTGTTTATTATATAATGTCAAAAACCTAAATAATTTTTTAATAATAAGTTGACTTACAGTAAAAATTTGTTTCTAGTTAATCAAAAAATAAGAATTAACTATAATTAATTTATAATTAAAGAATCTAAAAAAATCTAAATGAATGAATTAGAAAAAACCTAAAGAGGGCCATTTGATTGTGATAAGATGGCTATGATTGTGTGTGTGACCATAATAAGGTCATGGCATAAGCTACACAAGATTGGTTCTTATAATTTAAACTAACAACCAATTAAAAACTAACATATTGCAATATAACTGCAATTAAAAAAAAGAAATAGAAAGAAAAGGGATTGAAAGCTATATCGTGAAAACAGAAGCAAAAATAATCTGCAGTAGCACATAAGCGCTTTTTCACAAGCGATTCCTTTATCTCGCGGAGTAACCACAAACCATTCGTGATTCAAGATTCATGCAAAATACCAACCGACAATCGCTCAGACTCAGGTTCAAGAATTGATTTTAGACTGTGATTCAAATTCAACTTGGTTTATGTTTGGATTTTTCGCTTTAGGTTTTCATATTTGGATCTTTCGATTCATCTTTTGGTTTATGCTTCGTTTTGATGTTCAATTTGTGTTTTAGACTGGTTTTGCTTTTGGATTCAACTTTGTTCAGGTTTAATTTACGTTTTGTGCTGGTTCGAATCCCAAACTATGAACCCTAAGTTTATAAATCCAAATTAAATAATGATAGAATGTTGAATCCAACATCTAGCATAGGGTTTCTACTCCGTGCATCACACACAACAACGTAGTAACAAGAATTTGAAGTTCTCAGAGTGTCGATTTCCCCAGGTTCTCCGATTCTTCGTTTCTTATAGGCTTTGTATTGTTAACATTTTGTTTATAAACTTGGCCAACTTAACCATTGTTATGTATTTGAGTAGAGATGACATATAGTTTTGTTAAAGACTTTAGTTTTTCTCTTTGGCATCAAAAATCAAACTGGACACCTAATTGTTGTACTACTTAGTTTTGAACTATTTTGATGTTAGAGGTTTAAAAGCTCAATTTGTGTTTTAGGTGCGTTTTAAAAAATTGCTACTCGGTGGTGAGGAGTATGCGCATCTAAGAGCTGGAGTGGTGGCAGGAGAAAATAATATATCATGTTCAAAGGCTTTGGCTTACCATTGGTACACGTTTTGAAATTCGTAAAACTGGTTAGTAACACGTTTTGATTTTAGTTTTGTGGAGTTTTCAATTATGCATATCATGTGTTTGTTTTATTGTTTCAATGACATGTTGGGTTATATTTCAATTATGTAATGGTTGATAATGGTTTGAAATGACAGGATGTTCACTTATCTTATATGAATCTGACTTTTGGTAATGTATCATACCAAATTCTGAGTTTAGTTTTACTGCCGAATTGTTTTTCCATTTCAGATTTGTGGTTGTTGATGTTTTATTGTTGTTGAAGTTGTGGTTTCTCAGATTTGTAATTTGTGTATCTTGTACAATTAGCTCATGCTTTGTGTCTATGACTCTCACCAGCAAAGGGAAGGGAAATCTTAATACCACATGTGGCTTAAAAATGTAATATGTTTATTATTACCGAGCTGTTTTTGTTTTTAAGGGATATATATAAGTTGTAATTTGATCGAATTTGTTTATAGAAAGTGGAGCAAAATGTTCGGGCGGATGCGGAAGAGGAGGGTATTGAAGCTATTGTGAAGTCAACAACTCCCCATATGTTCTGCAAGACTCTACAACATCTGACACTAGCACTAGAGGATTCCCGGTACCTCGTCGAGCAGCTGAAGATTGCTTTCCCTCCCCTGGTAATTTTCAAGGTAACTTTTTACATATAAGAACTCAAACATCCCTCGTGTGCATCTCACAATAGCAGAGTATCCTCTATTTTGCTGACCATCGATACATACATCATTTAATTGAATGTAATAAAGCTATTCGAATCACGATTTGGATGAAACACATTAGCACAGTTGAATGATGTGACCAAGTAGAAATAGTGACAATTTAAAAAAAAAAGTAAAAAGATTAAGTACCTCAGAAGACATGGTTATGTTATGTGTATAAAAAGGAAAGTGATCAAAAAACAGGAAAATTGTGTTCTCAATTGGGTGGTAATGGAATGAAGAGTATTGCCATTTATAACCAACTCTTGCAGTATAAAGTATAGATACAGGATAATATAGTACAAGAAATGTAAAGCTAGTATTTTTTATGTATACATTTTTTTGTTGATAATTTTTTGAGGTTTTAGTATTTATGAGAAAGTTAGGTTAGGTTTGTTATTGCATGGCATGCAATAATGTGAAGTGGGCTTAGTCATTAATCCAATCAAAGTTGTCCTTCTCTAGTGGAATACTAAAATGATATAGGATAATGTAGTACAAGAAATGTAAAGGTAGTACAGAATAATGTTGCTTGATTAAGAAGAAGAAAAATTTGTAGTAGTACGTAGTACTTGACATTTGAGTATGAATTCCAATATTTGTGTCGTGGTAGACACGTAGTAAATTTTTTTTCAATAAAGCACAAATGTTTGAAAGAAAATAAAGGAGCACAAAAAAGAGAGCCATCAAACTAAAACTAAAACTTCTTAGAAAATTGTGTGTCTTTGTGTTAAGTGAGAAAATTTCTTAAGTCTTACTACATTGTTAAGTTTTTATCCTTTGGTTAGTTTACTTCTTTGGGATTTTTATATTTTATTCTAAAATATATTAAATTAATTTTACTTCATTGGTTTAGTTTACTTTATTGGCAATAGTGTTATGTATGTGACATCTTATCTATATTCATCTTAGGATTAACGATAATGTTGGTTGGGAAAATATCAAGGTAAGTTCATTGTATTATTATTTAAATTGTTATGGCTGCTTCATGTGTCTTGATGGAGTGTTGTTTATTAATACTTCAATTTATGTGTATATTTTAAGGTTATTCTCTCTTGAAGGATATGATCCGAATACACGACATTGCCTGTATGGTTTGGTATATATCCTCCCATTATTTTGTTATTCTTTGAAAGCAACTTCTTTTTGACTGTCATCAATGTCTTCTATGTATTTTTTATCCTGGACTTGATGAACTTGTTCATATAATTTTGGTTTCTTATGACAAGATGCTGATTTAATTATGTATTACCATTTACTTTTGTGTATCTGTGCTAACTTAATTCAAAGATTATTCTGATGTTTGTGTTATGTCCTATAGGCCAGGGAGATATGCAATTGAGTTGTTTTTGGATCAAATTTTATCACATGGTTTCTTCCATGTTGGCCCTGTGAGTTTTCTTTTTTGGAATTGAAATCAAATTTCTCTTTATATGTTATGTCATATATTTGGATTGGCCATATGGTAAACTTTTTATTAAAGCCAAAATGTTAATTGCCTTTTACTGCTCTTAATTAATAGATTATAAATCAATACTTAAGTATTCGGATAACTCAAATATAAGGTCAACAACATGCATCTAAGTTTCAAATTGTAAAAATTAAGTTGCTGTCATGACTTGGAATTCTAAAATTAAGTTTGTGGAATTCGAGATTCCACTCCCATTTAATAATGTGAAACACGTGACTTATTGAATAACTAGTTGCTTTAATAGAATGAAAAGACAAAATACGGAATGAATATGATTATGTTGGCAGCTGCGTTTTTAGACAATTACTTACATTGATTATTTTGTTACAGAAAAAGTTTACATGGCCACTAGAACATAATGTTACGGTACGACGTAACTTTGAAAAAAGAGGTGCAGCTAAGATGTCCCAATTACTTACATTTTTTAATGAATCGTTTGGGATTTGTTGAGTCACCTCATCCACCACAACCAACTAATGAAAGTGATCAATATGAAGATAACGTCGAAGAACCATATAATGAAAGTGATCAATATGAAGATGGCGTCGAAGAATCACATGAAGATGTTAGTAATGAATTATGAATTGTTGGAGTCATTTTTACTAATGTGACTATGTAAGAATTTGTTACAAACTTTGTAGTTTATAAATTATTGTTTTATGAATTTGTTTTATTTAAAATTAAATTTTTAATTTTTGTACTTTATAAATGTTGTTCTATAAATTTGTCTTCTTTAAAATCAAAGCATTTTAAATTAAATCTTTATCTTTATATTATGGTTATTTTAATATATATTTTAAAATAAGTTAAAAAAAAAAATTGAGATAGATATTTCCTGCGGATTTTCCTGCAGATTTTTCTATGAATTCTCCTGCGGAAATTATTACCCACGAAGGTATTAGCTGGGGACCATAAACCGCGGGAAAATCCGCAGGAAACACGTTTCCTGCAAAAGTTTTACTCAAATTCGCAGGATTTTTAAGAGAAATTTTTATCAGAAGATGCACTTATTAAGTTAGATGGTCCTTACAAGATCATCTAATCTAACAGTTGCGGATACTATAAAATCTTTATGCAAACAATCCATTATGAATTGGTTCAGGGGTTCCTGGTGTTGAACTTGGTAGGGCGGATTACGGTCTGATCCCCCGCAATTTGTAATTGGATAAAGGAGTACCAAATATAATTACCAGAACTCCTAGCTGGATTACAAAGATCAAATTCACTAACCGGTTACTCCACTATGTGCGCGTAAGGCAAAGGGTTTAATGTGATTGCGCCAGAATGAAAACGGGTGAAACGAAACGAAAGTATTAGGTCGAGCTATAATAACATGATTTAAATTGGTTTGCAAAAATGGGGTTATCTAGTGTTTTTACGGTAATTTTGGTGTCGAAGTCTAAACTTGAGTTATCCAGCAAAGAATTGACTTGTAACCAAGTATGAATTGAAGTGTGTTTTATATCTGCGTTTGACAAATGCTAAAGTGATTTTCATGTTTACTTTTTGCTTGAGGACAAGCAAAGGTTTAAGTATAGGGGAGTTTGATAACACGAATTTATATAACATATTTGATTTAAGTTTCATGGATAATGTTTATACTTTTGTTTAATTATATTATTTATTTTTGTATTACGTTGGTATTTCTGTTGTTTCAGGTATTTGTATTAAATAAAGATGAATTGAGTAAAGAAACAAAATTGAGAAAAAATCTAATTAAAAAGCCAAAGAAATGAAGCAAGGGGTGATATAGTAAAATGAGGAGTCAAGAAGAAGAAAATAATTATATAAAAGAGCGTGGAGGCCCAAAGACGCACGCTTGAGTCACCCTCTCTCCACGATTCAAGTCACCACTTAAAATGAGACCCATGTCTCATTCTCTCTTCTATACGTGGAGGCGTGCGTCTCCTACCTTTAAGGCATTTATATTTTCTCCACAATCACATGTTCATGCAAGATTGGAACGGGAAGTTACGGATGGTAGCTATAAATACAGAGTACATGTTTCAGAGAAAGGGTCGGCATTTTTTACCGAACATTGCAATATTCTTTCAGCATTCTTCTTTTATTTTTAGCCTTAGATTTTTCTTTCTTTTTAGTTTTAGGCAGTTATATTTCTTTTATTTTTCTTGTCGTATTTTCCTTTCGATTCGAGAAGTCTCCGAGCAGATCCAGCCGACTTGTGGTGGAGTGTTAGTTTATTTCGAAGAACAAGATTTATTCCAATATTCTTATTTTCGGGTTTTTAATCTAATTATTTTATTTTATTTAAAATATTGTTGGCTGATATTTATTTATTTGATTATGGAGATGTTTAAATATATTGAACCTTATTATTTATGCATGTCCGATTAATAAATATGTCCGGCTAAACCGAGTAGGTATCGGTATGTAATAGCAGTAAGAGTAGGAATTAAATTGTTCCCAAGCTAAAATCTTAATTAACTTAATTTCTGGTTATGACTTTTTGTAATTAAAAATAAACCTTTTTGTTACGAAAGTAAGAAAAGTAGAATAGGTTGGGATCGAGACCGCGAAAGTGTGAGGTTTTAACCGGATAGCTAAAGTTAGGCATTCGATTTAAATACAGCGAGAGCGGTTTAAAACGAATTAGATTTTATTAAGTTTTCAAAGAATATTTTCTAAACACTTATGGGCTAGCGAGAGCAGGCATAGGGCTTTAGGAGTATAATCCGAGATAAGACCACAATCTTCTTTCAAAGGAAGCTTGTGCACAACAATATCGGTATCCAACCTAGGCATGTCTTCATAAGATCAGGCGAAGATATCAGAATACTCTTGGAGTAATTCAATCAATCTCTGTTTCACGCTGTCTTCTAAAGCGGCCCCGATTTTAACCTCTTTAATCACATCAGGATTGCCCAGATTCACCTTTTCAATCTCTTCCTGATGTGGTTGGATAACCTTTTCCTCTTGCTCTAACATTCTTGTTATCTCTTTAGGGAGTTCACAATCTTCCTCACTTTCTTCTTCGGCTTGGTTGATCGAATTATCGAAGTCATAAAAAGTGATAGCAGAATCGTTATCAAAGAGGTCCATTAGGAATGTGGGATTATATCTGCATGATTGATTTTAATGCCTATTTTAGTTTTTTAGATGATAAAAGAAAAATAAAGCATTGCCATTTTGCGTTTTAAAATTGTGATGTAAAATAGAAGGAAAAGGAACAAAACATTTGAATGAAAAGACGTTCTTTATTTCATGGTAAAAACATTGCATATGCAAACAAGGTGGCCCTACATATGATTCACTGTGCCTTGGGCAGAGCACAGGAATTATTGCATGATAACAGAAACAAAAGAAAATTACTCTTCGGCCATCGTGACTGGGACGCAATCTTCTGAGGTCTAGTTGTTGAGCTCCACACCAGGGACACTGGGACGGATCCACCTATCAATATCAAACTCATTATTAGAATCATCCACGGCATTTGCTTAACCAGGACTGATGCCAACACTAGAAAACCTAACAGGAGTAGCCAAATTGGGTGCTTTCAGAATCTGACGGTGCAAGATAAGGTCAAAGCCCAACCCAAATTTGTTGAATTTGGGTGCTACCTCCACCACACTGCCCCAGCCTTCAGGGCGTCCAGCCTCAACCATAGCTTTTGCATCTTTCAAGGATGCCATGGAAGATTCTAGCTTGTCTTTCTTAACCTCCTCCAGCTGAGGGGTCTTCAACATGTGCACCGTCTCAAAGCCTTGAAACAGGGTTTCATGAATCTCACCGTCCATCTCAACATAGCGGAAGGAAGCAAGATGGCTCACAATGTACTCCTCCTCTGCACAGACTGTGATAGTTTTCCCTTCAACGGGGTATTTCAGCTTCTGGTGAAGAGTGGATGTGACCGCTCCAGCTTTGTGAATCCATGGACGACCCAAGAGGCAACAGTAGGCAGGTAGAATGTCCATGACAAAGAATGTTGTAACAAAGAGCTGAGGGCCGACTTTGATGGGGAGATCCACTTCTCCAAAAACAGATCGTTTTGAACCATCAAATGCTTTCACAATCAGATCACTAGGTCGGAGTTCTAGACCGCCATAGTCAATCTTCATCAGTGCTGATTTGGGAATCACATTAAGAGAGGAGCCAGTATCAACCAACACCCGAGACAAAGTAGTGCCCCGACATTCCATGGAGATATGCAATGCTTTATTATGGTTCCGACCCTCCGGTGGAAGATCACAATTAGTAAAGCCCAATCCGTTGTTGGCCGATATGCTTGCACACACATTTTCGAACTGCCCAACTGATATCTCTTGCGGTACGATTGCAATGCTCAACAGCTTCATCAAACCATTTCTATGCACTTCTGAACCTCGCAGCAAAGAGAGAATGGAAATTTTTGTAGGTGTCTGAGCAAGTTGATCGATCACTCGGAAGTCACTCTTGCGGATGAACTTCAC
This sequence comes from Vicia sativa, assembly GCA_021764765.1. NCBI lineage: Eukaryota > Viridiplantae > Streptophyta > Magnoliopsida > Fabales > Fabaceae > Vicia > Vicia sativa. The sequence continues at coordinate 99,498,914 of CM038796.1, read as the reverse complement.
GATCTCCTCTATATCCTTCTCAAGATCAGGATTGGCATGTTGCAAATCTGGTTGTTTCATTTGCTGCTTCCCTTTATCTTTGGCAAATATTCTGCATTGAGTTGTATCGCTGGATTAGAGAAAACTCGCCCACTTCGGGTCATACCACTACTTCCAGCAATGTTATCAGCATTTGCAACGTCTGACATGTCATCCTTCTCAGCTGGAGAGGAGACATCTTCCTGCTTCACACCATGATAGTAAATGTCCGACCCATAATGCCATGGCACAACTTTGTCACTTTCATATGGCAACAGACCGAGTTTTGTAATTGCCAATGGAACAGGTTTTGCAGGTGCAGATATCACAATTGGAGAATAAGGAATAGTAATCACAGACACAACCCGTGTCTCAACCTTCCTATCCTTCTTGACCCGATAAAATTGCAACTGACCATCATCAATCAAACACTGAATACCAATTTTCAAATTTGCACAACCGTTAGAACAATGTTCACACCTCTCGCACACAGTTTCACAACCAGGAAAGACACCTCCCTTAATCAAGTAATCTTTGACAAAAGGCAACGGAGTTCTCACCAGATCAACATCCATTATCAAATTAAGGACCTCCCCATCCTCCATCACAACTTGGACAGCCCCATGACGCGGCATCGGATTCTGTGTAACATTGGGTCCAACAACTTGTGGTCGAGCCTCTAATTCAATAGTCTTTGAATCAATGAGGTCTTGCACTTTGCATTTGAATGCGTAGCAGTTTTCAATGCTATGCCCCAATGTTCCGGAATGAAACTCACAACTAGCATTGACATCATAATTTTTGGGCCGCTTATCCAGAGGAGGAGGTGCAAATGCAGGTTTTGGCACTACCAACTTCAAATCATTCAAACGGACAAACAAATATGCATAACTCATAGGAACAACATCAAACCTCCTAGGAGCACGGTTCTCTTGTTGCCTCTGATTTTGCTAATGAGGTGCCTGCTGAGTTTGCAGTTGAGAAGCGGATATAGTCACTGCATTGACTTGAGCTTTGCTTCTACCACTATACACAACACTGGCTTCTCCCTTTTCCTTCTTGGGATAGCCGCTATATGCTTTTTTAGCACCAGAGGAACTTCCTCCTTCAAACTGTTGGATTTTGCCAGACTTCAGCCCACTTTCGATCCGTTCACCATAACGAACCATCTCAGCAAAGCTCGCAGAAGTACTACACGCAACATAATAATGTCCAGACAGAGTACTAGTGAACATATCAATCATTTCTCGCTCGACCATGGGTGGTTGAACTCTGGCAGCAAGTTCTCTCCACTTCTGAGCAAACTCCTTAAATGTTTGCCCCGACTTCTAAGACAAACCCAACAACTGTGTGCGATTGGGAGCCATATCAATGTTGAACTGATATTGTTGAAGGAAAGCATTCACAAGATCATGCCACGTCCTGATGTGACCTCTATCCAGATGCATATACCATTCCAACGATGCTCCCGTCAAACTCTCTTGAAAGAAGTGCATAAGCAATCTCTCGTCTTCAGTATAAACTGCCATATTGCAGAAACATGCAGTGATATGAGTTTTGGGACAGGTTGCCCCGTTGTACTTATCAAACACCGGCACTTTGAACTTCGGAGGAAGTCTCACTCTGGGTGCCAACCCCAAATCAGACAAATCCAACCCTGACAGCTTCTGACCCTCAACAGCCTTCAACCGCTCTTCAAACAAACAGTATTTGTGATCATTTGTGGGGAAGTCAACCTCACTGTCGTTCTGATCAAAGTCCGGGTCCTGGGAACGAGGACGACCCCGAGTACGATGCCCTTGCATCCCATCATCAAAGAAATATGGCCCTGGAGGTGGAGTAGGTGGCGGAGGTGGAAATCGACCGTTGAGATGTAGACCCGGACCACGAAGGTGGTCGTTGACACCCAAATCAGCGTTTCATGCCCCATGTTCAACCGTGGCTGACCCACAGAAGCATCGTCAAATGGGTTGCGGCGGTCGTCTTCTGGATGAGACCTCTCAACCAAAGCCCTCAGCTCTTGCTGACCTTGATTCATGTTAATGATAACCTCCATGAATTGAGTCATCTACACCTCCATCTGCGCTTTCATCACGGCCATTTCTGCTTGCAGTTGTTCCATCTGTCGCTTCTCGTTGCTCCGAGTCGGGTAACGGTGGAAATTTGCAATATTTCTACTAAATAAAAGCAGAAGCTGAGGATGAGAACTCCGGTCATAACCTGTCATGCATGGAATGTACATATATGAATGAAATGCATGTTATGCATGTAATGGCATATTTGAACATTTCCAGGACTCTTAGCACTTTGAGTCAAGCTTAGGATTTAACGAGATAATGGATACTGAAAACTAATCATCATTAAACCAAAGAAGATTACAATTGGGAAATTGTTTGCAAATCAGAGGAATAAAGGAGTAATCCCATCAACAAGCCTGATGGTGATTTCCACACAAGACATACAAAGCATAAATCTACAAGTTAGACATAGGGAATCCTTCCGCGTCTGGCACATCCGCTCGAGCTTTGAGACGCTCCAACTCTCCAACGACAAGGGATAATTGAGCTTATGTCTCTCGGATATGGGATTCATATGCCACTTTCTGATTATGCATTTGCTTATTCAAGTCTTCGATTTGAGCTTTGTACTTCTTTTCCAAACCGATGACAATCTTCCGGTGTTCTTCCATGAAAATGGAGGAATCTTCAACTCTAGTCCTCTTCTTGGTTGAGTCAGACGCTTCCCCTTTGAAATACTTGAGCTCATGAGTCAACTGGTTCTTTGTCTGAGTAGCAACAAGATAGTTTACGGCCAAGGTATCTTTTTCTTCAAGCAAAAGGAGATTCTGAGCAAGCACTCGCTCATAATCTCCTTTTGAAATGGAATCTGGAATTGGCTTTGGAGGATAAAAGGTTGCAGCTCCAGTAATAAAAGGCCACTGACGATCTCTATTCTTGTCTTTGATCCATTTGACGTAAGAAGCATAGGCCGTAGGGTCTTTCTTACCAAAATACTGTCCTCCTTCAAGACAGATGCTCTTCCATGCTTGAGCAGCTTTGGTCATTGTCCCGGTAACATCAGGCACATCGTAGTATATAGTTTCCCGCACAAAACTCTCATCAGGAGGTCCCAACAAAGCATAACCCAATTGTCTCACAGCAAGGGTCGGATTGTAATTGATACCGCCCCTTATGCCCATGAGAGGGACATTAGGGAAGTCTCCACAGCGGATGATGATCTTCTCACACTCGGTCTTGGACATCTCGCGTCGACTCCAACCAATATCGTGAGATGTGAGACCCATCAGTCTTGGAACCCATCTCATAGTATGCTGAGTGTCAACAAAAGCACCATTCCGAGGAAGAAAACCCCGAAACCAGTGGTATAACAATGAAGCACAGTAGTTTACAACTCCACCTTTCCCTTTGAAGCTTCTAGATTGGATGGAATGATAAACGTCTCCCAACAGAGTAGGAACTGGATTCCGCTGGATGAAAATGGAAACGGCGTTCATGTCAACAAATTTTGGCTCATTCGGGAATAAGCACATCCCGTAGATGCAACAGGATAGAATGGCATTGAAGCTCTTCCAATCCTTCTTGGCAACTCTGGCATTACCTTCCCGTAGAAGAAAACCCAGATGAAAACCTTTCACGGCACCCTTGCTTGCAACATTGGCGGACACCACAGATTTCTCCAAATGAAGAGCTTTGGCGATCTGATCATCGGTTGGTTTCTCCATAGAAGCATGGAAAAGAACTTGATGCAAAATAGGAATGTCCAGAATGCTAGAATACTCCTCCAACGTAGGCATTAACAAATAGTCAGGAAATACAAAGCACCTCAACTCACGGTCCTAAAACTGGAAAAGGGCCTGAAGCCCGTCCTTCTGGTATTCAGTCAAAGGAGATTTCAACCATGTCAGAATTCTTCCATAATCTCGGGTAAATGCGACAACATTCTCAGGAGTAGACCTGTTAGCTAGCAACGGGAGATTCTCAAGAGCAGGAGTGGGAAATTTGTACACTGGATGACGTCTCTGATTGTTCTTCTTTTCAGTATCCATCTTCCAAGATATCCCGACAACTAGGCACAAATGTAAGAAGTCCTGGAAATAACAAATATGCCTGTTAGAAATATGCAAATTAAAAGTTTTTTTTTATGAATGCAATGTTTTGGAACCATATCCTGTATGTCAGACCACTACTGTAATGAGATCTCGGTCAGATGTCTCAAAGTCTAAGGCTTGTCACCCAATCGAGATATCATGTAGAAACCAAATATCACAGGTTCAAAGGTCCCAAACTGGAATCCCACAGAAAATACCAGAAAATACCGCAAAATACTGAGTCACCATCAATAACAAAGTCACCGGCAGTAACAAGTCACCAATAGTCACCAACAGTGCCTGTAGTAATGATTTCCCGCCCCAACTCACAGGGTGATTCTAGACTCAACAGGGGGTCCCTAATGATAGTCAGAGTCGACGATCCTTTATCGAGTACTTCATTGACTACACAAGGTGTAGGCTAAAGCACCGTCAATCGAATCTCGTCGATTGCTCCATGCCTCCTCACACGCACCACGGGATGCGGGATTCGACATGGACATCCTTCTAGCCTATGTGTCACTGGCCGGGGTAGTTGGCCTTTTACCTCAAGTAACACCCACCCAAATCAAGTGATCAACCAGTACAACAGCAATCCAGATACAGAATATAGGAAAGCAGTAAATATGCCACATAGAATGCAATGCAAAGCATACAAAGGATGATAAAACGAATAAACAGAAAAACACCCAATAAACATGAAAAAGAAAGCTAGGATCAACTCCTGATCAGACCAGCAAGAGGTCTGTACGGTCCCTAGCAGAGTCGCCAGCTGAAATCACCCGGCTGAACCTCTGACTGATAATTGGTATCAATAGAGTCGCCATCGAACGTCTTTTATCTCACGAGGGAGAAAGGAAAACATCGAGTAAACCTGAAGGGAAAAATCGCGGTCCTGTGACTGAGAGATCAAGAGAATCTAGGTAAGGGAGTTAGTTACGTGAGGGTAAGGGATTAGCACCCCACACGCCCGTAGTACTCTACGGTGTCCACTTTCTATTTCTAGCTAGAGGGTGTGTTGTCTATCTATGCTTAATCACTATCATGCATGCAAAGTAAAGGAGAAAATAAAGAAACCACGGGGAAAAGAAGGAAGTATTTACAAAGTTTGCTCGATCGACCCTGTGACAAGATGCCTACATATTCCCGCGTACAATGGGAAAGTCAGAGCGCCGTAGTTCGGCTCACTTGTTTTGGTGGATTTTGTGTTTTTTACTTGTGAAAAAGGTTTTAAACACAAAAAGAAAAGCGCGCAAAGGCGAAAAGAGTTTGTGTCGGTTGGTTGTTTTTAACTTGAGAAAGGAGTTTAAACCATTATTATGTGTTTTTGAGTTTGAGAGGAAAAGAGAAAGTTTTAGTTTTATTACATGCAACATGCAAAAGAAAACTAGTAAAACAAAAGGGAGACTAGCTAAGCATTACCCTAATGTTGTCATGCAAAGGTTGGACCTATGATTTAGGATGCAAGGGAAATCTCTACCTATGTTGACATGCAAAGGACGGGGATCCTAATGTCTAGGCTAAAGAACCAATCCTAACCAAGCTCCTGGGGAAAACAAACAAGCAAAACAAGCACAAATCACAAGTAGAATTGCCCTAAGCGGGTCTTTAAAAAAACCAGAGGGGTTCCTGAACATGCTCCAACTACGGAAGTCCCATCATGCATCTCTATTCCTACTTCTCATGGCAAAAGAAAGCTGTAAAGCCCTACTTCTCATGATATCTAGGAAAGCTGTAAGAGAATGCAATAAACGGTGAAGAAACTACCGAACGGATATAGAATCCGAAGAGCACTGCAAGCTATAGAAATAATCTAGAAAACTTCATGTACTGTAGCCATGCAATAAGAGTAAACCGGTGAGAATTGTTCAAAGCATCAAAGCAAGTGGAATATGTGTCGACACGCATCTGAAGCAAAAGTTCCTGCAAGAACGAGACTAAAGCAAACAAAGCAAGATAGGAAGGGTGCACACGTGGATGTACAAGCTCAAGCAACACCTGCAAGAAGGGAGTTAGACCCTAGAAGCAAGCAAAGGGAATGCGTACGTATGTACGCAAACATCAGAGAAATGTGTCGAATGTATATGCAACACAAACCCTTGCATGAAATAGAATACAAACAGTAGCTAGGCATGGCTAGGGTGACTACTGTTGGCCATTAGAATTGAGAAAAATAGAAAAAATGCACCAGTAGACCGCGCTAAGCCCGGTATATCGCATGAGCGCGACCCAAACAGAGGCCTACGCGCTTTGCGTGCTCTTGAACGCGCTAAGCGCGACCTGCAAAACAAAAGTCAGTGAGTTTGGCGCTTAGCACGCTCCTGGTGGCGCTAAGCACGACCTGCGACCTGCAAAAATGTCATTTTTGGTCTGAACCACCTGTTTACGATGCTCTCATGCAATAATACGGTTTATACTGTTAGGACACAATCACATAGAGAATAAAAATCAAATGAACATGCGAGGGATGTAAATTGAATCGGTAACACCAATGTTCACATACATGTAGTAACACATGAACATGCGAGGAATGCAAATTGAATCGATAAAACCAATGTTCATATACATGTAGCAATGCATGAACATGCGGGGAATGTAAATCGAATCGATAAAACCAATGTTGATATACATGTAGTAATGCATGAACATGTGAGGAATGCAAATCAAATCGATAAAACCAATGTTCATATACATGTAGCAATGCCTGAACATGCGTGGAATGTAAATCGAATCGGTAAAACCAATGTTCATATACATGTAGTAATGCATGAACATGCGAGGAATGAAAATTGAATCGATAAAACCAATGTTCATATACATGTAGCAATGCATGAACATGCGAGGAATGCAAATCGAGTCAATAAAACCAATGTTCATATACATGTAGCAATGCATGAACATGCGAGGAAGGCAAATCAAACGATAAATCCAATGTTCATATACATGTAGCAATGCATGAACATGCGAGTAATGTAAATCGAATTGATAAAACCAATGTTCATATGTATGATGTTGCAAGCCAGTCATGACATTTAGAAGTTTTCCTTCGAAGAATGCAAGTCATACATTAACACAAACACTTGGAATGCATATGCAATGAACTTATGTACAATGCATGCGAGTATAATGAACGAGAAGCTTGGATATCTACATGTCGAATGCAAACTACGCTTCAAGTCACCATGAATCGATGCAAACAAATCAAGCTAAATGCTCTCTAATGCGTGAGCATGTGATGGAAGATGCAATGTGCATGAATTTGTGGCTTATATGCAGGGGAAACACAAATGCATAAGGATATATGCATGCTATGTACAAAATCCTCACTCCGACACAAATATGGCGGCAAAATCCAATTCAAATCAAAGAAATCAAGAGTATAAGTTCTAGATTCAGAATCTACATTGAATTTGCATGCAATTTCAGTATTCAATTTCAAGAAAAGCTGAAAGTCAGAAACAGCTTAAAATAAGTGCTTATTTGAACCTAACACTTACTTGAACTTGAAGCTCGAATCAAATTGAAGAGGAATTCCTTGTGCTCTTCAAAGAAAATACCAGATCAATGATGAATTAATGATAATCTTCAAAATTAGCCTTGAGTTCTTGAAGAAAACTTGAAATCTTCAATGGAGAATTAAAGAAGAAGAAGGAGAAATCCTTGAATCTTGCAATTAGAGAGGAAATCAAGATGAAATCGTTCCTTCCATATCAAAGCGTGCAGAAGGAGTAGAGGAAGATCTTGATTGGATAGAGAAATATTGCGAGGAAGAAAATCAAAATTCGCAGGGCGCGCTTAGTGCGGTCTGTGGCTGAAACAGGTGCTGAACGGAGGTCCGGTGGCGGCCTGTGGTGGTTGCTTGGAGGGAAAGTTGTAATTTGAACTTTTTTCTGAATTTGTGCTTTTGTGTGTTTAGAGAATTAGAGTGTGATTGGTGATGAGAATTTTGCAAAATGATTGTCTCCTCCTCTTATTTGTGAAGAGGAAAATGTATTTATAGTTTCTAGGAATTGGGCCTAAGAACCATAATCAAGCCTAAATCATGATTATCCGAATAATTTTCGTAATTAATCCAAAACAGCCAAATCCGTGCAGAATTTGGAGTCGGAATGTGAACGAAAAGTGTCCGGAATGCGATTTTGCTTGCGTTAATCAAAATCCTGACTTGATCAGGTGAATGGTCAAGGAAATAAGAATTTTCGAAGTTTCAGCCCCAATTTTGGATCACTGACACATGTAGAATTTCGTTTGCGCTCTGTGGAGAAAGCGCCTCGAACGAGGACCCTTTGATCGAAATTTGCGAATGAATATTTGTGAGACAAACGAAGCTAACACAATTTGTGAACTTTTGGAACTGGTCCCATTTTGTTTTGATGAAAATCGAATGAGATACGACCTACCGAAGCTCATGTATCAGATGAAAATTACTCGGTTCAGCTCAAAAATCAACTTCAAAGAACAAAATTCTGGTACTGATTGGTGAAGAATCAGCCCCAGAGTTGCAAATGAAAGTCATAGAGGACTACAATGAAGAATTTTAGAAATTGGTCCCGCTGAATTTCGGGCTTCCAGCTAGGAGATAAAGGCATTTTAGTGAGCCGAAATGCACGGTTCAACACTAAAATTCAGTGTGATCCATTGGGAAAATATCTCTTTGAGGACCTTCCTCACAAAAACTACTCTCGACCTTCAAACGAAAGTTGTAGATAATAATGAGAGGGAGCTGCTTGTCAAAAACCAACGGAAAATACCCAAGGAGACGAGAGATACGCCTTCGGGAGTGCCAGAACGCACTAAAAACCCAAAATCTGCTTTATTAAGAAAACAAATGAGTAAACTCTTGCCATCCGGGATACCTTGAGCATGGTAACTTCGTGATGAATGATATGCATGAGACTACATGTAATGTTTATGCAATTGAATTACAAGCCAAAAATGCGGAAAAGGAAGAGGGTAAATTTTAGGGTACAACAATGTCTTGCGCGGGAGAAAATTCAAGAAACTTCATGGATCAAATTCTCTTAAACCTCTCGTGCATTTTGTGGATTTCTTTGAGATAAATAAAGATCTCTTCATGTAGATCATGATAGGGCTTGGAATTTTTCAAATTGATGAAGTTTTTATGGATAAATAAGGTTTAGGTTTTGAACCACTGCGCGTGTGAGCTTGCATGAAGTCAGGTTTTGACATGAATTTCCAATAACTATATCTTGATCAAAGCTTGGCCAATTGAGATGGTTCAAAGTTTATTACAAAGCTCTCCAAGTCACCTTCAAAATGCACGAAGCATATTTTCAAAATTGGACTTAAATTAGGAGATACAAGCCCTTACATTATGCACACCACGTGTTTGTCAAAAATACGCGCGTAGGATGACCAAGAGAAGGCAAGCTTGCATGTTTTGTGCATGGAACTTCTAACTCAAATATATTTCAAATGGTGCATTTTTGAGAAATTTTACACAGTGAGAAACTTGTAGAATTGTTCCCAAGCTTTCCAAAAATGTATGATATTCAACCATTGGATAAAAATTGAGAAAGTTATGACATGTCAAAGTTCTATAGGGTGGACACTTAGAAATAATTTCAAGAACAAGTTAACCTTAATTTCTTCAATTCTCTTGATTTAATGGGGGAACTTGATCATGAAATATGAAAAGAGGTTATTTGATTGATGGTTGACCAAAAGTCCACTTGGTCAACTTCTGACTTTGAGTGATTTTGACTAAAATGACCGTTTTGCCCCTTATGATCAATTGACTTGCTTCGAATCAAAATTGAACCTCAATCTTTCAACCATGGATGCCCAACAACATATTTAAACACATGAAATCAATTTTGAGTGAAAAATATGAAGAAATCCTGATTATATCCAAAACCCTAATTTTGCATCTTGTGTTAGGAGATAGCCAACCAAGCTTTAAGACCTCAAATCTTTTGAATGTATTGATTAATTCTTTGAACCATGATAAATTAAATGATAATAGGAAGATGATACTTCAAGAAATTAACTTAGCCAAACTTCAAACTTCACAATGAGCCAAAACCTTAATTTCATCAAATGAATGCCACAGATGAATTCCTCATCAATTATTTGCAAAACTTCAACTCTTGAGGAATAAATGAGACAAATGAGATGTCTTGAGCTATCCAAAGACATGAAAGCATGAGACTCCCTTAGAACAAAATGCTAACACAATCCACCTCCATAGCCTGTAGAGGACTTGAGAACCCAAAGAACTTTGATCCTATCAAAATGTATGAATGCAATGCAATATGATGTTTATGATGAAACATAAGCCTAAATCAAGAGGGTAAATTTTGGGGTGCAACAGATGCCCCTATAAAATCTTCTTAAACTTGATAAGCAACAACCGGTGGAAACCTTCAAGCTTTCAAAGTGGAAGAAGATTAAATACAAAAGAACCCAAAAATTTACACTCTTGAGAAGAAGAGTGAAACTTTCCAAAAGGATCCAGAGAATGTTGGACTTAGAGAATACCAAGTGAAATTGGTTTATAAAGAAAATCCAAATAACATTGAACTTCAACAAGTGAGAGGGTCTAATGAATATTAACCTTCCAAAGACATACGTCAATAGGACAACTATGAAAAGTACGCAATAGGACAACTATGAAAAGGGTCATATAAGCAAGGTGACTAGAGTGCACGATTCTAGGGACACCTGCTGGTCTCAACCGGGGGTAAACAATGAAAACTGTGACAAACCGAAGGTATGAAAGAGACAAGTCAACCAAGGATAGACAATAGACGAAGCTGAACGAATCTAAGGAGTGACATAAAACGAGATAAAACTCGACTCGACACTACTAGAAGATCAAAACTTTCTAGAAACGAGCACCAGGACAAACCTAGATTCTCACGCACGGGAAACGAGACAAGACTCGAGCCATAGCAAAGTGGTGAGAGTGCATGTTTCTCAGAGCACTTGCTGATCTCAAAATGGAGGGTAGACAGTAGACGAAGCTGAACTAACCCAATAGTTATAAAAGAGACATCCCAATAAAGGATACATAGTAGACGAAGCTGAACGAATCCAAGGAGTAAAAGAGGAAAGTTTTCAACCCGAGATAGACAGTATGACGGAATTGAAAGAATCTCAGGAGTAAGAAACAAAACGAGATAAAACTCGACTCATGAAGACTAGCTAGGCAAAACAAACTAGATGAGTACCAGTACGACAACTGGATTTCATGCACAGACGACGAGACAAAACTCGACCCAAAGCAAAGTGATTAAAGCGTAGACACTCAACCAATTCAAATGACTAACATAATACTTGTGCGGATGAAAACTAAGATACTGAGGATAGAGACCTCGATGGGGATAAGACCCAAAGTTAGCAAATTCACTAGGGAACATAGTGGCAATAAAGGCTTATGTTTCGATGCATGTTTGAACTATTATTTTATGGAGTAAAGTTCCCAAAGATAATGGAAAAATTACACTTTAAGGGTGCAATGTAATGATTCATGATTAAATGTGTCACCAGGGAATGGCTAATCAAGAAGCCAATCAAACACCAAGCCAAAATTTGGTAAGACTTGCAAATATAAATTGCAAAATCTAATGGGAAGAAAACCTTCAAAGAGATGAAACTCTGTGGGGAGCAACAAATTATGTAACCGGTAGAAACGGGCTACAATCACTGAGAAGAGTTGCAAAAATACATTGCAAACTTTGCTGGAGAAATAAATCAAGATAAAACTGTAGATTCCGATATAAAACACAAATGAAGATCGGACGGTGCTGAAGAAGATACCAAACAACATTGGATCTAACAGGAATAAAGAAACCTCTAACTTCATGGGGAGAGACCAACCTTTGATCAATGATAGGAGAAAATCTGTACACAACTCTTGCGGAGAGTAGATAACTAGGACTTTAAGAAGCTCAATTGGAGAATCGCAGATAATCTTTGACAAGAAAATTCTTCACCGGGGATAAAGGGATGTGGGATAGGAACCCACAATAGCATACGTCTCGAGCGACACAACTCTTATCATCAATCCACAAGATCGAATTTACTAGGGAGATGGGAGAGTTCTTGGAATAGAAATCCAAGTCAAACAGCTCATCAGGGCATGAACAAATGAGATATCTCATATAAGACAAAACTCCACTAGGGAAATAAGAAATATTGGGCCATAATCTTGAAAGAAAATTTATTTTCTAGGGAGAGGAGAAACCTTGGATAAGAAATCTCAAATGAATAGCTGATACACTGGGGAAAGGGGAGAATTCTTGATGCCAACGCAAAGAACAACACACACTTTTGGAGTCAGGAAAATACTAGCTCTTCGTAGTATGCTTTCGAATTAACCCATGCTTCAGTTAGGACTTTTAAGGGTTGTAACGTGGCCTGGTTCACGGTTTTAAAAAAAAGAGTTTTAGGCTCAAAATATTTAGTGCCCACCCCCATCGTGATATTCTCCAATCCTAAATTTAGTCAACTTGAAACGAGCATTCAACTCTCAAAAGAGTTTGGTATGGAAACTTTTGCTGGGGATTTCTTGGACATGCGCGATGAACCCACAAGCATTATGGACACAACAAACCTTCACTTTCGATTTTGGTGTCTGATCACGTGCCTTTGTTATTTTACTAAGAACCTTTCTGGTTTTCTAAAAATTTGCGTTATTTTTTTGCCTAAGCGACTTATTGCCAAGTTCGACTTAGCGGTCTTTCTGCTCTCTTTTTTCTCATCATTTTTTCCTTTATTTTTTTTAGAACAAATCGGGTCATCCCTACACCATATTCAATTTGTTGTGGATGATTGTGACTGTCTGAGTCTTTGATAGATGAAGGATTCCATGTTGACAGACGAAGGTTGACCGTTGCAATTTGGACATTCCTCAGCCTTTGGAGAATAATCATTGTTGTATCCTTTGATTGCGCATTCTTGGGGAGTTTTGAATGCTCGATCAGATTAACTAAACACTACCCTGAAAAGTTTTTTAAATAGAAAATAAACTCCTACTTTAAGGCTCAAGGGGGTTGATGAGGGTTTATCTCCCTTATATCTCCATTCTTTGGGAATTGAAACAAGGCCTGTGCATTATCAATAGGGTTCTACTCGAAAAGTATACAAACCGAAGATTAGCATTTTAGTATCGTCATCCTCCCTCCAATCTTTGCCTAAGCAAAAGACTTGGTGAAGTTGGCATCAATATGCCAGCAATTCATTTTATGAGTGATAATGAATGGATCGAGTATGAACACATAACCTACTTCAAGACCAAACATACTTGTAACACGGTGGGAGAACTGACTTGTTTGTTTTGCGTTTTATCTCAAATGTTGCGGATAGCAAGAGTCACCACTAACTTTTCTTTTATCCAATAAAGGAAAGGTGAAAAGAACAGGAAAAGACCTTCGTTAGATTCTGAGTACGGGAGGAAGTTATGAAAAGGGAAGGTATTAGAACCCTTTCCATCCGTAGTTATCTACGGGCTCTTAGTTTCTTAGCTCACTTTGAAAATTTTTCTTTCTTTGTTTGTGTAGTTGGAAAATTATTTTGAAAAGACATTTCTCTTTGACTTCGTAATGATTCTCGTTGGAGTGTATACGAAGTGTTCGGAAATGCTTGTTTGGAAAATGTTTAACTTTGTAATGATTCTCGCTGGAATGTATACAAAGTGTTTGAAAAGATAGTTTTTGAAAAGTGTGAGGTGTGAAAAGTATTTTGATTGAAGCAAGCAACTAGGAGTCTATTACCTACTCAGAATGGTCGTTTCCATGTTATTTTCCTTCTCCTTTAGGATAAGGCTATCCATACCATTAGTTGGTAGGTAACTTTATTTGTTTGGATGTGAAGGGACAACCGAAGGGTCATCATTTGGTCATAGAAGGCAACATGTAGGGATACCTTAGCAATTTCGTAGGGACGATCATCAATTTTCGCAGGCAACAATCGAGGGGCTAGATCATATATTCGTAGGAAACATCGAGGGTCATCGAGGGACTATGATCTTTGTATCGAAGGGACTATGATGATGTTATTTGTAGGGAGCTTTGCTAATGGTATCCCTATGTTCGAGGGACATGACCATTGTTTATCCGTAAGGCAACAAGAGAGGATACCCTAAGGGGTGTGCAAGTGTGAAAGAGTATGTTGTATTCAGATATATTATCTTGAGATTAGAAGTGATCTAACGGTTGATTTTATCTTTTCATACAAACCCTAGTTACTAGCAGTTAAATATGTACAAGAATTAAGAGGTGCAAAAAGTAAAAGTGCGGAAAGTAAATCCTACGCTATTACATGGCTTTGGGGAAGATACATAATAGAAGTGTGGAAATTAAAGGCAGAAAATGTAAATATACGCTGTTACAGAATAAAAACTTTGCGACCTATACATCTTTTCTAGAATTGTAAATGCAAAATAATTAGAATCATAAGAAAAATGTTTGTGGAAAATAGATTTTTATGTTAGAAAAATGTTTTAGGGTTAGGAAACCTAATTATATGAAGAGAAATGTTTTTGGGAATTTTTTTGATTAATTTTAATGTGGAAAAAGTAATTAAAAGCTAATTTATGATTAATTAACAATTAATTAAAATAAAAGTGAAAATATGATTTTTTAATGTCAAAAATTAAATAAGTATTTTTCTGACCTAAATGCAAAAAGAAATTGTTTTTTTTTTTATAATATTTTAGAAAAATGTTTGAAAGAAAAATAAATTGAACAGAAAATATTGAAAAATAATGAAAATATGAAGAAATTGGTTAGTCTGGAAAAAGACCAAAAATAATATGCAGGGCCAGGGATCGAACCGAAGACCCTTTCCTCACACACGCGTGCTTTTGCCAACTGAACCAAGTGTGCAAGCTGTTAGTGGAATGAGTGAAATATATTATAAGAGAAAATAATTTCCAAAAATCAATTATATCAAAAAATGCGGACCAAGGGTCATCGTCCCCAATTTTGAATTTTCCACGGCCTTACCCACGGCTTTTCCGTGGGTAAACCTGTACCGACGACCTTCATCCGTAGCTATAGGTCCTGCAACTTTGAAAAATTCAATATAAGCAACATAAATTCATGGTGAGGGCATGAA
Source organism: Vicia sativa (assembly GCA_021764765.1). Lineage (NCBI taxonomy): Eukaryota > Viridiplantae > Streptophyta > Magnoliopsida > Fabales > Fabaceae > Vicia > Vicia sativa. The sequence goes on along the minus strand of CM038796.1, from coordinate 99,483,706 downwards.
TCGATCCAGTTTGACCTCGTAAGCACGATGGTGCCACTAGTTGCTTCCAATTTACCTATTTTGAGAAACCCTAATTCGAGCTCATGAATCCTAACAATGGCACATCTCGATTCCTGCCTCTAAACTTAAATTGAATCATACAGAAACGTTCCAAACATCAAAGCAAACATGAATATGGAGTTAGATTATATTTATAATGCGTGAAACATAAGAATCGAATTTGGAAGAAATTTGTGCAAACCGTGACTTCTTATGGTCGATTTGGCCTGTTCCAAGCTTGTATGATGATTGGAAATCGTTATTGGGACGTTGAGGATGCTTAATCAATCCTCAAAACTTCTTGAATTGGCTTCCATGGTTGACACCGAATTGCTTTTTTCACAAGTTTTTTTGAAACTTTTTTAGGGTTCTTGAGGCATGAATTTCGTGTGCATGAGAGGCTGGGATCATTGTATCTATATAATAGAGAGAATTAGGTCAAGAATCATGAAGAAAATATATGTCAATCAATGAGAAAATATTTGATTTGGAATGAAATCAAATATTTCCTTTTTTGATCAAATCTCATTCAATCTCATGCCAATCTCAATGATTTTCGAAATTGACAGCTTGTATGGCTTACTTGGACCTCAAGAATGATAAAAAATCAACCTTGTATTTAATGATTTGATTTTTTGCATTTTATTTTAATTAAAATTGAATTAAATTGGATTAATTCAAAAATAAATAAAATAAAAGAGAACATGGCGTGCTATTGTGCTTGATAGGTCCTTGGCAATGTTACAAGCAAGTATGAATCAAAGAAACTTAGGCCTATTGAGAAAAAAATTGAATTTTCTAAGTATTTCTCTTCATGCACTTCTTCAAAAATGCCAAACTTGCACAACTTGTATCGTGCTCAATTTTCAACATTTTTAAGTGTTCTTGGACTTTTTAAAAAGCTTAAGATGTCCTCTAAACACTCCTTTTGGTTTCATATCCATTGAAGTTTCCATGTTCATGTAAACGTATTTGCAAAAAGATGACTTTTTGTTGACTTTTAGAAGGACCTTTAATGTTTTGATCCATAACTCTTAAATGATGCATTTTTGGCGAAAGCTTGTGAGACATGAAGTTGTAGAGAATTTAGTTCTCTTCAAAATGAGCTTCGGTGGAAAAATTTCTGATAAAGTATGTGAAAGTTATGCCTGATCAAAGTTTTGTTGACTTTTTTTCCAAAAACCCTAATTTGGAAACCTTGACTTTTTTTAATAAAATCTTGACTTTTCTTGGTGAATTATGATCAAACCTTGATCAAATGATGAATGTGACTTCAAAATATTGATGTTGACAAAAAATGATGAAGTTTGACTGTATGTTGACAACAATTGACTTTTTGTCCAATACAATTGATTTTCAACCATCTGAGCAATTGATTGAGCAAACTTGAGTTGTAAGGCTTGAAACTTGACATGGTGATCCCTTGGGACATATGAGGAGGTATGATGACCACTTGAGGTACTAGAACTTGATTTTGTCTTGAGAGAAGCAAAACCCTAGTTGTGGGTTGATTGCTTAGGAGAGGGTTCATCTGGTCAACCCTTGAGAGATTCTTGAGTATGGAGATGTGGATTGTCTTGAGAAATATGAGGGAAAATTTTGGGGTATAACAGTTTCCCCTGTTCAATCTTCTTGTACCTGAAGGGTTAGATTGGTATGCTTGCCTTTTGTGACCTGAAGGTAGAAGATGATCGAACAATCGAGTACACTTGAAAATTTGCACTCGTTGGTATATAGAATGAGATCGTCAGTTGACGATGCACTAGAATGGGCTTGTAGATTCCATTTGGAGAAGTTGATGCTGGAAAGTGAGTCATACATTAGACTATGCGCTTGTCTTGGAATGAGATTACTGATATGTATTGGCGTAGTCGGAGATGGGCTTAAAGATTTCATCTAGAGCGATGAGGGGATCAAAATAAACCTTCGTCTTGGCTATATCTGAAATGAGTATTCGCCAGGCCGTAGATAGCTTTCCCGTCTTGTTTCAAGCATTAATTTGGGTCTTGCTGTCTGGTGATAACTTTTCTGGTCGTTTTGATAGTTTTCCCGTCTTGTTTTGGGTATTAATCTTTGACCTTCTATCTGGAAAGTAACTTTCACCTGCGGGGTAAAATTTAACTTGAAAGGATATGATTAGTTCTATGCAGATTATGATGCATGCATATGATAATGCACATGTTATGACTTTTTATGAATAATGTGTGAATGTAGATGTTGTGGTATCTATAGAAACGTTCTGTTGGGTATCTTTGATTTCTGCTTGGGGATGTAGTGGTTGGCGATTCGGGCTGAGGAATAATAGGAATTTGAATTCCTCCGACACACTATCTGACCAAGTTTCAATTCTGGATATCAACGCTGTTGGGGTGTCATACCCCAAAATTTGCCCTCCATCTTCTCAAGACATTCCATACATCCATACTCAAGGATTCCTCAAAGGTTGATCAGACAAACCCTCTCCTAGACAATCAACCCAAACTAGGGTTTGGCAATTCTCAGCTCCAGATGGACTTCCAACATCTCCAATGTTCATCATACCTCCTCATATGCTTCAAAGATTCTCCATGTCAAGTTTCAAGCCTTACAAGTCAAGATTGCTCAGACAATTGCTCAGATGGTTGAAAATCAGTTGTATTGGACAAAAAGTCAATTGTGGTCAACATGTAGTCAAACTTCATGATTTTTGGTCAACATCCTCATTTGGAAGTTACATTCATCATTTGATCAAGGGTTGATCATGATTCATCAAGAAAACTCAAGATTTGCTCAAAAGTCAAACTTTCTAAATTAGGGTTTCGAGGTGAAAAGTCAACCAAACTTTGACTGATCATAACTTCTTCATACTTTATCAGAAATTTTCCCACCAAAGCTCATTTTGAAGGAAATTCAATTCTATACAACTTCATGTATCACAATAATGTTCAAAAAATGCTTCATTTGAGATGTATGGATCAAAACATTACAGGTCCTTTTCAAAGTCAACAAAAAGTCAATATTTTGTTTTGAAGATATATTGAGCATGGAAACTCCAATTGAGATGAGACCAAAAAGGTTGGTTAGAGGACTCTTATAGCTTTCCAAAAAGTCCAAGAACGCTCAAAAATATGGAAAATTGAGCAAGATACACTATTCAGAAGTTGGGCAATTTTGGACAATTGCACAAAAGGACATTTTGGTCAAAATGCAAAATTTTCCAAATGGGCCTATAATCTTTTGATCCAAACTTGTTCATGACATTATTTGTGACCCATAAATGCTTGGCCATCGCAATTTTCTATTTTTATAATTTATTTTTGAATTTTAAACCATTTAATTCAAAATTAAATTATATAAAATATGAAAATAAGATATTTTTTCCAAAACACTTGCCAATTTCGTGATTTGCTTGCACATGGAAGGAAAATCAAATTTTCAAGAAAATTTGATTTGTTTTAAAGAGAAAATATTGCACATTCATTACTCAATCTTTTTTCACTCTCTTTGCCATCCTAATTCACTCTATAAATACTCAGCATTATGCACAACAAGAAAAACGAAACCCTAGCTTAAAGCACAACCCTTATTTTGCCAAATTTTCTCAAGAATTGTCAATTTTCGAGTTTTCCTTTCCAGCCATAGTCAGCCCTCAAAAACCACTCCATTGTCTTCAGGAGGTAAGTTTGAGTAAGTACACACTCTTGCCAACGGTTAAAGCAAGCTGAATCGATGCATATACATACATACATATTCAATTTTTCTTGATTTTTGCATTTGATTATTCTGCTTGTGTTGATCGATTCTAATGCTTTTATCATGTTCATAAGATGTCTAAGGTATGATCTGGGCAATCGTTATTGGTTTTGAACGTCAGAATTGTATAATGCCATTACTAGGGTTTTCAAAGTTGTGAGATTCAAACTCAAAATCCAGCCGATTCGGGCAAGAGGACCTCACCATCGACCCTCGATTTAGGGGTAGGGTACCTTTTATTCATTTATTTTGCGTATTTTGCAAGCTTTGATTTCGATCCAGGAGAAGACGACCGAGCTAGGGCTCGCTGATCGAGGAAGACCGCGAGGAGTGGCGTGGCGCGAGGAAAGGTTCGATTCGTCCATTCAAAAACAATTGGGGTCCACGCGGTCGCGTGTTTGATTCAAATCCATGACACGTGATCACTCATATTGAATTGATTGCTTTCAAAACACGAAGCCACTTGTCCTAGTGGTAAAGGCGCATCTTGTTGGTAGATGCTCTCCAATGTCCCCGTTCGATCCTCACGCACGGTTGTGCATTCTTTTCACAAACTTCACCTTTTTCCTATTTTTTTCCATATTTTCCATTTTTATTTAATATTTTTGCATCTATTTTAATTCTTTTCATAATTTTTATTCATGCATTAAAAATCATCAAAATATTTTTTCCTTTTGCATTTATTTTCAGAAAATACTTATTTAATTTATAAAATTAAAAAATATTGTTTTGCATGCATATTTTATTTTATTCATAATTTACCATTTAAATCAATTTTAATTAGTTTTTAATTATTAAATTGCATCCAAAAAATCCCAAAAATTTATTTTAGCATATTTATGTTATTTCCAGCATGTCATATTTTTCTCATTCAAAAATTGCATTTTTACTAATATTTTTCTCTTATTCGATTTCTCTCGTATTTTCCGATTTCTCATCCTTTACGGTTATCTCGTTTCGGACGATTTCTTTTATCATTTTCATTTTTTCCAATAATGTAACTGTTTATGGGATGTAATAGTTTAATTAGGGCTTTATTTTCCGCAAGTTTAAATTATGTATCTGCCCCAAAGCCATGTAATAGCGTAGGACATTTATCTTTCCGCATCTTTACATTCCGCATTTTAATTTCCGCACCCTATAAATTGCTAGTAACTAGGCGTGTATGGCAAGACTAAAATTGAACATAGCTCACTCATAATTCTAAGATAAAATATCTAAATCAACACACTCTTTCACACATGCACCCCCTTAGGGTAATTCTCTCTCGTTGCCTTTACGAATACAAATGGTCATGTCCCTCGAACGTAGAGGTATTCTAGCACCGTTGCCTTCAAACAAATCATCATAGTCCCTTCGATACAAAGATCATAAGACCCACGATGTCGCCTCCGAATACATGATCTTGACCCTCGATTGTCGCCTACGAAAAAATGATGATAGTCCCTTCGAATGTGCTAGGATACTTCCTACAAGTTGCCTTCTATGACCATCCGATGTCCCTTCGAATGTCCCAATTACATCCAACAAATAGAGTTACCTGCCAACTAATGGTATGGATAGCGCTATTCTAAACGTAAAACAACACGAAAACGACCAATTCGAGTAGGTAATAAGACTTTTAGTTGCTTGCTCAAATCAAATGCTTTTCACACCTCACACTTTTGTCAAAGTTCAAAATCTTTTCAAAACAAAACATTTCCAAACACTTTGTATACATTCCTACATGAATCATTACAAAGTCAAAGAGAAATGCCTTTTCAAAACATTTTGTCAAACACACGAAAGCACAATTTTAAAGTGATCTAAGAGCAACTAAGAGCCGTAGATAACTACGGATGGAAAGGGTGCTAATACCTTCCCTTTTCATAACCTTCTCCCTTACTCGAATCTAACGAAGGTCTTTTTCGTACTTTTACCTTCCCTTAATTGGATAAAAGAAAAGTCGGTGGCGACTCTTGCTATCCGCACATTTGCGATACAAAAACCTCAAAGTCAGTTCACCGTATTACAGAACTGGCGACTCTGCCGGGGAGACACCCTTAAAGAGAGAATGCCTTAGGGATTTCTAGATAACTTTTATTGCTTTTTGTTTGATTTGCTTGCTTTACTTTTAAGGGTTGCTTGGGTATTATAATTGTGGGGGATCCTACACGGATCGGGTTTCCTTTTAGGTAAGTAGCAATAAATCGTCGCGACGTTAGGCGTATATCAAAGCGGTCAACATGATGGCTACGTTAGTGTGACACTTTGGATGTCCTGATATTCTTCATTCCCAAGTTGAGGATAGTATTTGGCTTCTGCGTGGTGTCATCAAGCACTAACTAAACTTTTAGAACCTTAATTGACCCATCTTGGCCATTAGAAGGTAGTGAGATGGCCGGCTTTGGTGTAGACCGAGGTTGGTTGATACTCGATGCTACGCTCATTAAGATCAGACTTTTGGGATATTTTCGATCGACCACTTGGTAGTCGTATTGAAATAAACGCCTACGAGAAAGATTAATGATTTGAGATTCCTAGAACCCGGTTACTATTATAGGACAAGATGAACCAACTCAAACTTTTGGTGGGGTAATCACCTATACCTCATGCAAGCCATAACCCTAGGCTCATTGTGTGAATTGTTTGTGTGTGCCAAACATGACATCATCTGCATTGCATATTATTTCTAACTATTTCAAGGACCTAGGGATTTATCTTTGCTCTATTTTGTAGGGTATTATGGCTTCTAGAAAGACTATCCAAATCAACTTCATGGGTATACCTTCTCACCTTAAAGAATTGGTTTCAGAAATTCCCGACCATGCTCCGTTCATCAAAAGACACGGTTATCTACTTGATTTGGTTATCTCCGGTTTTGAAGAAGATATGATGCATGTCCTATTCCAATTCATCGATCCGAAACACCATTGCTTTACATTCCCAGATTATCAGTTGGTTCCTACCTTGGAAGAGTTCTCTAAGCTACTTGGGATACCTATTCTTGACCAAATGCCATTCACCGGTCTAGAAAAGGTTCCTAAGTACGAAGACATCGCATCAGCCTTACATCTTAAGCGCTCAGACATTGAAGCCAATTGGGAAACAAGAAGTGGAGTTAAGGGTTTACTTTCCAAGTTCCTAATTAAGAAAGCTCGAGAATTCCTCAAGGTTATGAGTTTCCATGCATTCGAAGACATTGTGGCCTTGCTAATCTATGGTTTGGTTCTATTTCCTAACTCGGATCAATTCATAGATGTCAACGCCATCAAGCTGTTTCTTACCCGTAATCCTGTGCCTACTTTACTTGGAGATATCCTACATTCTCTCCACACTCGTACTACTAAAAGACAAGGAACTCTCATGTGTTGTGTACCGTTACTTTCCAGGTGGTTTATTTTGCACCTTCCTCCATCAGTTTTGAAGAACGAACAAAGGTTGAGATGGTCTCAAAGGTTAATGTCACTCTCTCATTCCGACATCCGTTGGAATCTTTTCTCTCAAAAGGATTTCACATTCATTGAGCGTTGTGGAGAATTCCCTAATGTACCACTACTTGGTATAAGGGGAGGTATTACTTACAACCCTTCTCTAGCTCTACGTCAGTTTGGTTTTGCTCGAAGAGATGGTCCACATGATATGCTTCTCCAAGATATTGTGTTCGATTACAATCACGATCTCCAGAATTACCGACGAAGGTTCATACACGCTTGGGGCATGGTAAAGAAGACTGATACCAAGACTTTGGGGCACCAGAACTCCATTCCTTGGGAACCTTACCTCAAATGGGTGCGAGCTCGAGCTCAAAACCTCATGATGCCATTCACGCCTGTTCTACCAGTAATTATGGAACCTGTTGCTATAGGTGACGTACCCTATACTTTTCTCCATCCTGACATGCCTACTGATTTTAAAGACTTGAAGAGATCCTAGATTCAGCTCAAAGAAGAAAGGGATACCTTTGAAGCTTAGTGTTATGCAAGTGAGAAGAAAGTACTAGAGTTGACAAAGCTACTTCACGAAGAGCGAAGCATCAACGCCTACCTCGGCACCAAGAGGAAGCGCCCATGGGAGACTTAGAGCTTTGGGATTTATATGTTTTCTTTTATTTTGTTTGAACAATCTTTTGTACTTAAAAAGAAAAAAGAATAAAAAGAGTACTAATAAATGTTTGTTCATTGCTTGTTTAACAAATTTAAATCTCTAAGGTCCTTGAAAATATTGCATTGCATCCGCATAAACATTGCATATCATAGCATAACATTGCATCACAGGTACATCGAAGATTGGTTTTCTCATTTGCTCGCTATTCATTTGGAAGCAGAAATGGCTCTTGAACAAACTGTCAAAGATCTCCAGGCTCAGAATGCTCAGTTTCAGCAGATGTTTACCAGCTTGGTCCAAGGCCAAGAAGATCTGAAGAAGCTCATCAATAGGAAGAAGAAGGTTGTTGGTCTTCTCAACATGGGCAGACGCTACAAAAGTGGTCCTAGAGTGGTTAGTCGAATTGAGCTCTCTGAAGGAAGTGTCAAGAAGGAGGATGAGCAAAGTAACAAGGGTGATGGTGAAGGTAGTTAGCATGAGCCAGAAAAAGTCTATGATGATGGCCAATACTCGATGAAGATGACAAGTACAAGCAACTTGAAGACCGTTTGAATCTTGTGGAAAACACGAAGATGTCCGGCTGAATTTTGATGATCGATTCTTGTCCTCGTGTTGTGATTCCTCCCAAGTTCAAAGTTCCAACTTTTGCTAAGTATGATGGCATGTCTTGTCCGAAAGCGCATCTCGAAGTCCTATGTCCGTAAGATCAATCCCACACCGATGATGAAAGTTGTGGATGCACTATTTTCAAGAGAGTTTGTCCTAACCCAATTGGAATGGTATTATCACTAGAGAATGACCGTATCCGTACTTGGAGTAACTTAGTAGATGCTTTCTACAAAGCAGTATGAGTATAATCTTGAATTGACACCCACTCGCATGCAACTACAGAGCATGTCTATGGGTCGTGATGAGAAGTTTAAGGAGTATGCTCGAAATGGAGAGATCTAGCAGAGTTCACCACCCTTGTCCAATAGGAATTGGTTGATATGTTTATGGGAACACCGACAGCCGTTCTTCAATCATCGATTGGAAACTCTTGACCGGATTCACCGAGTTGATATTAGCGATTGAAGCCGGTATCAAGAGTGGAAAGATTCGATAGAGACATCTTTAAATGCAAAGAGATCTTTTGGTGGTAAGAAAGAAACTAATGTGTATGGTCGAAAAGCCGAGCCAAGACCGACCGTGCTCAATCGGGGCGGTTGTGATCTCAATCCTACATCAAGACAACCTCGAAGACAACGCAGAGCCGTAAGCGCCACGAAGACGGTTTACAAAGATCAACATGCCATTGTCGCAAGCCTTGCAACACATGTTGAAAGGTGATTACCTTGAGGATCCTCCTCAAAACATCAACACTTCTCCGAGATACAACCCTAATGCTAAGTGTGCTTACCATTCCAATAGTCCGGACATAGTATGATTGTTGGGCTCAAGAACAAGATTCAAGACATGATTGAAGCTAAGCAGATTGAGTTTGACCCTCCGCTGAGGCTCGAATGTGATCAACGCTCCTATGCCTAATCATGACAAGAGTTCCAATGCTGTTGGTGAGGATACTTACGTTTTCAACATAGATGACCTGACTATTCCTCTGATGACTGTTAAGAAGAATTTGCTGCAAGCCGGTGTCAATCCAGGATGCCCAGAGAATTAATGTTGGTGCCCATCTGCACCTGAGGGTTGTGCTTGGTTGAGAAGACTTGTTCAGTGCATGATGGATAACCGTGAGATACTATTTCGAAACCACTGCGTGTGTGAAGAAATGTCTAAGTTGAAGATTGACAATGCGAATGAAGCCGCACCATCTGTGTGGGATACCTTGGGGCAGCCAAGTGGAAAGTTTGATTACATGGTGAAGTACACTGTTCCTGAGAGCTACAAGATCCCTATTGAAGACGTTAAGGCGACCGGATGGGGTGACGATTTCCCAGAAGATTATGCTGATGTTAACACCGTAAGGATTTCCTCTGCTGATCCTGTGCCTAGGGTGGCACCCCTCATCATTACTTCTCCAAGACCAGTTCCATATTCCTCTGACAAGGCTATCCCTTGGAATTATGGAGCTGATGTTTACTATCATGGCGTCAAGCAAGACCCTCTGACCATTGAAGGTCTTACAGTTGAAGCTACCGTTCCTGACATTGACAACATCAGGATCAAGTAAGGTGACCAACCGGAAGGGTTTTCTCTCCAAATCTCCTCCAAAAGACACCGCGACTCCACTCGCATTCCAACTATTCCATCGGTTCCCCAAGAACGGTGACTCATCCCGCCACCAAGTACCAAAGGAAGTTGTCAAGACGCCCAAACAAGAAATGGAGGAAATTCAAGATTATCAAGAAAAGTGACTACAATGTGGTGGAGCAGTTAGGATGACTCGTCCAAAATCTCCATGCTTGCTCGCTTGTGCTCTAAGGCTCATGCTAACGCCTTGGTGAAGTTTCAAAATGCTCATGTGCCGCAAGACACTACCACCGACCGTTTGAAGTTTGTATTGCTAGCCCGGCTTCCAACAACGGCCTAGGCTTCTACGATCTTGATTTGACTCTCAGGAAAGAAACACAACAAAGCCTTGCACATCTTTGTTGAATGCAAGGGCACTACATTGTCTCATGTTTTGGTGGATAGCGGTTCGCCGAATATCCTTCCAAGACCGCTTTTGATCGGCTTGATGTCGAAGGGTTGGTTTCGAGACCCGTGACATAATTGTGAGAGCTTTTGATGGTTCTAAGCTGCTTGGAGAGCTTACTCTGTTAAAGTCGGTTCCCGGACTTTTGATTCCACTTTCTTTGTCATGGACATCCGTCCACTTACTCTTGCCTACTTGACGCCCTTGGATACATGGGCATTACCTCTACCCTACATCGTCAAGTACCCGGTGAAGGGAAAGTTGTTACAGATGTGGTGAAGAAGAGTATGTGGTCAGTCATCTACAATCATTCCGATATCTCGAGGTGGAGGGTGAATTCTTTGAGACTGTCAATCTTTTGAGACAATCCCAGTCATGCTGTTGACTCTCCCTTACTCTGAAATTACACAAGCTCCGCCTAGGATGGCCTCGTTGAAAGATGCTCGTTGAAGAAGGTAGTACTATTTGGGACAGCCCCGATCTTCCTTTCAAATTTGACAAGACTGGTTTAGGCTTCACCATCAAGGGTCAGAAGATGATACGCCGCGAACGTGCCGGCCAACTTCCTTTCCACATCAGCCAGAGTGGAATCCATGCTATAGAAGACAATGACAACGACTTCGACATCAGCAAGTGGATCTTCCCAACTCCAGACGAAGGGCTCAGCAATTGGAAGAATGAAGACGTCATACCAATCTCCTTTAGCCAGGAGTAATCACTCTTGATTTGTTTTGCTTTTCGTATTTTCTTTGTTCTGAACAATAAACTCTAAAGCCTAGTGCCTTGCCCGGGGCATCATGGCTCGTTTGTGAGGATTATTATCTGTCATTTGCATATTTTCATTCAATAAAATCGTTGGACTTTTGCATTCAATTGATTGTTTTTCGTTTCCTTTATCACCCCTTCAAAAGGCTATGTGTTTCTTACACACACCCACGTGATACACTGCAGAATCACTCCGAATCTCGTTGATAACAGCTATGCTATTGCTAAATATGACTTTGATAATCCGACCTACCAAGCCGAAGACGAAAGTGAAGAAGATTGTGAAGTGCCGGAGAACTTGTCGATCACAGAAGAAGAGCGAGTTATACGGCCACACGAAGAGCAAGTTGAGGTTGTGAATTTGGGTACTGATGAAGACAGAAAAGAGATCAAGATAGGAGCGGATCTTGAGAACAATGTTAAAGAAAGATTGGTTTAGATGCTACGAGACTATATTGAGGTTTTTGCTTGGTCATACGAAGACATGCCAGGGTTGGACATCGATATTGTGGTACACCGGTTGCCAACAAAAGAGGGTTTTCTCGGTGAAAGAAGGTCCGTCGCATGCGTCCCGAGATGTCGAGAAAATCAAAGTCGAAGTTATGAAACAGTTCAACGCGGTTTCTTAGTACTTCCTATCCACAATGGGTCGCGAATGTGGTACTGTGCAAAGAAGGATGGTAAGGTACGAATGTGTGGATTACGAGATCTGAACAAAGCGAGTCCGAAAGACGATTTCCCACTTCCTCATATTGATGTTCGGTTGACAACACCGCCAAAGATAAGGTTTTCTCCTTCATGGATGGTTTCTCGGTTACAATCATATCAAAATGGCTCCACAAGACATGGGAAGACTACTTTTACATGGGGCACTTTCGCTACAAGGTTATGCCATTCGATCAAGAACGCGGCGCCACTTATCGTGCTATGGTAACATTATTTCATGACATGATTCATCACGAGATAGAGGTCTAGGTCGGCGACATGATAGCTCGATCACGATCAAGAAGAACATCTTGATCATTTACGTAAACTGCTTGACAGGTTGAAGAAGTACAGACTAAGACTTAATCCTAACAAGTGCACTTTTGGAGTCCGATCCGGAAAACTCCTAGGGTTTGTTGTCAGTGGTAAAGGTATTGAAGTTGATCCCGCCAAGGTTAAAGCTATTCAAGAGATGCCGCCTGCATCGAGAAGGAAGTCAGAGGTTTCTTGGGCCGATTGAACTACATTGCCATATTCATTGCACATCTAACTGCTACCTGTGAGCCAATCTTCAAGTTACTAAAGAAAGATCAAGTAGTGGAATGGAACGACGATTGCCAGATCGCTTTTGACAAAATCAAGGAGTACCTACGAATCCTCCTATCCCGATGTCACGAAGGAAGACCTCTTATCATGTACTTGACAAGATTAGAGAACTCAATGGGGTGTGTGTTGGGGCAACATGACGAGTATGGTCGAAAAGAGCATGCAATATACTACCTTAGCAAAAGTTTACCGATCGTGAAACAAGATACTCACCGAGAAAACTTGCAACGCTTTCCGTCACGACTAAGACAAGATATGTTGACTCACACTACTTTGTTGATTTCAAGATGGATCCGATCAAATACATATTTGAGAAACCAGCTCTCCCCAGGAGAATAGCAAGATGGAAAATGATCCTGACCGAATACGATATCCATTACACTTCTCAGAAAGCGATCAAAGGAAGTGTAGTAGTCGATCATTTGGCTCATCAAGCCGTAGATGACTATCAGTCTATGTAGTTCGAATTTCACGAAGATGTTTTACTAGTTCTGATTGTGAAGAACCGTGCCCGACGAAGGACACGAACAGGATCCCGATGGACCATGGTTTTTGATGGAGCCTCGAACGCACTTGGCAATGGCATTGGCGCCATCATTACATCCCCTACAGGCGAACATACTTCTTTCACCGCCAGATTATGTTTTAGTTGCACTAACAACATGGCGAATCTGAGTGCATTATGGGTATTAAAGTGCTATTGACTTAAGAATCAAGTTCTTACAAGTGTATGGAGACTCGACTTTAGTGATCGGTCAGTTAAGGGAGTGGGATACGAAGCATCCGAACCTCATTCCGTGTCGAGAGCATGTTTTGAGTTTGATCCCTACTCAAGAGATTACTTTCAATCATATTCCACGAGAAGAGAATCGGTTAGGCACGCATTGGCTACTATGTCATCTATGTTCAAGGTCGGATGGGACAACGAGGCTCCCCAGATCATCATTGAGAAGTTTGACGAACCAACATATTGTTATGAGCTTGATACAGAAGAGAAACCTTGGTACTATGACGTGAAAAGGTATCTTGAGACTCAAGAATATCCCGTAGGGGCACCTGTCAATGATAAGAAGTTCATGAGAAGATTTGCATCCAAATTCTTCCTCAGCAACGACATCTTATACAAGCGCAACCACGACTTGTGTTTACTCACTGTAGATCGAAAACAACAATACGTATCATGGAAGAGTTACACGGCGCATTTGGTACCCACTCCGGACATACCATGGCTAAGAAGATTTTGAGAACAGTTACTATTGGTCCACCATGGAAGCGATTGTCACCGCTACGCTCGATCTTGTCACAAGTGCGGTTATGCCGACAAAGTGCACGTACCTCGGTACCTCAATGTTCTAACACTCCTTGGCCTTTTGCAATGTGGGGCATTGACATGATCGGAGAAATCAAGCCCACCACTTCCAACGGACATCGTTTCATCCTTGTGGCAATTGACTACTTTACCAAATGGGTAGAAGCACCTCGTTCGCATCGTTACCAAGAATGTTGTGACTCGTTTCATCAAGCATAATCTTATCATCGGTATGGCACTCCGAAAGGATTATCACGGATAACGGTTCCAATCTCAACAATAAGATGATCACCGAACTCGCACGTAGTTCAAGATCAAGCATCACAACTCTTCTCCTTATCGGCCTAAGATGAATGACGCAGATGGAAGCCGCCAACAAGAACATTAAGAAGATTATACAAAATGACGGTGACTTACAAAGATTGGCATGAGATGTTACCATTTGCTCTTCATGGTTATCGACAAAGACGAACATCAACAGGGCAACTCTCTTGTATACGGTATGGAAGAAGTCCTACCGATCGAGGTCGGATACCCTCAACGAGTCCTCCGGACGTAGAGTTAAGCGGCGATTGGGTCCGACCTCCTTGACCGATTAATTTGATTGATGAGAAGCGACTCGCGTCCATATGCCACGGACGGATCTATCGAGCGAATGATCGAGCATTTAACAAGAAGGTCAAGCACCGAGTTTACCAAGTCGATGACCTAGTAGTCAAGCGCATCATTCTTCCACAAGGTGATCCGGGCAAATGGACTCCCACCCACGAGGGACCATTTGTAGTCAAGGCAGATTTTCCCGGAGCTATGATACTTAGCACCATGGATGGTGAAGACTTCCCACACCCGTGAACGCAGACATAGTCAAAAATACTACGCATGAACGAGACCCGCTAGGTCGATGACCTAGACAAAAATAAGGGCATCTGGCGAACCAAAAGGGTTCGGGCAAAAGTTAAGGATATATACAAAACATGTACACCCGCAAGTCGAAAACACGAAAAGGCGGCTTGGGCAAAAAGGGTATCCCAGACCGAAACCCGAAAGGCGGTCTAGGCAAAATAAGGGATTTAAGCATAACTATGTCTCCCGGTCACCTTCTTCCGGACTACTATCGGCATTCAAGATTCAAATGGCGACAATCATCCACTCACTTTCTCGACAAGAAGGAGATGAGATAGTTGAAATATATGAGTACTAGCATATTTGGAACTTAACGAGATTGTTTCCGCATAGCTTTTTACCCTTCTTGTGTACAAACTATTTGGCCATACGCCCCATTTCAAATAAATACGAGTTCTTTCTCTTTACAATTTTCACTGTTGTTGTTTGCATAAAGTCCAATGTTTGCTTTGAATGATTATATGCATTTGACAATAAAAATCTATTCACAAATATGCGAAAAGTGAACGTGCAAAAGTAATTGCTACAGGCTCTAGGAATTGAGATGACGACGAAAGTCACCAACATTTCCCCGCAGAGCAGGATCCCCACAAAAATGTCATTCATTACAAACCTTCCCCAGTGGAGTACGCGTCGGTCCCCAAGCAATGATCCCACTCAACTTAACCGGATTACGCTGTCTTGAGCAAGAACATTTCATCCCAGCTAAGATGTTTATCCCCGGATATCTCTCAACCCTTTTCCCCGCATCCGGACTCGAAACTTGGTCGATAGTGCACGGAGGAAACCTACACCTCTTATCCCTCGAGATTACAACGGGCCCCATTCTTCTAACCGGTCTCCCAACAATTATCAAGTACTCTCCAGCAAGATTTACACAAAATCCCTAGTAGAGTACCTTCAAGATTCTCCCCAACAGGGTCTACACACAAGATCCTCGACAGCGTACCTCCACCGTCCTCAACAATATCTAGGCTTGAAACTGGGTCAGATAGTGCACCGGAGGAATCAAAGTTATCTTTCTTCTCGGGATCTCCATCCTCAAAGAAGTCGAAATCTCCAGTAACTTCCGATCTTCTTCAAGATGGATATGTTTTGAAATACCACAACATCTATCATTCATACATTACACATAAAAGTCATAATTTGTGCATATGTCATTCATACGCATTGTCATGCATCATACTTTGCATAAGACTAACAAATATTCTATCAAAGTTACTCTTGTTTTCTCCAAAACAGGTGGAAATCACTTCTGACGCAAGCAGGTCCGGATTAAGCCCGAATCTCGACGGAAAACTATCTCGAAAGACCGCCCTAGTTGTCCTCCGACACCGGTCGAGATTAAGCCCGAATCTCGACGGAAAACTATCGAACGACCGCCTCGTTGTCCTTCGACAACGGATCCAGGACTAATACCCGAAGCCAGACGGGAAACCCTATCCGAACGATCACAAGTTATCCTCCGATAACAGCCAGTGGATCAACACCCGATGCACAACAGGGAAGATATCCACCTTTTGCCAACTACTACCTCCCTCAGAGTAACCGGCACGAAGATTTATTCTGATTCCTTCTTATTGTCAACAAAGACTAGAGTCCGGCATACGACTCGGTTGCCTTGGATGGCATCTTAAGCCCATCTCCCGCTACTTGCCAACATTTCTCCACTTTCGAATCTGCATATTTGGTTAAAACCAATACAAACCAATAACTTCATTCAAAGATGAGCACGAAGTCTAACATACGACTCCTCCGGATGGCATCTTAAGCCCATCCCATGCTCCTTCAAAAGCTGAGCCTAGCGTCGGCTCACTCCCAAAGATCGATCTTTCCGGATGGCATCTTAAGCCCATCCCCATCAATTTTCCTATTCATACGACAGTCTAGCGATGACTCATTCCCCAATGAAGTCTCTACCTTCCCCAAATGGCACCAGTAAGCCCATTCCCGCATCACCGAGTGCAAATTTTGTGTACTCAGTGTTCAATCATCTTCTACCTCCGGTCACGAAGGCACGCATGCCAATCTAACCCTTCGGACAAGAAGATTGAGCAGGGCAATGTCATACCCCAAAATTTGCCCTCCATCTTCTCAAGACATTCCATACATCCATACTCAAGGATTCCTCAAAGGTTGATCGACAAACCTCTCCTAGACAATCAACCCAAACTAGGGTTTGGCAATTCTCACTCAGATGGACTTCCAACATCTCCAATGTTCATCATACCTCCTCATATGCTTCAAAGATTCTCCATGTCAAGTTTCAAGCCTTACAAGTCAAGATTGCTCGACAATTGCTCGGATGGTTGAAAATCGGTTGTATTGGACAAAAGTAATGGTCAACATGCAAACTTCATGATTTTGGTCAACATCCTCATTTTGAAGTTACATTCATCATTTGATCAAGGGTTGATCATGATTCATCAAGAAAACTCAAGATTTGCTCAAAAGTCAAACTTTCTAAATTAGGGTTTCTAGGTGAAAAGTCAACCAAACTTTGGTGATCATAACTTCTTCATACTTTATCGAAATTTTCCACCAAAGCTCATTTTGAAGGAAATTCAATTCTCTACAACTTCATGTCTCACAAGAATGTTCAAAAAATGCTTCATTTGAGATGTATGGATCAAAACATTACAGGTCCTTTTCAAAGTCAACAAAAAGTCAATATTTTGTTTTGAAGATATATTGAGCATGGAAACTCCAATTGAGATGAGACCAAAAAGGTTGGTTAGAGGACTCTTATAGATTTCCAAAAAGTCCAAGAACGCTCAAAAATGTGGAAAATTGAGCAAGATACACTATTCAGAAGTTGGGTAATTTTGGACAATTGCACAAAAGGACATTTTGGTCAAAATGCAAAATTTTCCAAATGGGCCTATAATCTTTTGATCCAAACTTGTTCATGACATTATTTGTGACCCATAAATGCTTGGCCATGGCAATTTTCTATTTTATAATTTTTTTGAATTTTAAACCATTTAATTCAAAATTAAATTATATAAAATATGAAAATAAGATATTTTTTCAAGATGATTGGATTTTGATCAAACTTGAGGTCCAAGGAAGCCCAAAACACTTGCCAATTTCGTGATTTGCTTGCACATGGAAGGAAAATCAAATTTTCAAGAAAATTTGATTTGTTTTAAAGAGAAAATATTGCACATTCATTACTCAATCTTTTTTCACTCTCTTTGCCATCCTAATTCACTCTATAAATACTCAGCATTATGCACAACAAGAAAAACGAAACCCTAGCTCAAAGCACAACCCTTATTTTGCCAAATTTTCTCAAGAATTGTCAATTTTCGAGTTTTCCTTTCCAGCCATAGTCAGCCCTCAAAAACCACTCCATTGTCTTCAGGAGGTAAGTTTGAGTAAGTACACTTGCCAATTAAAGCTGAATCGATGCATATACATACATACATATTCAATTTTTCTTGATTTTTGCATTTGATTATTCTGCTTGTGTTGATCGATTCTAATGCTTTTATCATGTTCATAAGATGTCTAAGGTATGATCTGGGCAATCGTTATTGGTTTTGAACGTCAGAATTGTATAATGCCATTACTAGGGTTTTCAAAGTTATGAGATTCGAAACTCAAAATCCAGGCCGATTCAGGGCAAGAGGACCTCACCATCGTGTTCGCAGCCCTCGATTTAGGGGGGTAGGGTACCTTTTATTCATTTATTTCGCGTATTTTGCAAGCTTTGATTTCAGGTCCACCGGAGAAGACGACCGGAGCTAGGGCTCGGCGTGGATCGAGGAAGACCGGCGAGGAGCTGGCGTGGCGCGAGGAAAGGTTCTGATTCGTCCATTCAAAAACAATTGGGGTCCACGCGTGGCTGATTGTGTTTGATTCAAATCCATGACACGTGATCACTCATATTGAATTGATTTCTGTTTTCAAAACACCAGAAGCCACTTGTCCTAGTGGTAAAGGCGCATACTGTTGGTAGATGCTCTCCAATGTCCCCAGTTCGATCCTCACTGGCACCGGTTGTGCATTCTTTTTCACAAACTTCACCTTTTTCCTATTTTTTCCATATTTTCCATTTTTATTTAATATTTTTGCATCTATTTTAATTCTTTTCATAATTTTTATTCATGCATTAAAAATCATCAAAATATTTTTTCCTTTTGCATTTATTTTCAGAAAATACTTATTTAATTTATAAAATTAAAAAATATTGTTTTGCATGCATATTTTATTTTATTCATAATTTACCATTTAAATCAATTTTAATTAGTTTTTAATTATTAAATTGCATCCAAAAAATCCCAAAAATTTATTTTAGCATATTTATGTTATTTCCAGCATGTCATATATTTCTCATTCAAAAATTGCATTTTTACTAATATTTTTCTCTTATTCGATTTCTCTCGTATTTTCCGATTTCTCATCCTTTTACAGGTTATCTCGTTTCGGACGATTTCTTTTATCATTTTCATTTTTTCCAATAATGTAACTGTTTATGGGATGTAATAGTTTAATTAGGGCTTTTATTTTCCGCAAGTTTAAATTATGTATCGGCCCCAAAGCCATGTAATAGCGTAGGACATTTATCTTTCCGCATCTTTACATTCCGTATTTTAATTTCCGCACCCTATAAATTGCTAGTAACTAGGCGTGTATGGCAAGACTAAAATTGGACATAGCTCACTCATAATTCTAAGATAAAATATCTGAATCAACACACTCTTTCACACATGCACCCCCTTAGGGTAATTCTCTCTCGTTGCCTTTACGAATACAAATGGTCATGCCCCTCGAACGTAGAGGTATTCTAGCACCGTTGCCTTCAAACAAATCATCATAGTCCCTTCGATACAAAGATCATAAGACCCACAATGTCGCCTCCGAATACATGATCTTGACCCTCGATTGTCGCCTACGAAAAAATGATGATAGTCCCTTCGAATGTGCTAGGATACTTCCTACAAGTTGCCTTCTATGACCATCCGATGTCCCTTCGAATGTCCCAATTACATCCAACAAATAGAGTTACCTGCCAACTAATGGTATGGATAGCGCTATTCTAAAGGAATGTAAAACAACACGAAAACGACCAATTCTGAGTA
The DNA here is from genome assembly GCA_021764765.1 of Vicia sativa. NCBI lineage: Eukaryota > Viridiplantae > Streptophyta > Magnoliopsida > Fabales > Fabaceae > Vicia > Vicia sativa. The sequence continues at coordinate 99,463,839 of CM038796.1, read as the reverse complement.
GGTAATAAGACTTTTAGTTGCTTGCTCAAATCAAATGCTTTTCACACCTCACACTTTTGTCAAAGTTCAAAATCTTTTCAAAACAAAACATTTCCAAACACTTTGTATACATTCCTACATGAATCATTACAAAGTCAAAGCGAAATCCTTTTCAAAACATTTTGTCAAACACACGAAGCACAATTTTAAAGTGATCTAAGAGCAACTAAGAGCCGTAGATAACTACGGATGGAAAGGGTGCTAATACCTTCCCTTTTCATAACCTTCTCCTTACTCGTAATCTAACGAAGGTCTTTTTCGTACTTTTACCTTCCCTTAATTGGATAAAAGAAAAGTCGGTGGCGACTCTTGCTATCCGCATTTGCGATACAAAACCTCAAAGTCGGGTTCAGTACATGAATGGCGACTCAGGGAGACACCCTTAAAGAGAGAATGCCTTAGGGATTTCTAGATAACTTTTATTGCTTTCTGTTTGATTTGCTTGCTTTACTTTTAAGGGTTGCTTGGGTATTATAATTGTGGGGGATCCTACACCCGGATCCGGGTTTCCTTTTAGGTAAGTAGCAATAAATCGTCGCGATCGTTAGACGTATATCAAAACGGTCAACATGATGGCTACGTTAGTGTGACACTTTGGATGTCCTGATACTCTTCATTCCCAAGTTGAGGATAGTATTTGGCTTCTGCGTGGTGTTATCAAGCACTAACTAAACTTTTAGAACCTTAATTGACCCATCTTGGCCATTAGAAGGTAGTGAGATGGTCGGCTTTGGTGTAGACCGAGGTTGGTTGATACTCGATGCTACGCTCATTAAGATCAGACTTTTGGGATATTTTCGATCGACCACTTGGTAGTCGTATTGAAATAAACGCCACGAAAGATTAATGATTTGAGATTCCTAGAACCGGTTACTATTATAGGACAAGATGAACCAACTCAAACTTTTGGTGGGGTAATCACCTATACCTCATGCAAGCCTTAACCCTAGGCTCATTGTGTGAATTGTTTGTGTGTGCCAAACATGACATCATGACATCATCGCATTGCATATCATTTCTAACTATTTCAAGGACCTAGGATTTATCTTTGCTCTGTTTTGTAGGGTATTATGGCTTCTAGAAAGACTATCCGAATCAACTTCATGGGTATACCTTCTCACCAAAGAATTGGTTTGAAATTCCGACCATGCTCCGTTCATCAAAAGACACGGTTATCTACTTGATTTGGTTATCTCCGTTTTGAAGAAGATATGATGCATGTCCTATTCAATTCTTGAACCGAAACACCATTGCTTTACATTCCATTATCGGTTGGTTCCTACCTTGGAAGAGTTCTCTGCTACTTGGGATACCTATTCTTGACCAAATTCCATTCACGGTCTAGAAAAGGTTCCTTTCGAAGACATCGATCGACCTTACATCTTAAGCGCTCAGACATTGAAGCCAATTGGGAAACAAGAAGCGGAGTTAAGGGTTTACTTTCCAAGTTCCTAATTAAGAAAGCCCGAGAATTCCTCAAGGTTATGAGTTTCCATGCATTCGAAGACATTGTGGCCTTGCTAATCTATGGTTTGGTTCTATTTCCTAACTCGGATCAATTCATAGATGTCAACGCCATCAAGCTGTTTCTTACCCGTAATCCTGTGCCTACTTTACTTGGAGATATCCTACATTCTCTCCACACTCGTACTACTAAAAGACAAGGAACTCTCATGTGTTGTGTACCGTTACTTTCCAGGTGGTTTATTTTGCACCTTCCTCCATCAGTTTTGAAGAACGAACAAAGGTTGAGATGGTCTCAAAGGTTAATGTCACTCTCTCATTCCGACATCCGTTGGAATCTTTTCTCTCAAAAGGATTTCACATTCATTGAGCGTTGTGGAGAATTCCCTAATGTACCACTACTTGGTATAAGGGGAGGTATTACTTACAACCCTTCTCTAGCTCTACGTCAGTTTGGTTTTGCTCGAAGAGATGGTCCACATGATATGCTTCTCCAAGATATTGTGTTCGATTACAATCACGATCTCCAGAATTACCGACGAAGGTTCATACACGCTTGGGGCATGGTAAAGAAGACTGATACCAAGACTTTGGGGCACCAGAACTCCATTCCTTGGGAACCTTACCTCAAATGGGTGCGAGCTCGAGCTCAAAACCTCATGATGCCATTCACGCCTGTTTTACCAGTAATTATGGAACCTGTTGCTATAGGTGACGTACCCTATACTGTTCTCCATCCTGACATGCCTACTGATTTTAAAGACTTGAAGAGATCCTAGATTCAGCTCAAAGAAGAAAGGGATACCTTTGAAGCTTAGTGTTATGCAAGTGAGAAGAAAGTACTAGAGTTGACAAAGCTACTTCACGAAGAGCGAAGCATCAACGCCTACCTCGGCACCAAGAGGAAGCGCCCATGGGAGACTTAGAGCTTTGGGATTTATATGTTTTCTTTTATTTTGTTTGAACTATCTTTTGTACTTAAAAAGAAAAAAGAATAAAAAGAGTACTAATAAATGTTTGTTCATTGCTTGTTTAACAAATTTAAATCTCTAAGGTCCTTGAAAACATTGCATTGCATCCACATAAACATTGCATATCATAGCATAACATTGCATCACAAGTACATCAAAGATTGGTTTTCTCATTTGCTCGCTATTCATTTGGAAGCAGAAATGGCTCTTGAACAAACTGTCAAAGATCTCCAGGCTCAGAATGCTCAGTTTCAGCAGATGTTTACCAGCTTGGTCCAAGGCCAAGAAGATCTGAAGAAGCTCATCAATAGGAAGAAGAAGGTTGTTGGTCTTCTCAACATGGGCAGACGCTACAAAGGTGGTCCTAGAGTGGTTAGTCGAATTGAGCTCTCTGAAGGAAGTGTCAAGAAGGAGGATGAGCAAAGTAACAAGGGTGATGGTGAAGGTAGTTAGCATGAGCCAGAAAAAGTCTATGATGATGGCCAATACTCTGATGAAGATGACAAGTACAAGCAACTTGAAGACCGTTTGAAGCCGTGGTTCCCCAAGCAAGGCAACATGCTAAGAGTTTATGGTTCAAAGCGTAAAAAGTATAAATGCATAATAGAAAAAGCAATTACCTTATTCTTGTTGATGCGGAATGGAGATTTGCCGGCACGTTCGCGGCGTATCATCTTCTAAATTTTGGAGGTAAAGCCCAAACCAGTCTTGTCATATTTGAACAAAAAATCGGGTAGCTGACCTCATATAGTGCAACCTCCTTCTTCAAATACAGCTCTGACATCTTTTAGCGAAGCCATCTTCGATGAAACTCTAGTAACTTCAGGAGTGACAGGAGAGTCGACAGGCATGACTCGTGGAATTACTTTGAAATCTTGACAAGGGGTTTCAACAACTTCACCTTCCATTTTGATGTATGAGAATGACTGCAGATGGCTTACCATGTATTCTTCCTCTCCGTACACTGTAACAATCTTCCCCTTCACTGGGTACTTTAGCTTCTGATGCAGGGTAGAGGTAACAATGCCTGCCCCATGTATCCAAGGGCGTCCAAGTAGGCAAGAATAAGCTGGACAGATGTCCATCACAAAGAAAGTAGAGTCAAAAGTTTGGGAACCTACTTTGATCAGCAGAGTAAGATTTCCAAGTACTGTTCTCTTTGAACCTTCAAAGCTCTTACGATCATGTCAATAGGTTTCATGACCACTTCTTCAGCATTAATTCGGCCAGGAGTACTCTTAGGCAGGACATTCAGAGAAGAGCCATTATCCACCAATACGTGAGACAAAGTGATGCCCTTGCATTCAATAGAGATGTGCAAGGCTTTGTCGTGTTTTCTTCCGGCAGGAGTCAAATCAGCATCAGAAAATCCCAAACCATTATCTGCAGTCAGCCTAGCAATACAACTTTTGGATTGGTCGGCAGAAGTGTCTTGCGCTATGTGAGCATTCTTTAGAAATTTCACCAAGACTTTAGCATGAGCCTCGGAGACCAAGAACAGAGCTAGCATGGAAATCTTGGAAGGAGTCTGTCCTAACTGCTCCACAACATTATAGTCGCTCCTTTTAATGATCTTCAGAATTTCCTCCATTTCTTGCTTGGAGGTATCTTCAACAACTCCCTTTGGCACTTCCATTTGAGCAGGTTGAGTCACTTTGTCTTTCCCTCGAGCTTCGGGAGTTGGTTCAATAGCAGGAATGCGAACTGGTGTGGCAATTGTCATACCCCAATTTTTTGACCTAAGATACCACCTTACATTTGCATAACTGCATCAGTAACAATTTCAAAAACAGAATAGATCATGCGTGGCTTCTAGAAGTCAAAGTTAGGGTTTCTTCAAAATTTTATATGTTCAAGATATGATCAATTAGAGTTTGAGTTTACACTCACCTAAAATGATCTATCTTAATCAATCATCAACATTTGATCTTCAAATTCCCAAACTTTTTCTCATGATCTACCTTGAATCGACCAATTAGGGTTTTGATCGAAGATAGTGAATCATTGACTTTCTGCTCAACGGATGACCTATTTGCTTGAAGATTGATCTTAACATCTTCAATGCAACATCTTGACCTAATTTCTTGATTCAAAACATTGCAAAATCCATGTTTCTTCATCAGACAAATTTTGAATCATCTGATGAAATTTCATCTGCTCAAAAAAGTCAAACTTTGACTTTTGGTCAACTTTTTCAAGTCTAAACTTTTTCAATCATAAAAAACATTTCAAATAATCCATCATGATCATAAAAAATCAAGAAATGTGAAAAAGTCAACAAAAAGTCAAGATTTGAATTTTTTCTAACACTTAGAAAAATTTTCAAGTGTTAAGAAACATGGTTTTTCATCACTTTCTTGGCCATTTTTCACCTATATCTATTTGGATTCAGGAAAAACTCAAAACATGAAAGTTGTAGGTCTTGTTACAAGCTTTCTAAAATGTCCAAGGACTTGAAAAAACACTTTTTCTAGCTAGGCTTTTGATTTTGAAACATAGAGCTCCAAAACCATGGAATTCCAAGATCATGCATCAAAATTATAAGTCATTTTTCACAAACCTCTCTTCTAGAAGCCTTGCCATCACTTAGAGATAGATTATAACTAATAAATATCTGTTATACATGATTGAGAAGAGGATTGAATCAAAGAGAAATTTTAACCATGGTTAGAAAGTAACTTTTGCATTAAATGCAAAAGATTCCTTCTTACCACTTAAGCAAGTTGCAAGCTCTCTCAAATGATAACCTTGCCTTGTCATTCAGAATTCTTGGCCTATAAATAGAGGTCATTTCTTCATTTTCAAACTACACCAAAGCTATCATAATCCAAGCTTTCCTTCTTTCTTTCTTAAATTCTAAGTTTCAAAGTTCAAAGAGGGGAAATTTTGCAATCTTCAAACCTTGCAAAATCTGAGCAAACTTTAGTTTCTAACATGTTCTAAACATCATTTAGAAGTTGTTTAAAACTTAAAACCATCATAAAACAAGCTAAGAGACAGTTTTCTATATAAAACTCCATTTGTGCAAGTTTTGAGCCAAAACTTCCAAACTAGAAAACTACTCGTGCTAGTCTTGATTTCTCACTTCAAACACATCCTATACAACATATAGAGACTGTCCATACACTTAAACAAGTTCTGGAACAGCTCTATCATCATCTTCCATTTTCAAATTAGCAACCTACAATTTGACTTGGTCAGAGAGTTCCAACCACTTTCAGAACAATCTAAGAGTCGGAACACACTCAGTAAGGTTCAGGGAAGCTTAATCAATCATTACTTTGCACCTGGAAGATGCCATACTCGATCTGGTATTTCATACCTAGAGGTGAGTTTTCACTCCATACACGCGTTTTTAGCTTCAAGTTTGAAAAGGAAAATGTAGATATCCTATCACTAAAGCTATCTGGATCCTTAATTTAAACTAAAATCAACTGAGTTCAAAGATATATTGGGATTATTCAAATTCACGTTTATCTTCGATTAATAATTTTAACAAGATACATGGTTAGAATCGTGATCAAATTCTAGACAAAATTGTATTTTGAACTTTCAAAATTGATGAAGAAACGAAGAAATTTGAATCTGAGCCATGGATGGTGTTCGCGATGTTTCAACGAAGAAGATGAAGTGAAATTCAAATTTCTGAAGCTGGGTTTATAATATATATTTGTAGTTTAAGTTAAAACAACGGATGTATAGCCACCCCAGTGGTAAAGCCAGCACGCCTTAACACTTTCCTTCGCCTCAAGGTCCAGGGTTCGAATCCCCCTGGAACCTTTTTTTAATAAAAGGCAAAACAAGCTTCTGAAACTTGTTTCTCCAGAAGTCCTTCTGAGGCTCAGCCTCCAGAAGTGCTTCTGAAGCTTCTACTCTACTCCTAGAAGCTCTTCATTTCCACTCTCTTCAAAAGTACTTCTAGTACTTCTGTAATGCCCGTTTTATTTAATATTATATTATATTAACATTTTTGAATTACCGTTTGACGATTGTTTTGGCGACGAAAATAATTATATTAATCGGTATATCTATTAATATATTTGGCACGTTTACATTCAAGAAAATATTATTCTGACCGATATTTAATCCCCCGGAATTATATTAATAAATTGAGTTAATGATATAATTAGATGATATAATTAGTGTGTTAAGAATAGAAGAGGGTGTGGGGAGCATTTGGGGAGAATTGGGTTTCTCACCCTTGGTTAGTAAAACAACTATCATATAAAAGTATTTCCTCCATCTTTTCCTAACATAACACCAAAAACACTAAATATAGAAACTTGGAGAAAGTTAGGGCTTTGGTAGAGAAAGAAGAGGAGAGCAAGAAGAAGAGCAAGGCTTGGTTTGATGAATCATCAAGAACAATCAAAGCTTGCTAGGTAAGGGGTTTGATTTCTATCTCATATAGTTAGGGTTTGGTGATTATAGTTTGGATTGGGGAAATATTGATAGTTGGTTTATAGGGTTTGGTTGGTTGATTGTTGAAAATGTTTAGAAAAGTTGAATTAGGTGAAGGGATTATGGGTGTGTTGCTATTAGTATTGTAGTATATGGATTATAGAATGAAAATAGAAATGGAAATGGAAATTGAAAAGAAAAACATAACAGCAAAATATAAAAACCAGAAAAAGAAACTGTAAGAAACAAATGACGCAGGAAGAAGAAGTGGATGGAGGGAGCAAGAAGGGGGAGGCGCCCACCTCCATGTGTGGGGAGACCGTCCCCCATGGTGAGGCACCCGCCTCCTTCCTTTGGTGAGAATGGGACGTGCGTCCCTGATGGTAGGAGTGAAACGGAACATTTTCTGTAAACTTGAGTTTTCTGTAAACACAGTTTTCTGTTTTTTGTCAAAAACCAGTTTTCCTGCATAAATTCGACGACGGAGCAAGTTGCTCTGAATTCAACGAAAATTGACGTGCTAGCTAAGTTCAATGTGTAGAATGTAGTGGTGAGGTTAGTTTTTCGAAATTGTGAGTTTTTACGAAACGACCTGAAATAGGCCAATTTACGGTCAAATTGAACCGGATGGTGTTTTAGTCAATTTAAGACATATATGACTATCCGATTTCGATGTCGATGTTTATAATTAATGCCGGTAATTAAGAATGGCTTTCGCAACGATTATTGGTGTTTTGACTATTTTTCCATTTTTGGAAATTGGTGGATTAATTGATAATGATGTTGTGTGAATAAACATAATGTTTGCGACGGTGTATTTATTTATGAATACTTGTTGTTTATGCGATTGTCATACCCCAATTTTTGACCTAAGATACCACCTCACATATGCATCACTGCATCACTAACAGTTTCAGAACAGAATAGATCGTGCGTGGCTTCTAGAAGTCAAAGTCAGGGTTTCTTCAAAATTTTATCTGTTCAAGATCTAATCAATTAAGGTTTGAGTTTCCACTCACCTCAAATGATCTATCTTAATCAATCATCAACATTTGATCTTCAGATTCCCAAAATTTTCTCATGATCTATCATGAATCGACCAATTAGGGTTTTTATCGAGGATAGTGAATCATTGACTTTCTGCTCAATGAATGACCTATTTGCTTGGAGATTGATCTTAACAATTCCAATGCAACATCTTGACCTAATTTCTTGATTCAAAACATCACAAAAGTCCATGATTTTTCATCAGACAAATTCTGAATCATCTGATGAAAATTCATCTGCTCAGAAAAGTCAAACTTTGACTTTTGGTCAACTTTTTCAAAATCAAACTTTTTCAATCATAAAAACATTTCAAATAATCCATCATGATCATAAAAAATCAAGAAATGTGAAAAAGTCAACAAAAAGTCAAGATTTGAAAATTTCTAACACTTAGAAAAAATTTTAAGTGTTAAGAAACATGATTTTTCATCACTTTCATGGCCATTTTTCACTTAGATCCATTTTGATTCAGAAAAAACTCAAAACATGAAAGTTGTAGCCCTTGTTACAAGATTTCCAAAATGTCCAAGAACTTGCAAAAACACTTTGTCTAGCTATACTTTTGATTTTGAAACATAGAGCTCCAAAACCATGGATTTCAAGTTCATGCTTCAAAATTACAAGTCATTTTTTGCAACTTCTCCTTCTAGAAGCCTTGTCATCACTTAGAGGTGGATTATAACTGATAAATATCAGTTTTGAATGATTGAGAAGGGATTGGATCAAGGAGAAAAACTTAACCATGGTTAAGAAAGTCACTTTTGCATTAAATGCAAAAGATTCCATTTTACCTCTTAACCAAGTTGCAAGTTTCCTTCAATGATAACTTTGCCAAATCATACAGATTTTCATGCCTATAAATAGAGGTCATTTCCTCATTTTCAAACTTCACCAAAGCTATCATAATCAAGCTTTCACTCTTTCTTTATTGAATTCTAAGTTTCAAAGTTCAAAGTGAGGAATTTTTGCAATTTGCAAATCTTGCAAAATCTGAGAGAATTTAGGCTTCTAATATGTTTTAAACATCAATTAGAACTTTTATAAAACTTAAAAACATCACAAGAAGTTATCAAACTCAGAATCATAATCAAAAAATCATAAGCTTGCAAATGATGCCTTAACTTGCCATCTTCTAATTTGCTCGTGCTAACCTTGATTTATCACTTCAAAAACATTCCATACACTTCATATGAGTGATCCAAATCATCATCCCTGACCTGTAACATCTCCAACCACGAATTCAAAGCTCACATCAAGTAACTGCAGTTAGACTTGGGTGGAATGATCCAGGCCATTTCAAAGCAAGCATAGTGTTCAAACACCTTCCATAAGGTCCAGTGGTGCTGTAGGAATCATCAAACAACAACTGGAAACACTTTAAAAAGGATTTCGATTTCAGTTTGAAGAGGTAAGCCACTCATACTTCGAACTCTATTATTCATGCACTCCAGTTCAAAAATTTCTTGGCCATCTTGTTTCTGCACTTATGCTGATCATTAACCCTCAATCAATTTTGCAAATCATGATCCATACACGATTTCATGTTGATTCTTAGAATTAGGGTTCATCTGGTCACGTTCAGAATTAATCATCGTGAACTGAAAATAAATAAAATTAACCACCACCATCGTGTTCCTGGTTAAAAATCAAGCAAGTTTGATGTTTACATCTTTCAATTTCATCAAGAAATGAAGAATCCATGATTGAATGAAGATTGAAGAGGATGAAGAACACTGCGCGCATTTTTCTGTTGATTTTCAAATTTAAATAATTGGTTTATAATATAATAACATGGAATGAAATAAAACAATGGATGTATAGCCACCCCAGTGGTAGACAACGCGCTTTTCATGTTCCTTGCCTTGCCTATGATCCAGGGTTCGAATCCCCCTGAGACCATTTTGCCATTTTTTTTCACTTTCCTTCATTTTTAAACATTTCCAAAGACTTGTTTTTAAATATAATTAAATGGAAGCGTGTAAATAACAAGACAAGCACTTGGCTCAGTGGTAAAGCTTTTCAATTCCAAGCCAAAGGTCATGAGTTCAAACCTCCTTAGGACCAAAATCAAATTTTTACCACTTGTTTTCTTCACCTTTTCTATCAAACTTCAACATTTTCAAAAACCAATCAAAACTTCTCATTTTGAGAAGATTTTTTGCACACTTGTCATTTAATATACCTATTTTATGATTATGTCAAAAAATCCAAAAATATTTTCTTTTGATTATATTTTTATTAAGTAAAAAATGAGACATTTTAAGTATTCTTAATACTTTTCAAAGATGTTTTCTTTCCAAACTTTCAAACTTAAATCTTTTCAAAACTTCTTGTGAATATACTTCACTTCTCAAAATCATTTTCAAAACCTTTTTCAAAACTTTTCAACAAACTTACACACCCTTTTTCCATGATCGACTCAATTTGAAGATAAAACTGAACCAGTTTTTTCCTCAAATTCCTTAATTGATCATGGGCCTCCCTCACGGTGTAAGTCTCAATCCTTTTATGTACATATTCAAAATCCTTGTACATATACAATCATCTTTGTAAATATCCAAGCATAAACAAACTTTTGTCGTTTGTTTTCATTCGCTTGTTTATACACCGAATCCATTGGTACTAAGAGAAGAATTATTCCCGGTGGAACTCCTCTTGAAACCAATGGGCCTCCCTTACGGTGTAAGTCCCAACCCTCCTATGTACATATTCATTTCCTTGTACATAAATACCCCTTCGTGTACAAAGTCATTTCCTTGTACACATTCAAACTTGTAAATAATCAAGTTACACTTGCTTTAAACGCTCGTTTTATACACTTGTTTATATTTCCTTCATAAACTCATGTGAATACATATCACACATAACTGTTCAGTTATAACATAACAACTAGTCTAACAACTAGGTCCCCTTTAGCCTCCTCTTAGGCTTCGTATAAGATAACTCATTCATTTGAGTTAGCCTCCTCTTAGGCTTCATATAAGAAAACTCATTTACTGAGTTTAGCCTCCGCTTAGGCTTCATATAAGACAACACTCCCCTGCTGAGTCAACCTCCTCTTGGGCTTCGTTCAAAAGAACTCCTCGTTGAGTTTAGCCTTCTCTTGGGCATCAAATAAGAAAGAGACCAGGAAATCTCTTAACAGCCTCCTATTGGGCTTCCAATACAAAGAATCACCCGCGCTAGGTTAGAACCCTGAGAGTATGATTTCCCGGTGAAATCACTCTTGAATCCTAAGAGGATGGTTTCCCGGTGAAACCACTCTTAAAGCCAAAGCCAGTCATACCCTATAGCTTCCTCTTGGGCTTACAATACAAGGACCCACGGGCTTCTTAAAAGCATCCCCCTAATCCAATCAATTTTTCCTCGAGATTTAGACATTTATCATCTCTATGGAAGAAGTATCTCATCTATCACATCACATACAATCAAATACTTTTCAAACACTTTTTTTTCAAACAAAAACATCTCTTAATCGTAAGTGGTAACGCTTGTACACTCAAGCAAAACACCCAATGCTTACAATTAAAAGATTCAATCATTTTTCAAACATCTTTCTTAACTCATAAGTGGTAACGCTTGTACACTCAAGCAAAACACCTATAACTTACGATGAAAGATTTAATCAATCAACCTTTCAAAAATGTATGTGATGAAATAGATTAGATACATTTTTCATTAAGATGACATTTATCTTTGTCTCTTAATAACTTCCCGTTGCTTCCACTAGCATAAGTGGGAACTACGATTGCTCTGACTTTCTCAACATCCCTTTGGGAATATGTAGGCACAAAGTCTCATCCTTGGCGAGCAAATTTCTTTCTCCCTCAAACCAAACCATAGCTCCCTTTAGATCCGAGCTACAAATGCTCTGATTTCCATTAAGGGATATGTATGCAGAAGATCCCAATGATCTTTGCGAGCACAATAATAACAAAATCTAGGATCCTACATAATCTACCCTTCTTAAAATCCAAAGGAGAAACTTTCCCAACAATAGAAATAACAATTTAAAACACACAAACATATCAAACATATTCATATATAAAGCTATAGATAACTATATATATTTTAGTTCGTAATGCATATCATATCAGGGTATTGCATAAATCTTGTGTTTGCGACTTCAAATCATTCGACAAATCTTTTTCAACAAATTCCAATCTCATTCAACAAATGTTCAAGTTCTCTCACACCAAAAGCATCATCAACCATCTCACCAATTAAATTAAAGTTCTCCTCATACTCCATAAACGGTCGACTACTTGAAGCATGCATGTTGCTAGTCTTTGGTACATTACCCGATAGTTCTTCACCATTATACATCCAAACCCAATAATTTTCAATGAATCCCCTTCTATGCAAATGACGTGTTACTTCCTCTGGGTCACTAATTATTGGTCTACATTCACATTTAAGACAGGGACACCTAACCCCTCCTTCGCTTCGACAACATTCCTGAGCAAACGCCCACTTAATAAGTCCACTTCTTCCTGAATATGTTCTATCGTACATCCAACTACGATAATACCGATAACATTTCATACTGCACATTTATACAATCATTGTCTTTTTCATTAGAGATATTAATCAACTTAATAATATTATTCCTCAACGTATACTATTTAATTACTATTCTTAAAAATATTAATTTTGTTTAATTAACTATTAAACATATACCATATAAATATATATTAAAGTATTAACTTTAACTACTATAAATAAATATAAATTTTGTTTTTTTATATGTATACTAACATATAAATAAATATTCTAATGTAAAATATATAATTTTTTATTATATAACAATAATATCAAAAAACTATAATAATAACATATATACTTTTTATTATATATATCACAATAATATTAAAAATAATAATATAACATATATACTTTTATTATATATATATATATATATATATATATATATATATATATATATATATATATATATATATATATATATATATATATATATATATATATATATATATATATATATATATATATATATATATATATATATATATATATATATATATAACAACAATATTAAAACAATAATATAATATATATATTTTTAATTATGTTTTTATAAATTCTTATTTTAATATATAAATTTTTTTCATATTTTTAACATATAAATAAAAACTAAAACTACTATAATAAATATAATATAAATTTTTGTTTTTAAATTTTTAAATTTATGTTTTAACATATATATACATCTATAAAAATAAGATTTTTAATTTTTGTTTTTAAAAATTCTTATTTTAATATATATTAAAATTTTTGTTTTTTATATATATACTAACATATAAATAAATATTCTAATGTAAAATATAAACACATATACTTTTTATTATATATATAATAATAATATTAAAACAATAATATAATATATATTTTTAATTATGTTTTAATAAATATATATATATATATATATATATATATATATATATATATATATATATATATATATATATATATATATATATATATATATATATATATATATATATATAAATCATTTACTATTTTTAAATTTGATTTTAAATATATGTTTTAACATATATACATCTATAAATTTATATTATAATATAAACAATAATATAACATATAAAAAATTATAATTTTAAATTATTTTTAAATACTAACCTATAATACTAACCTATAACTAAAATTAAAAAAAAAAGGTATTTTTAATTCAAATAAACAGAATACAATATACAATATAAATAAATATAATACATATAAAATATAAAAAAATTGCATAAATACCTCTATATTATTCACTTAATTTTTTTCTTCTTGTATATATCTCCCTTGATGTTCTTCTTCAAAATACTGCAACTTAAACAAAACAAATTTCATTAAATTTTTTATCACCACAATAAATACCGAATAGATAAAATTAAAATTAAACAATATATATGTATCTTATATGATATTGGAATTGAAATCAACGATTATTTGAGTAAAAATTTGGAGTGGAAGAAATTTTGGGGAAGAAATTTTTCTTGCTGACGCAGAAGGAAAAGGAAAGGAAAGGAAGAAGAAGAAAGCAAAAGAAAGCAAATGGTTTCTTTAGAGGGGTGCGTTATAATTTGTGATTTTATATGCCAAGTAGCGACGTGAATATCACGTCGCAACCTTGCCACGTGAGACTCACGTCGCTACACTCCCTACGGTAAAAAAAATTAATTGGTTAGTCTGCCACCCTGTAATCAATCAAGTCAAAGTCAGTTATATTTTCCCCCTAAAAAGTAGCGACGTGGGTATCACGTCACTACCAAATTCAAAAAAAAAATTAAACTCCCTCCAACTAAACGTGCCAGAGTTTATTTAATTTAATGTTTTTTTTATAGCGACGTGTCTATCACGTCGCAGTTTTTTCTTTTAAAAAAAACTTTGACTTCCTTGTTTATAATGTTGGCTTGATTTTTTTATTATTAAAATTATTTGTGACGTGGTTATCATGTCGCAACTGGTTTTTTTTACTCACGTGATAACTAGGTCACTATTTTACGTCGCTGGGGATCACATTTCTTGTAGTGTATGAGCATCTAGCAGAAAGTTGTTCCTTAAATTTCGCCACCAAGAATGGTGGTACAATGACTTGAATCATATGTCGCTACAACACACAACGAAAATAATTAGTACCACATACAAAAAAGTGATTAAGAAGTGATTAGACCAAAAAACCCTTACAATTGGTTAGCAAGTAGAGTTTAATTAAAAGAGCTAATGGGTTATTATCAGGTACTTAGAAGTTTATTAATTTATATTAGATAGATTGTGTTAGTGACACTTGATTACGTTCTGAAATTTCTTTCTTCTCCATTGCTGCAACTTCAAGATTTCAAGAAGTACAATAATTTTTGTTTGGTTGGATGAGAAAATGAACTCTAGGACAAAGTAAGTAATTTTAGATTTATTGTATAATTTAAATGAGGAAAAGCATAAGACGAAAGATAGAGGGCTTGTATCAATTAATTTTTGAAAACTATTTTTTTGTTTTTAAAAACTTAAAAAGAAAAATATGCTTGGGTTGCTTTTTTTAAAAACAGTTTTCAAAAACTATTTTGATTTTACAATTTTTAAAACAAAAGAAATGGAAACAACTTAAACTTGTTTTACTTTTCAGTTTTCAGTTTTTTCTTTTCTTTTCAAACCGTAAAACACACGGAAAACACCCTCTTTTTATTAATGGCAATTCCGTAATTATATTGTCACGTTTTTAATGTTCTATTTATTACTATTATTATTGCATGTTTAATGATGAAATACAACAGCTATTTTTATATATGTTTACTTTTAATATATTTTATTTATAGAAAAACGAAATTGATTTATTTTATTTCATCATTACTTTATAAAAATTATTAGTATTTCGTATTGATTAATTAATTTATTTGAACAACAACTTATCAATAAATAATACTACCTCCGTTCCTATATATAAGAGACAATTCAATTTTTAGATTCATTGAATAATCAATGTACCTAGTCTATAAATTGACCAAATACATTGATTATTCAATGAATTTAAAAAATGAATTGTCTCTTATATATAGGAACAGAGGTAGTATTTAATTAAATAAACATAATTTTGCATATGGAATAAAATCTAATATAATTAAAATTATTCGATAATGTTTTTTTTTCCTTCATTTTTTAGAATTTGAAAATGATTTTTTTTAAAGAATTAAGGTTCTTTAATGAGCATTTTATAACTTTTCAATTATGTTAAGTTTTTTTTTAAAACAATTACAAATTCAAACTCAAATTATCACATTTATTCATCTCACATAAATATTTATTTGAATATGTACCACATTTATTCATTTCACGTGAATATTTATTTGAATATGTACCGTTCAATAGATTAATAACAAGAATATATATATATATATATAATAATTTATTTTAATTTAAATAAACTCAAGATATATTTAAAATATTTTTTTTTATCATTTATAGTCTTGCAGTTTTTAGTAAAGTTGATTTAAAAAAAAAACACTAAGATTTTAAAAAAAATTAAATAATCAAAAGTGGGTCCAACATTTATTAAATTGCAAATTTGTTATGGACATACTTCATTATTTATAATGCCTATAACACCTATTTGTGTACACATCAATCTATCAATCTAATATATAATATGAGAATGAATTTTTTGGCAAGTTTTACCAACTGTCAAATTCTAATCTAATTATTTTAATTTGAAAGGAAATAAACCCTGATACACGTGAAGTGTTGACTGCTTAGACTATTGAGAAGCTAAAACATCCGCTTCTTTTCCTCTTCACCCATAAAACAAACTTTCCTATCCTATTATGCTTTCTCACATTCCAATATTGAAATTGTATCAGTTAATTTTTTCCGTTTTCCAAACACTGACTCTCGGTTACATGCGCATAATCGCCGAAAAGTCATATGTTCCACTTCCTACCTCTGCTCCTCAAATAATCCATCTGTTCCACTTCCCCGAAAACTCATCTGTTCCACTTCCTACCTCTGCTCCGCCATATTTGTGCATTTCTTCTTCCTAAATTTATGATTTTGAATGTCAAAATATCATACGCAAGATCTACAAAAGGGAATAAGAAACCTTAAGCTCAAAATCAGCTCAAGTAATGCTTTTCGTTTTTGGGCTCACTGCATTTTGATTCCACTTACTTCAATCTCAACTCTGCAATAAATTATAATATCGTTGTTCTGAAAAGCATCACCCTTTACAGCCCTATCATTGTTCATTTTGCGAATTGATAATTGTCACTGTTTAGGAATGTATCTGTTATGTGATATGATTTGCGTTGTTTCAAATGTTGATTCGTATTGTTACTTGCTGTCATGTAATTGTAGTCCGTCACAGCAGCTCAATTAAATGAAACCCATAGAAAGCTCGCAGACTTTACGTAGGAGGTAGACCTTTGGTAATGTTGAGATATGCACTGATTTAATTCGTTATCGGTCCTATTCTTTTTCTGGTTAGTCTATAATAAATCTGCTATGTTTTCTGTGAATTCTAAGAACATACATTTTATTTATTTATTACTGAATTTATTTATTGATGGTATTTGTTTTCCTTTAACAAATTTCAACTACTGTTCAGATGTCGTTACTAGAAAAACAGTTTCACAGCTTATTCCGTACATTGAAAGATTACAAAAATGATATATTTGGTGAAATAGCTTTTGTTCATTTTCTCCTATATGTTTTGTGCGCTTTTTATCCTATTTGATTATCTTATAACAAAAATTATACAATTGGATATGATAATTGAAATATGCATTTGGATTTCATGCGAGTTGGAGAGGTTAAAGAATGAATTGGAGCTTCTCTCAAAGCTAATAACAGTTTCAGTTATCTTCCCACTTACAGTGATGAAGGAAGAACGTCGGTGTTACCGCCATCCAAATTGGAACATAATATTTGGTCTTCTTTTTATCGATAATCATAGCTTCAGTGTAGCCTCAACCCCACAAGAGATTTCAACGGATCAAAACAGAGTTTCAAAACACCTTTTCGCTGCTATAACAAGGTTTGTTCAACTTGATCCTGTTTTCAAACATACTACATATCAGAGAAAAACGCTGAGTTGAAAAACTACGGAAGAGTGAATTTAGCTGGTTTAGCTATTGGTGATGTATTAACAGACCCTGTAAACAAGTTGTTACTCACTAATGCTTATAGCATTGGATTAATCAATGAGAAGCAAAAGAAAGAATTGGAAAAATCTCAACTTGGAGTTGCTAGATTGGTTCAAAGAGGGAATTGGAAAAATCTCAACTTACTCATAAATTTTAATTTACTTTTAATAATAAGGTCATATCAATTATTAACTTAATTGATAATGGCATTAAAAAAAGATCTGAAGGAATGGGGGCGCTCCTTTCCCTTTTGTAGGCTATTTTCGTTTTTATTTTATTTATTTGCTATTCATTTAATTTGATTTTATTAATAAATTTTAATTATTGATTAATAAATACATTATAATGGCTTTGAATTTGATGTTTTATTTTTCTTTTTCTTTAAAAAATAATAACAAATGTTAAACCTTAGATATCTATTTTTTTATTATTATCTATTTAAAACACGTGAGTTTATAATAGGAGTAAATATATATTTTAAAAGAAACAAATTAACATAAATAAAATATACATCACACCATTATTATATACATGAAAAACACTACTTTCATTTGTACTCATTTTTATATTAATTAAATAATTTTTTTCATATCTCAATGATCATTTTAATCGAATGTTTTTTATTTTTATTTATTCTCCTTCTATCTAATAAGTATGTAGAGTTTTGGTTAATTTGTATATATTGTTCTTTAATTATCATAAAGATAATAAATATGTAATAAATCGTAGTTAAGAAAGAATTCACATTTTAATGTCTTTTATGTTATATTTTTTTATGTATAAAGAAATGTTATATTTTTTTATGTATAAAGAAAAAGAATATATTAAAATGCATATTGAAAGAAATAATTATAGTACTATATTTAAAAAATAACTTTAGTATTATATAACTTGATTGTTTGTTGACCATTACAGAAAAAATTAAAATATAATAAAGTGTTCTTTATTATATTTTTATAAAATATATAATTTTGGTTATTTTTATAATTTTCTTTTTTAGTTTAATTCTTTTTGATATAAAAAGTGATTTTGTAAGATTAATATGTATTAATAATAATTTTTTGATATAAAAGTGATTTTGTATTATTAATATGCATTAATAATAATTAATGGAATGATAAAAATGAAAAAAACTTAAACATTAAGAAAAAAAATTACAATAAAATTTATAGTTTTAATTTAAATTATAATTGAGAATTATATAATTAAACACATCAAACATTTTTATAAATATTTATTATAAATCAATTAAATATAAGTTTTTGAAAACTTGAGGGTAGGTTAAATCATTTTTTTTGCAATTGAAATTAATTTTGTAAATTGAGTTAATTGAATATATTTAAAACACGGAAGAAGAATTCAAATCTTGTGGAATCAAGATTTGAAAAATGCTACTGATACCGTATTAGATCTTGCTCTATCACCATGGCAGTGAGTGAATAATGTAGAGAAAAACAAAGAAAAATTACTTTGGAAGATGAAGAGAGAAAGTTTATTATGTTATTCTGTTACACTCACTAGCTCAAACAGTTACAAGGCTAGTTATGCTATATTTATACAAGTGTTTAAGGCCCAACTATCTATTATACCTTCCTAAGACCAAATATACTATCTACACCTCTAACGGTCTTCCCTCGTGGTTTGTTATCAAGTGTTATCTTGCACTTCTTGTTAAGTTCGACAAGTTCTTTTTCAATTTAATTTGGATTCTCTAAGAAAATTAGTACTAAAGAATCTGAGTTGAAAGTCTGGTATAGGCTCGAAATAGATTGATAATAGACAAAAGTTTGGTTTAAAACCGGAAGTATACTTCCGGTTTGAAACCAACCCTTTCAACGTGATTTACATACTCTATAGAGTGCGAACCGGAAATATATTTTCAATTTTGAAAAAAATTTGTGGAATTTCACATAATGCATAAAAAAATTATACGATGGATTAAGAAATTCAAGAGGAAATTATATATCTAACCCATAATTATTTTAATGGGTTCAAATTTAAAATCATAAAGACTATCAAACATTAAGTGATATTTATTAATCACTTAATTTCACTTATTAAGAAACCATGTTTCATTCTTAGAATTTTGAAGAAGCAATCATTTTATCTTCATTGTTGGCACACGTCCACTCCCAGAAATTTACTTGATTGTGCTGGAAGTTGAATTTAAAGAGTTTGCGAATATTTAGCTGTATCTTTTTATTCACACACGTGGTGCACAAAGTGAAGCTCATGTTGCGGTACTGTAAACACTTTTGTGATTTTGATCATATATATGTTCTGACTCCGTAACGGTGGTATCTGTATCTTTCCATTCAGCAGTGTGAATTAATCGGTGGTATCTGTATCTTTCCATCCAGTTTTGTCTATAAAAGAGTTACTTGATCGATCTACAGTAACCAAATCAGCTAAACACAAAAAGCACACTCTGAGCTCCAAAATGCAAACACAAACACTGATCCTTTTGTTAGTCTTAACAATATCCTCATTCACTATCAAAGCATTGCCAACTGATGATGATGATTATCCTGGCATTGCCATCTACTGGGGTCAAAGCCAAAGAGATGGCACATTGTCTTCAACATGTGACACTGGTTACTTCAAAATTGTACTCTTAGCTTTCCTCAATGTCTTTGGATCGGGAAGAACTCCAAGTTTGAACTTCGATGGTCATTGCGGCGCTGGTTATCCATGCTTTCTACTCGAACATGAAATAAAATATTGTCAAAAAAAAGGTGTCAAGGTTCTCCTTTCCATTGGAGGTGCGGGGGGAAGCTACTCCCTTAACTCACCAAATGATGCTAAAGTTGTTGGTGACTATCTGTATGATAACTTCCTTAGTGGCCATCTTGGTCCACTTGGAAAAGTTACCTTAGATGGTATTGATTTTCATATTGAAGGAGGCTCAAATCTTTATTGGGATGACCTTGCTAGGAATCTTGATAATCTAAGACCACATAACTATCAATACGGATACTTTGACTTGTCTGCTTCGCCGCAATGTGTTATTCCAGATTACTATCTACACAAAGCTATCAAAACTGGCTTGTTTGATTACGTACTTGTTAAGTTCTACAATAACCGTCAATGTCAGTTTGATACTGCAAAATCCGATGCTACATTGCTCTTAAAATCATGGAATCAATGGACATCGTTGGTTCTACCAAATAATTCGGTTTTCCTGGGACTACCAGCAGCCCCTAATGCAGCTCCGAGTGGTGGTTATATACCAACAGATGATCTTGAGAAGGTTCTTCCAGTCATTCATCGTACTTCTTCTAACTATGGAGGAGTTATGCTTTGGGATAGGTCTCATGATAATGGAAATAATAATTACAGCAATGAGATATGGAAGTATATTTTAAATCAAACTCGTCAATTTGTGGCACAAGTTTCCGAAGCAATAGCCAGAATGAATGCTGTGTTCCCAAATTAAACTATAATGTATATGAAATGAATAAGAGTGAACTTTGATCCTCTACAGCTTTATGATGGCTGTATATCACTAGAATAAGATGGCCTTATGATGCTTATTATGTTAAGTATCTTTTAGCATGTCATCCATCTATCTATTTAGTTGCTTTTTGATTTTATTGGTGTTTATGTATCCTAAGAGAACCAATACATCTTATCCGATGTTATGTTATGCATTGTTAAACTTTTTTCATAAACCTTATAATTTCTATCAATATAGAAATCAAAGAACAAAATCCTAAATAAAATCCTTAAACCCATATCTGAGTACAATTATGAGAACGAATGCGGAAGCGTACTTGAATTTGTCATTGGGAATCACCGAAGGTTTGCAGGTATGTGATTTTTCTATTTGTATAATTTCTTATGATTTATGGATTCTCCTCTGACGAGATGAAAGAGAATTCCTAATAAACCGTTTTTTTTTTGTTTTCTACATATGAGGACCATAACTCCTATAGATAATCTTAGGATTATTTCTAACTATTCAATATTCTAATTTGGTCCATCGTCAAATTAGATATTGATTTATGATATTTACACAATAACCTGATCTTTCTTGACATTTATGCTTTTAGCCACAAACTTAATATTATATTAATTAGACCCCTTTAAGTTTTGACTAATTAAAATAATGGCACTAACACCTTAAATGTTACATTTGTGACCCAAAATTTTAACAATCACCCACTGGTCACATATGTAATCATATACATGTGTCGGATTTTATGAGCTCAAAATTTGTCATTATATTTCTTAAGCATATCCAAATTATCCCGTTCATTAATCATGTCACTATTCATAACCAAAGTGGTTTTCTTTATAGCAATCATAATTAAACCCATTAATGATCATCAATAGTGACACAACTAAATGACATATATCTAATATGAAATGTGTAGCATGAAAATCACATGAATTTGGTCTGTATATGTCAATTTTTAACTAATCCTACTTTACTTTAGTGAGATCATTCAATAATTTTATCGTACAAAATGTAAACTACTAAATATCAAACTTTATTAATTTGGAAAATATCCAAAATCATAGTTGTGTAACTCCCACTAAAATATAGAAAATAAAAGTCATAATTGACTAACTCCACTATGCCAGGGAAGCACATAGCTTTTTTGGCTTTAGGCAGCACTTTAAAGCGTTGCCTAATCCTGCGCTGCTATAGGTTTAGGAAACGCTTTTTTTCAATGTAAAAGCGTTGCCTTAAGTCTACCTTATGCAGCGCTTTTTTAATAAAAAATGTTGTCTATTGAACCCCCTAAGGCAGCGCTTTCTTAAAAGCGTTGCCTAAGGCCTTTTTAGATTTCCCCTATTTTCTACTTTAGGCAGCGCTTTCTTATAAAGCGTTGTCTGAAGGCCTTCTTAGATACCCATTAAGCAGCGCTTTTTAATAAAAACGTTGTCTAATGTCACAAATTTTTTTTATATAATAGACTTATTTTCACTTACAGAAAGCGTTGTCCAATATATTGTTTACTGTATATTTTTTTTGGCCTCGTACGTTCGATTAGGAAGAACATTATCCTCAAGAAGCATATCTCTCAAAAGGGCTAATAACTTTGTGAAACTTTTATCTGACCATCCATTGCGCGCCTTTAAGTTGTACAATTTTAATACAGCAGACAGTCTTGTGAATTTGGGGCAATCTTTATACAACGGTTTCTCCGCATCGCTTACCAACCTCTCAAACATTTTGGGACAATCTTGAAGATCTTCTTCAAGTGCTTCTGCAATCTCTTCGACTCGATCACAATCATATGTATCCGTGACATTGTCGTATGAAGCATAGGTCGCATTACTTTTCACCCCCAGTTCAACATTCTCGCTGCTTTTCTCACCATGAAATATCCAACACGTATAACTTCGATCAATTCCACGCATTAGTAAGCTACTCATACCAGAACCAGTAATTTGAGGAAGAAATTTACCTCGAATTTAAGGAAACGCAGGGAGTGAGCGTTGTACGTCGATCTAGGCCGAGAAACACTGATAATTCAAAGGAAAGAAAATCATGGTGATAATCCTTTGTTATATAGACAATGTTTTAATAAATTTCAATGTTAAAAGTTAATTGTTTACAGTTACATATTTTTCAAATATAATTTATTGGCAAGTACTTGAAAACACTTCATTGGCTTTTGGAAAATTCTAACATGCATGCATCATCACGCCCTTGAGTAGAAGCGCTATCAAGAGTATCTCAAGCTAAAATCAAAAGTTGAGGGACTACAACAAACACAGAGGTACTGTGCTTAGTCACATTTGAGATATTCTTTATCAAAAAATAATTATGAATGATTGATATTGGTTGAAAATGCAAATAAATAATATATCTATACTCTGTAGAAACTTTCTTGGAGAAGAACTGGAACAAAAGGAGCTTTTGGTCAATAATCTCAGGTATGTTAAAATAAATTTTAAAACATCATTAATATACTTAGATTTATTTAATTTGTGTTTGTTTTACAAAGTCCCTATGGTGATATCATAGATTGTGTTTTATTTCATAAACAACCAGTTCTTCTAAAATAGAGAGGAATCCAGTTCTTCTAAAATTTGGGTTCAATCTCTAACAGCTAAAGAAAGTATTGAAGCTGGTTGGCAGGCATGGTTTTTCTGTGTTCAAGAAATTTTTTATTTTTATTTTATTGATATACATTCAATGGCAGAAACTCAAATCAGTCATTCAATGGCAGAAACAAATGAAAATATGATGGTATATGCAGAAACAGAAACAGATGAAACTAAATTGAGCCACAAAAGTAAACCCTAGGGGGAACGAACCACTACCATGGGGGAACGATGAAGGGACAATGATAGTTACCTGCGGCGACGGTGGTGACGGTGGAATGTTTCTGCTGAAGGTCGACAAGTTGAGGTTACGTCGTCGCCGAGGCCAGATGTTGTGAGGGTGGAGAGCGAGGGTGGAGATGCTGCTGCTGTGAGGGTTTCCATTTGAGAAGAATGGAAGAACGGAAGAGAAAGAGCGAGAGCGAGGGTTTTCTAATTAATTTGGGAATTTTAGAAAAATTTTAATTACCTAAGGAAGCGCTTTTTAAAAGCGCTGGCATATCTATTACCTTTAGCAGCGCTTTTAGCATAATGCCCTTAGCAGCGCTTTTGTAAAGCGCTGTCTAAAGTATAACCTTTAGTAGCGCTTATTCTAATTTTTTTAAAACTAATAGCAGCGCTTAGGGAAAAAAAGCGCTGCCTATGAATAAGGCCTATAGAAGCGCTTATAAGAAGCATTGTCTAAAGTAAACCTTTAGCAGCGCTTCTATTTAAAATTTTAATTTTTTTTCTTTCTGAGAACATATAGCAGCGCTTTTGGCATAAGCGCTGTCTATGTGGCGCTGTCTAAAGTCAATTTTGGCATAGTGGTAGTAAAGAGGAAACGACTATAGAGATCTCTTATTATCGTTTGACTCGTGATAAGGTAAGTAGGGTTATTGTAGCATCTCAAAGGGATGGTTATGCTAGCCTTTGAAATTATGTTTTTAATGTGGCTGAAGGACTACAAAGTAAAAGAAGAAAAACCTTCAGGGAGGCATTTGAAAATAGGTGGAGTCAAGGGTGGTTGAAAAATCATACTTGTAGGATTGTTAAATTACCTTGGAAGAAAAGAGTAATTGGAAACAAGTGGATGCAAGTGGCGAGATCAAGATTCAAGGACTATTTGAATTTGATTAAGGTTATTGATTAGAGTTTCAACCCGGTAGAGAGTAACAATGTTGTTGATGGTTAAATTGATATCAACACGGTTTGAAGTCAAGGTGGAGATTATTGGAAATATGTCTTAAAAACATTGTTGATGAAGAGAAAGAAAATATATTTCGAGATTGCCAAAAATCAAGAAGTCGAAAAATATCAGATTTGGTCGGTTCGGTTCATTGATCCATTCATTAATGTTAGTGTTAGAATAAAGTTTGTTTCTAATAATATATATCACAGTTTTGATGATAACAAGCATAATAAATTTTGTATGAATGAATATGATACCTGTTAGAACAAATCTTATTTCTAATAATATATTAAAAGTCTTGATGATAACAAGCATAATAAATTTTGTATGAATGAATATGATACTTGTTAGAACAAGGTTTATTTCTAATAATATATTAAAAGTTTTGATGATAACAAGCAAAATAAATTTTGTATGAATGAAATAAATTTTGTATGATTGAATATGTTACTCTGACATTTAAATGTTTTATTTCAGAAGATGTTCTGACTCTAGCGCAAAAATGGAAAATATCATGCTGAGCAGAAGTTGAAGTATTAGAAGTTCTAATGAGAGCAGAACTTCTGGACAAAGCACGCTAAAAGGAATTGCTGAAAGAAACACACTTTAGAAGTGTGAATAAGACAAAACACGCTCATAGAAACTGCTGACAGAAACACGCCTTAGAAGTTCTGAGCGAGAACTTCTGGAAGACACGCTACAAAGAAAGTTTATGAAGTAGAGATTAAAATACAACTTCTGATGGAAGCTAGCAAAGTGCAACCTCTGATGAAAAGCACCAACAATATGTTATGAATAGAAGATGTATAACAAGGCTTACAGAAGATGAAGTATTAGAAGTTTTGATGAGAATAGAACTTCTTGTCAAGCAAGGTAAGCACAACACGCAAGCACAACACGTATAAGTACAACGCACGATAAGCAAGCACAACGCAACTTCTGATAGAAGCAAGCACAACGCAACTTCTGATAGAAAAAAGCACAGTGCAGCTTCTGATAGAAGCTAGAATAGTGCAACTTCTGATAGAAGCAAGCACATCACAAATTCTGATAGAAGCAAGAACAACGCAACCCGAAGCAAAGTAAATCGATGGAAGCACCAAGTAAGTCTTGATGAGCAAATATTTAGAAGATCTTTTTGAATATGAACGTTATCTTCCAAAAGACAAAATATGCAAACAGTTACATTGGCCCACTGAGCGAAGAGAAGAAATACTTGAGTGGTTCAAATTCCAAGAAATATTTAGCAAGCTATTTACGTAAAAGGCTAAGCAAAGTCACATGAAGCTAAGATTACTTTTTTCATTATCCAAGATACGCCTCCTCCAACGGACAAATTATGGAAGCATTATTTAAGGACTCAAATTCAAAGAAGAATTCAAGAATTTTTCAATATAACCTATACAGTACAGTAACGAAGTACATCAACGTAGAAGCAACACTGTACGAAACAAGAACAATTATTCAATATCCAATTCAAAGAGAATCATGCTGTTATGTACAAACAACATCTTCTAGCAACTCACAGAAAGTCATTCCAAAGTAAACTTGCTGCAAGTACAAAGAACTATCTTTTGTAAATTAGTTTACTGTATTGAGCTTAATTTTTGTGTAAACTTCACTTAGTGAAGAACAACTTTTCTAGAAGCACTTTTCTACACAGTCAGTCAGAATTTAACATTCTGATAGTTTTTTCCTTGAGAAGACCAGTTGGGTCAGAATTCTTGAGAGGGCTAGGACTACTTGAGTCTTAGAGGTGTTAGTCACAACGGTTGGTTGTGCGGTTTGTTCCTTGAGAAGACCAGTTGGGTTAGGATTCTTGAGAGGGCTAGGACTAGTGAGTCTTAGAGGAAGTTAGTCACACCAGGTAGTGCACTCTGTAATCGTTGATTACAGTGGATTAAGTCCTCGTTGAGATAGGGGAAATCACTTTGGCGGGTGGACTGGAGTAGTTTGAGTGTCAAACGAACCAGGATAAATATACTTGAGTATTTTATTTGTTGTTTGGGTAAAAGATCTTAAAAGTAAGAAAAAATTATTCAACCCCCCCTTCTAAGTGTTTTTCCAAGCCTTTAATTGGTATCAGAGCTCTTGGTTCTAGGTGCAAACACTTAACAGTGTCAGATAAAGATCCAGAAGGGAAGAACACAAGATAACAACAAATAAAAACAACGCAAAAGCTCCAATGTTTGATGGAGAAGATTTTTCATATTTGAAGGATAGACTAGAAATTTTTATTTCAGGTTATGATCCCGATCTATGGGATGTGGTGTTGGATGGTTACAAACATCCAGTGGATGCAAAAGGAAACAAGATAGATAGAAAATCTATGGAGAAACAACAAAAGATTGATTACAAAAATCACCACAAGCCAATAAGCATTCTGTTAAGTGCTATATCAAAAATGGAGTATGAAAAAATCACAAATAAAGACATAACACATGACATTTTTGAGTCACTTAGAATGTCACATGAAGGGAACGCTCAAGTTAAAGAGACTAAGGCTCTGGCGCTGATCCAGAAGTACGAGGCATTTAAGATGGAAGAAGGCGAATTTATTGAGGCTATGTTCTCAAGATTCCAAACTCTAACTGCTGGTCTAAGAGTGTTGGACAAAGGCTATACAAATGCTATACAAATGTTGACCACGTAAAGAAGATCATTAGAAGCTTACCCAGAAGATGGCGCCTATGGTGACTGCCTTCAAAGTGTCAAAAGATCTAAATGCAATCTCCCTAGAAGAACGCATTAGCGCTCTGAGGAGTCATGAGATTGAGCTGGATGAATTTGAATCCCAGAAAAATGGTAAGTCATTTGCATTAAAATCCACAAAAATTCCAACGTTAATACTTTTCAGGTAGAAGATGGAAGTTCTGAAGATTCGGAGTCAGAAGATGAATTATCCATGATATCCAGAAGGATAAATAAAATGTGGAAATATAGGCAAAATAAATTCAAGAACCACAGAAGATCTGAGGGTAAAGGAGAATCTTCTAGACATAAGAGGTTCAACAAGAGAGGCATCCAATGCTACGAATGCAAAGAAATGGGACATGTCAGAAGCGAATTCCCCCACGTTCAAAAAGAAAAACCAAAGAAAATGTTTGAAAAGAGAAGAGGAATGATGGCTACGTGGGATGACTCAGAATCCTCTGAAGTTGAAACCGACTCAGAAGATGAACGTGCAAACCTTGCTTTCATGGCAACTACAGTAGATGACTCTGCCTATGACTCTGAGTCAGAAGAGGTATTTTCTAAACTAACTAGAAATGAGTTAGAAGATAGTCTGTCAGAACTTCTGGAAATATATAGTCAACTCAAAATTAAATACAAGAAACTCATAAAGAATCTTGGATCTGAAATTGAGCAACTTAAGTTAGAAAACTCTGAGCTTAAAGAAAATAAAAATAAACTCAAAAATGATTTTCAAAATGTTTAACAAATTTCCAACTCAGAAGATTCTTCAAGTTCTAAAAATATTTTGAAAGAATATGACAACATTTTTCAGAAGTTTCTAGCTAAAAGCATAGACAGAAGCAAGATGGCTTCTATGATTTATGGAGTTTCTAGAAACAATAGAAAAGGTTTAGGATATAAAGCCCCCAGAGGGAAAGAAATATATAAACCAAAATCTGTTGATGAAATGAAAACCATGTACAAACCATTATACAAACAATTTGAGTTTGGTCACACACTCAATATTAAATACACGTCACACTCTGAAAGTTTTTTCTGTTAAACCAAGGTTCAAACAAAACCTTAGAACTTCTAACTAGAAAGGACCTAGAAGGATATGGGTACCAAAAGAAAAAATTATCTATGTTGCAGATATTCTAAAAGGTGACATTGAAACACCAACCTTAGCACCTAGACTTTGGATGCTAGCTAGACATGATGGGAAAAAGGTTTATGTTCCAAGTTCTGGAACTTAAACTTGGAAGTAACCAGAAGGAATAAATCAGAGGCTCTAGAACTATGGGAAATGGAACAGAAGTTCAGTAGTCAACCTCTGAAGAAACAAAATAGAAGATCACACTCAAAAGTTGCATAATTTTTAGAAGCTCTGGAACTATGAAAAATTGAACAAAAGTTCAGTTGTCAACTTCTGAAGAAACAAAATAAGAGTACAACTCAAAAGTTGCATTTATAGAAGCTCTGGATTAAAAAAAATTCAACCAGAAGATTATATTATGTATGAGTGTAAGACTTCTTATCTTCTGTTAAAATACATTTGTTTTATATGAATGTTCAAATTAACATTTCTTCAGAAGTTAGAAGAATTGTTAGAACAAGTTTGATTATAAGCTTGGCCAGAAAATGCCAAAGCAAGTTGAAAATAATGTAGGTACAAAAGTACTACTGCCAACCTCTGACGAAACAACTCAGAAGGAAAACTCATAAGTTCACATGTCAACTTCTGGAGACTATGAACAGAAGCGCCACCCAGAAGTTCTGACTTCTGAAGAAAATATGAACAACGTCAGAACCTCTGAAGAAACTTTCCACAAAAAATATCCAAGAATCATCTCAGCTAATCCAGAAGATGTCATTATAGGAAAAGAAAAATGACGCTATCAGAACTAGTTCCACCCTTAAAATAAATGAAGAATCAATGTTTATACTAGTTTTCATGATTGAACCAATTTCTATAGATGAAGCTCTGAAAGATAATGATTGGATTATAGCTATGGAAGAAGAACTCAACCAATTCTCCAGAAATGGCGTATGGGATTTAGTTCCAAAACCAAAAGGATTTAACATCATTTGAACAAACTAGGTGTTCAGAAACAAGCTAAATGAGCAAGGAGAAGTTGTCAGAAACAAAGCACGACTGGTTGCACAAGGGTATAGTCAGCAAGAAGCAAGCCACTATAGCACTCTCAACAACAGAAGAAGAAGAATACGTTGATGTTGCTGGCTGTAGTACCCAGATGCTCTGGATGAAGATTCAATTAGAAGATTATCATCTGTATGAGAGTAAGATCCCTATCTTCTATGACAGTACTTCTTCTATTTGCCTTTCAAAAAATTCTATTTTACACTCAAAGGCAAAACATATTGAAATTAAACATCATTTCATTAGGGACTATATTCAGAAAGGAATTTTAAATTTAAACTTTGTTGCTACAGACCATCAATGGGCTGGCATTTTCACAAAACCACTTTCTGAATATAGATTTAAATTTATTTTGAAAAATTTGAGTATGGAAAATTGCCCTGAATGAAATTCTGTTCAATATCAATTTTAAGTTCGTGTTAAATGAACCTCTAACTAATTAACTCTTCAGAAGTGAGAAGAGAAGTTAAGTTAGAAACCATATCTAGAAGTTCTGAAACCTTCAAACGTTTCAAGTTCTGATTATGGTCAAAAGTTCATTAAAGTAAAACATCTGTAACGTTGTAACCCAGAAGTTGAACACGTGTTCAGAAGCTTCTGATAGGTTACTTAAACATGCGTGTTAGCTATTGAAAAGAAATTTCTTAGTAACTATTGATATTTTTTCAAATCTCAAGAAATCCCTCCAGTGTCAGAAGCTACTTATGTGTGATGACTGCTTTGCTCTTAAAAATTTTTATATTTTGGTTTGTGACAAACCTTCAGGAAATATTTTTTTAAAGTCATCAGAACTTCGTTTCAATTTATAATTTTTCAAATGAATTTTTGATTATGACAAAAAGGGGGAGAAAACTGAGATTTTGAACTAATTCACTATAACATGTTGCTGGAACAAAATGTCAAACATTTCTAACAAAATATACAAGTGTACATTTTTGCTTCTAAGTGATACAGAAAAGTAAACTCTGGAAGCTCAAAAGACCGTGCTGAAAGAAAACTCTGGAAGCTCAAAAGATCAAGTGCTGAAAGCAAACTCTGAGAAGTAAACTCTAGAAGAAAAGAAAAACTCAGGGAAGTTCTACCTTGCATTTTTTTCTTTTCAATATTTAGTTCAGGGGGAGATTTTTTTTACAAATACAAAATTTCTTAAATCAAAATCTAGATAGTTTTGTCATCATCAAAAAGGGGGAGATTGTTAGAACAAAGTTTGTTTCTAATAATATATACCAAAGTTTTGATGATAACAAGCATAATAAATTTTGTATAAATCAATATGATACCTGTTAGAACAAAGTTTATTTCTAATAATATATTAAAAGTTTTGATGATAACAAGCATAATAAATTTTGTATGAATGAATATGATACTTGTTAGAACAAAGTTTATTTCTAATAATATATTAAAAGTTTTGATGATAACAAGCAAACTAAATTTTGTATGAATGAAATAAATTTTGTATGATTGAATATGATACTCTGACATGTAAATGTTGTATTTCAGAAGGTGTTCTGACTCTAGCGCAAAAATGGAAAATATCATGCTGAGCAGAAGTTGAAGTATTAGAAGTTCTAATGAGAGAAGAACTTCTGGACAAAGCACGCTAAAAGGAATTGTTAAAAGAAACACGCTTTAGAAGTGTGAATAAGACAAAACACGCTCATAGCAACTGCAGACAGAAACATGCCTTAGAAGTTCTGAGCGAGAACTTCTGGAAGACACGCTACAAAGAAAGCTTCTAAAGTAAAGATTAAAATACAACTTCTGATGGAAGCTCGCAAAGCGCAACCTCTGATGAAAAGCACCAACAATATGTTCTGAATAGAAAATGTATAACAAGGCTTACAAAAGATGAAGTATTATAAGTTCTGATGAGAATAGAACTTCAGGTCAAGCAAGCACAGCGCTGAAGAAAGCACAACACAAAAGCAAGCACAGCACAGAAGCAAGCACGGCGCAGCTTCTGATAGAAGCAAGCACGGCGCAGATTCTGATAGAAGCAAGCACGACGCAACTTCTGACAGAAGCAACAAAGAGTAAACTTCTGATGAAAGTACCAACAAAAGTTTTGATTAGCAAATATTTAGAAGATCATTTTGAATATGAACGTTATCTTCCAAAAGACAAAATCTGCAAACAGTAACATTGACCCACTGAGCGAAGAGAAGAAATACTTGAGTGGTTCAACTTCCAAGAAATATTTAGCAAGCTATTTACGTAAAAGGCTAAGAAAAGTCACGTGAAGCTAAGATTACTTTTTTCATTATCCAAGACACGCCACCTCCAACGGGCAGATTCTGGAAGCATTATTTAAGGACTCAAATTCAAAGAAGAATTCAAGAATTTTAAGAATTCAAGAATTTTTCAATATAACATATACAATACAACAACGAAGTACATCAACGTAGAAGAAACACTGTACGAAACAAGAACAATTATTCAATATCCAATTCAAAGATAATCACGTTGTTCTGTACGAACAACATCTTCTAGTAACTCATAGAAAGTCATTCCAAAGTAAACTTGCTGCAAGTACAAAGAACTATCTTTTGTAAATTATTTTACTGTATTGAGCTTAATTTTTGTGTAAACTTCACTTAGTGAAGAACAACTTTTCTAGAAGCACTTTTGTACACAGCCAGTCAAAATTTAACATTCTGATAGTTTGTTTCTTGAGAAGACCAGTTGGGTCAGAATTCTTGAGAGGGATAAGACTAGTTGAGTCTTAGAGGTGTTAGTCACAACGGGTGGTTGTGCGGTTTGTTTCATGAGAAGACCAGTTGGGTCAGGATTCTTGAGAGGGCTAGGACTAATGAGTCTTAGAGGAAGTTAGTCACACCGGTTGGGTAGTGCGTGTTGCACCCCAAAATTTACCCTCTTGATTTAGGCTTATGTTTCATCATAAACATCATATTACATTGCATTCATATCTCATGATAGGATCCAAGCTCTTTGGGTTCTCAAGATCTCTACAAGCTAAGGAGGTTGATTGTGTTAGCATACCCTTCTGAGGGAATCCCAAGTCCTCATATCTGTGGATCTTTCAAGTCACAAGATGTATTGTGCCTCAGGATATTCCATTTGTCTCATTGATTCCTCAAGAGTTGAAGTTTTACAAAGAGTTGGGGAGCAATGCATCTTTGGCACTCATCTAGTGAAATTAGGGTTTTGGTCCTCTGTGGAGTTTGAAGTTTGGATGAGTCAATTTCTTGAAGTATTACCTTCTTATTATCATTTGAGTTGTCACGGTTCAAAGGATTGCTCAGCACATTCTGAAGATTTGAGGTTTTGAAGCTTGATTGGTTATCTCCTAACACATGGAGCAAAATTAGGGTTTTGAATAAAATCAGGATTTCTTCAGATTTTTCACCCAAGCTTGACTTCACTTGTTTCTATATGTTGTTGGACATCTATGAGTGAAATATTGAGGCTCAATTTTGAGTAGAAGCAAGTCAATTGATCACAAGGGGCAAAATAGTCATTTTAGTCAAAATCAATCAAAGTCAGGAGTTGACCAAGTGGACTTTTGGTCAACCATCAATTCAAATGTCACATTTTCATTTTTCATGACCAAATTTACCATTGAATCAAGAAAGTTGAAGAAATTAGGGTTAACTTGTTCTTGAAGTTATTTGAAGTGTGAAAATTTTTCTAAGTGTCCACCCTATAGAACTTTGACACATCATAACTTTCTCAATTTTTATCCAATGGTTGCATGCCATACATTTCTGGAAAGCTTGGAAAAAATCCTACAAGATTTCCAATCTGTAAAATTTCTCAAAAATGCACCATTTGAGAGATATTTGAGTTAGAAGTTTCATGCACAAGTTTTGGCCAAAGCATGCATTTTCTGGGTATTTTCTTTGGGTAATTTTCACAAACAGGTGGTGGGTATAATGTTGAGGCTTATATCTCTTGATTTAGATGGAATTTATGAAAACCACATCGTGCATTTTGAAGTATTCCATGAGACCTTTAGATGGAGCTTTGAATCACATCATTTGGTTCAGAATTGAGCAAGTTACAAAGCTCACAAGTTGAGGTCATGAGACTGACTCCATGCATGCCCATGCAAGCCAGAACACGCGCGTGGCTGCCCAGATTTTGCCTTGCTTGTGCACAACTTCAAATGATCATATCTCACTCATTTTTGCTCCATTTTCAGTGAACCAAAGCTTGTTTTAATCCTCATTCTAAGAGCTATTGATATGTCTCAGAAGGGCAAGAAATGCACGAGCCATTTGTGAGAAAATTGGAGGAGAAAAAGGTGGTGCAAAGCTGTTTTTAAGCAGAAAATGTGTTTGTGCATTTTTCATGTGGTTTTTGCAAGTTTATTTTGAAGCAAACAATGTCAAGGCTCGAAGCAAACACTGCCAGCAAGCTTCTTTTCCATAAAAAGCCAAGCATTTTTGAGCACATTTTCCTCACACTCATTCCATGCACTAACTTTATTTTTGCCATATCAAGCAAGGTTGAGGAAATATCACATGACAGATCTCTACCACTCATCCAACTCACCAAAACGCAAGGGAAGCAAGTGAGAAAAGGAGCAAAATGCAAGCCATCCTCAAGATGCCATTTTGATCATTTTTTGCTCCCAACGGATTTATTGATAAAAGACTGATGTACCCTCTTGATTTTGTGCACATTATAAGTTAGAAGATTCATTGGTGCAAAAAGAGCACTCTCGCTCTCGTTTTCCAGATCCACTTTTTGCTCTGCATTTTCATTTTTTCTCATACTTGGAATAGCTACAAATTCGTGTTTAAAGGGGATTTTCTTCATCATTATCACTTCATTGAAGCATCAAGAGCAAGAGTGTGGTATTTTCTCTTCAAATCCAGATGCATATTTGGATATATTTTCCAAATCAAGAGGTAACATCCAAACTTCAAATCTGAATTTCTAGCTTGTCATTGATGAATTTGAGGTTATACATGCGTGGTTAGCTGGCCAAACAATAGGTTTGATGTATAATTGCATCTGTTTTTAAAGCATATTGCATAGCATGAAGTTCTGGAAATCCAGATTTGGATGATTTTCTTGATTTTCTTGCTCTGATTTCTTGATGTATGGTGGATCATTTGATCTTTTACAAGTTGTGTGTTGTAGCTTGCCATGTGATCTTCATTTAGAGCTTTGAATCACTTAATTTGGTTGAGAAATGAGTGAGATACGATTGTTAAAAGTAGCATGCATGAAACTAGGAAATAACGTATTCTAGGGCTGACTGGAGGTTGAAGATGATGCGTGACATCATCTGATTGGTCCATGCAGTTTTGAATTTTCATTTTAATTATTTTATGATCAGCATTTTGCATCAATTTATTTTATATTTAAAAATCATCCAAAAATTACAAAAAAAATACCATAGACTCATGTTGACCTTAAATAATTTGTGGAATTTTTTCCAAATTTTAAAAAAATATTTTGACCAATTAAATAAATTCTGAGTTTAATTAAATTGCATTTCAATTGAAAAATTCCTAAAACATACTTTCCTATATTGAAAAATTCCACGAAAAATATTTTGAATCCTCTAAAGGATTAATTTTCAGTTTCTGGATTTTATTTCATAATTTTTGCATTTTTGCATAATTAAATAAATTCATGTATTATATTGCATTTCATGCATATTTAAATTGTTAAAAATACTTCCATGCATGTAAAAAATACATCAAAAATATTCTGGTCCATCTATATCATGCACCATGCATTTCTGAATTTTATTTCATCATTCTTGCATTTTTTCCATATTTAAATAATTTCGTACATTATATTGCATTTCATGCATATTTAAATCATTAAAAATACTTCCATGCCTACAAAAAATGCATAAAAAATATTCTAGCTCATTTAAATCATACTTTATGCATCTCTGATTTTTATTCTATAATTTTGTCATTTTTCCATGATTAGATCAATTTTTGCATTAAATACATGATTTGCATTATCCATTTTGCATTTTATTTGTTTTTACCATTTTTCCTTGAAAATAAAAAATGCCAAAAATATTTTTAACCATGTTTAGGATTTTAGGTCACTGTTTCTAATTTTTATAGATTTTTACTTCTGACTTTTACATTTTATACCAATTTTTCTTGTTTATTCGTCATAGGAGCATAAATATTGATAGTGTTGACTTTTTTTTTAATTTTATTTTGACC
Organism: Vicia sativa; assembly: GCA_021764765.1. Lineage (NCBI taxonomy): Eukaryota > Viridiplantae > Streptophyta > Magnoliopsida > Fabales > Fabaceae > Vicia > Vicia sativa. The sequence continues at coordinate 99,428,026 of CM038796.1, read as the reverse complement.
TTTTCATGAGCTTTTGGATTGAGTAAGGATATGTCCCTGACTTTTAAGGGGTTTGAGCTCCTTAATTCATTTTTACTTGGATTTTATCTTCCATTTTTTCTATTTTTGTGGAATTTCTAAGGTGAACATACCTTGTGGCCTAGTGTAATTGAGTCTAGCTTCAATTTGAAGTTTGTGGACATGATTTAAGGTCAAGCTTTGGGTATGTGATGATCATTTGAGTGCTCTAGTGATGTGTAACATGTTTTCATTCATTGGAAATCCTATGTTAATCATTAAGTTTCTACCTTGAGCACAAAGTTGTTTATGGTTCCTAAAACCCTATTTTGTTGATGTATTGGTTCTTAGACCCTTTTCTTGTATAGTTTTTGTTCTTAATTGATGTTTAAGGGTATGATAACCTCAAAGATAGTCTTATAAGACTTGAGAGACATTTGACCTCAAGGGATCATCTTGATCCTTTAGTTAGAAGTTTATTCTTTGTTTCACTTGTTGCATCCTTGTGCATGGATTGTAAGGTGAGGAATGCATTCATGCAATTCTTTAGGAATCTACTTCTTACTCCCTTACTTCATCCTTATAGAATATTTAGGGCCTTGATTCCAGTTTGATTGATTCATTTAAGCCCCTAATTTTCTCAAGCTCATGCAACTTTTGTTGAGTAGAATGTTACCAACTTATGCTTATGTTTGTATCACTTGTATTATGTGCATCATGCATGGCTTTAGAAGTCCAATTCCAATTGGATCTTTGATTTTCACTTCTGACCTTGTACATTATGTAATCAATAACTCAATTCTCTTTGATTCATTGGCTTGCACTCAATTGTAATGTCATCATGATGACCTAGAAGAGCTAGATTTTCTTTTTCTTCTTCTATTGTTTGGTTGAAACATACCTTGAGGGATTATAGGTTCATGATTTTTGAGGCATGTCACTTCAATTGGCATTACCTTGAACTCATGACAAGAATCTTGTGAGGGTTCTATCATCACCCTATGACATGCAAGACACCTTTCCCTTCCTATAAATCTTAATCAATGTTATTTGATCTAAGATAGGTGGTATTTTGCTTTGGATGATTTTGTTCATCAAATAGGTGATTTGTTTGTGTATGGAAGTTTCATCTCCTACATTTGGTTGCTCATGTATCATATCTTGAGTTAAACTTATGGCACAAGTCACACATGGTTTTAATTTGCTAATTAAAACCACTTTGTTTAAATCTTTCTTAAGTGCAATGTTTAACTAGTTTAGATGTTTTCAAACTTTAATTCAATAAACTTGTGTGTGTGAACCTTTTACTTGGTTTGAATTACTTTTATTTATAGCTTACTTAGGTCTTAAGCTACTGACCTTGTGTGTTACATTCCTTTCTCATCTTGCCTCTTCATCTTGATTGACCCATTAACTTGTTTGCTCACTTACAACTAACTCTAGGGTTTAGAATCACTCCCTTTCACTACTAATATTTGCACTATGAAGGATGGTGAAGCATGATATTTAGTAAGTTTTTTGTGTTTATGTGAGCATCATGTTTATGTTCTTGTCATCCATCTCATTTGTCCATAATACTTGACACAAATATTGTTGCTCACATACACAAACACTTTCCATCCCACATTTCTAGTATGCACATTCATGTTCTCTTATTGAAAGTTTCTCATGTAAAGGTTTGGATGATTGTGTGTGACATGAGTGCATTTCTACCATGACAATTACTGACGTTTATCATTTTCCATCAGCTAAATGTCATATCTTTTCACTAATGCCATGCCATGTTTCATTTGATTCCTAGGCGCATATTTAGGGTAAATGTTTGACTAGTTCTTGCATTATTTTCTTGTTTTCTTTTCTTTTGAGATGATTGTGGTTTGTTTATGTCTAATATGTATGTAATGTCTACACTTCCACCACTGACTTCACTCAAAAAATGTTACCACAAGGCATGTTCACAACCATTCACCTAAGCACGTCTCACCTCACATTTCTAAATGCATGTTTAAACTTTTCCTAGTTGCTTTTGTTTGTGCATTGTAAATGATGAGCATGTATATGATGATCATACATTATTACCATGATAGCCACTGTCATCCATGTCCCCTTATGCTATGAGTTTCATCCTTTTTCATTCATGCATCAACCATGCTTCATTCCATCTTTAGTTGCATTCTAGGTTAAGTTTTTAACTAGTTCTCATGTAGATGTTGTATGTGTACAATTTGAAGCATCTTATGACTTGATAATGCATAACTTGAGTAGATTTCCATCACATATCATCTCTGATCCCAACACCATTTGACACTTAGCACATGTATGCACAAGCACGCACATACATGCATGCACATGTCTAGTCGCACTTGCATGAATCGAATGCATTTCTCTCGAGTGTTTTGCTTTTGAATTCTTTGAATGCATGTTTAAATGTTTTTGTTGATGAAATAACATGTTTTCTACTGTAACTTTTATATTTTAATATTACTTGACCCATTCCTCTTCATCTTTTCCTTTCCATGGCTTCTTTTAGATTGTAAACATCTCTTAGGTTAAGCATTTCAACTAGTTTTTGCACCCATGTTGTAATTGCATCTTCATGATATTTATTTTATGATTTGATTATTAATTCATTCATATGATGTTGGTACTTTATTCTCTTCATCTTGACACCTTCTTTGCATGACATGAACCTCACACACTTAGATGCACTTCACCACACGCGTCTGTTGCATGTTTGCGCACTTTTGATAGATTTTGGCTCTTGAATATTTGTGGTTTATTTTTTCATGATGTAAATGGATATTAACATGATTAGCTACTGACTTGTATGTCATTTTATTCTTTAATTGTCTATTAACTTCATCTAAGTCTAGCGCTTCGCACAATTAGCTCATTGCATGCTTTTAGGATTAGTTTCGACCTAGTTTGTGAATCAACTTGTTTGTGGGTGTTTATAATGATGTTTGATGTTTTTTAAAGGTTTGTATAACTTTGTAAATGAATGTTGTGTCTACTGACCTCACTTCACATGACACTTTTCATGAGCATAATTCACTCAAAATTTCACTACATCTTCTTCTTTCTTCTTCTTCTTTCTTTTTCTAGCACTTGTTAGTGCTTGGTTTGTGTGCTTTTGCCAAAGCAATTTACTTGATTCTACCCCTCTTCTCACTTGGTTTCCCAACCAAGATGATTGATTTTATAGGTTCCCCTTAGGTTTTTCTCGATTAAGTTAGTTTTTGAGCTTAGACATTAAGTTAGGCATCCATGCATGATAACTTTAGGTAGATTTCCCCTTGTTTATATCCTTAGCTTAGGACCAAGTTTGTATGATGACATTAGGATTAGAAGTAGGTTAGTTTCCCTTAGCCATTTTACCTTTTCTCCTTTTGCATCCTTAAAACTAAAATCTTGTTTTATCATGTGCATTAAAATACTCTAATAATCTGAAACTTTTTCCAAAGTAAAAGATACAAACCAATTAGTCTTAGGATGTTTCGTCGTCGTCCTGCTGATGCTTCTTCATATTCCAATGTTTAGTCATCTCATCTTCTGATGTGTCGTCGTCCTGCTGTTGATGTTTCGTAATCTCATCCTCAGATGTTTCGTCATCTCGTCCTCTGATGTTTCGTCATCCCTTCTGTAGCTGATGTTCCGTCATCATGGAGGTGTTTCGTCATTGTTTGTTGTTTCGTCTGCTAACCTAAAAAACATAAACCAACCAAAACAAGTGAGCCGAACTACGATGCTCTGACTTTCCCATTGCACGAGGGAATACGTAGGCATCCTGTCGTGGGGCTAGATCGAGCAACCTTTGTAAATATTTCATTCTTTTCCCCGTGTTTTCTTTCCCTTTCATTCTTCTCTTTATTCTTCCTTTCTTTTTGTATGCATTGTACCATATACAGATATAGTTAGACCTTTACACCCATTAGATAGAAAGTAAAAGCGGACACCGTAGAGTACTACGGGCGCGTGGGGGTGTTAATCCCTTCCCCTTGCGTAACAGACTTCCTTACTCGATCTCTCGGTTGCAAGACCGTGATTTCTTCATTTTAGGTTTACTCGATGTTTACATTTCCCTCTTGGCGGGATAAAAAACGTTCGATGGCGACTTCATTGATATATAGTTATATCCGTTGATTTTCGGCCGGGTGTTTCAGTTGGAGACTTCACTGGGGATTGTCTAGACCTCTTGCTGGTCCGATCAAAAGTCGATCCTAGCTTTTGTTTTCTTTTCTTTTGGGTGTTTATTTGTTTTATTTATTGCTTTATAGCTTGTTATCTGTATATACATACTTGTACATGTTTGCATGCATCTGCATCTGGCTATATTTTTCTGTCCGCTGTTGTTTCTTTGGTGGGTGGGAGTTACAAGAGGTAAAAGGCCCACTACCCAGGCCAGGTGACATATAGGATAGACGGATGTTCATGTCGAATCCTGCATCCCGTGATGCGTGTGAGGAGGCATGAAGTACCAAACTCAGACGAGGTTCGATTGACGGTGCTTTCGCCCTACATCCTTTGTGTAGTAAGCGAAGTGCTCGATAAAGAACCATCAAATCTGTTTATCATTAGGTACCCAGTTGTGTCTAGTATTACCCGTGAGGTTGGGTTGGGACAGGTACAGATGCTGACTTATGTTACTTGGGTTCTTTGGTTATTGGTTCTGTCACCTATGGTTTACTTCTCCAGCAAAACAGTGTTCAGAAATGGAGCTTGGGTCCTATTGCATTCATGAAACATTTTACAAACTGCATCCTTTTTTTTAACATACATGTTTTATCATTTCCAGGATTACTAGTCTCCGAGTCAGGTTATTGGGTCACCGCTAAAAGACGGATATTGAAAAGAAGACTAATTACAGACGCCATCCAGTGTACAAGTTTCCTGCTCCAGCTCTTGAGAGTTTGATTTTGTTGGCCCAGAGGTCCCCTCCTGAGGTTGTTGTTGAGTTTACCAAAGACTATGGAAGGATTCTGTCATATTTGAAGTACCCTCTCAGTGAATACCAGGAAGATGGTCTTAAAGCTTTGTTCCAGTTCTACGTCCGTGAGTTGAGATGCTTTGTGTTTCCAGATTATATGTTGCTACCTACCTTGGAAGAATATTCTGATCTTTTAGACATTCCAGTGCTCATCAAGTACCTTTTCACATTGCTATGGGGAAACCTACTGATGATCAGATTGCTGTTGCCTTGTTCTTAGAGAAGTCGGTGATTTCAGCTAATGCCACAAAAAAGGGGGCGGTGAAAGGTTTTCATTTAGGATTTCTATTGAGAGAAGCTAATGCTAAAGCTGCGAAATTTGATTGGAGGGGTTGTAATGCCATCTTGGCTTGTTGTATTTATGGGATGGTCTTGTTCCCAAATGAGCCCAAATTCATTGATGAGAATGCTATCACCTTGTTCATTCAGAAGAATCGCGTTCCCACCCTCTTGGGAGATTTTTATCATTCCATTCATTCAAAGAGTTACAAAGAAAAGGGTGGTTTGGTCCATTGTTGCGCTCCACTCTTGTACCAATGGTTCCAAAGTTTCCTCCCTCGTGCTGGTGCTTTTGTGGATACTCAGCATACTATGCGGTGGGTGCCTCGTTTGATGGCTCTCACATCTCATGATATCAGTTGGTATAGGCACGTTGTGACTAAGACAGATAGAGAAAGTATAATTGTCCGTTGTGGAGAGTTCCCTAATGTACCTCTCATAGGTATTCGAGGTGGTGTCAACTATAATCCATTCCTTGCTTTGAGAAAATTGGGATATGCTCTGATAGGCCCTCCTAATGAAGAATGTGTGCGAGAGACTTTGTGCTTTGACATACTAGACATTACCGGATCTTTGGAAAGAGCTGTTCAAGCTTGGAAGAGAATTCACATTGAAGGAGGACAGTTCTTCGGCAAGAAGGATCCTACAGCTTATAAATCATTCGTCCAGTGGATTGAAGAAAGAAACAAAGATCGACAGTGGCCTTCTACTACCGGAGTTTCACCTTTCCATTCGCAAGTAGCTATTGTTCCAGATGTTGTGCCCAAAGGAGATTATGAGCGAGTGCACACTCAGAACCGCCTTCTGATAGAAGAAAAAGAGACTCTAACCGTGAGATGTTTGGTTGCTACTCAAGAGAAGAACCAGTTGGCTCACAAGCTCAAGAAGTTTGAAGGAGAGACATCTGACGCTGCAAGGAAGAGATCTAGGTCCAAAGGGGGGATGATATCACTGGAAGATCACATGAGGGCTATAGCAGAGTTTGAGAAGAAAAGCAAAGATTCCAAGGTTGAGTTGGAGAAGAAGCATAAAGCAAAGATCAGAAGCCTAGAAAGAAAGATTCTAAAGGAAACTACTCAGAGAGCAACATTTGAGGATCAGCTCAGACAGAAGGATGTTCAACTATCTTTGGCCATAGAAGAAATTGGGCAGCTCAAGATCCAGTTGGGAATTCAGGAGTCTGCAGGCTTTCCTATGTCAGATTTTTAGGCTTGTTATGTTTCAAAAGAGAATCACCATCAGGCTTGTTGATGGGTTTCCATTCCTTTACATTTTATTGTCAGAATCTTTAGCATCTTTGTTTGTATTATTGTTGAGGTACTTTGAGGAACTATTTGTATCTTTTGTTTCTGTTATTTTAATGAGATTTGATTGAATTGGTGTTCGGCACTTCATCTTATGCTATTGCCCAAAAAATTGGCTACGAGTGTTAGAATCCTAGGAATATATAAACATGTCATTGCATGCATTGCATATATGTTCATGCATATACATACCTCATGCATAACAGGCTTCTGTTTGGTGTTCTTATTCTGACTTTACCTTTATTATCAGAGGAGATTCAAGACGACAATTCACCGCTACTCTACTCGAAGTAATTTTTTGAGGCAGATGGAGCAAGTACAAGCATAGCTTGCTGAGTTAAGGATCCAAATGGCTACCCAGATGACTCAGTTCATGGAAGCAATCACGAATTCAAACCGCAGACAAGATGAGTTGACTGCTCTGGTCAATAATCAAGTGCGTAACTGGGCTGATGCTCAGAATCAGGGGCTGTTTGCTGATGTTTCTGTTGGGTTGGATAATGTGCAAGATCAGGCTTTCGTGAACCTTCCCAGACCTCAAGGCAATCCTTTTGATCTTCGTTGTGCTAACCAGGGGCAGTTTCCCCCGCCTCCGGGCTCTCAGCTCGTGGGGAACCGCAGAGGTAATCTAATTGTTGTAAGGGGTAATCAGGAGCGTGATCATGATTTTGAAGAAGATGGTTTTTCTGTGCATTCTAACCCGGATTTCCCAATTGAAGACAGGAGGTATCGTCAGTTGGAGGAACGTCTGAAGGCTGTTGAGGGTGAAGGCATCTTTGGCATGGATTCTAATGATCTTGGTTTGGTATCAAGGGTGAGGGTTCCCCCAAAGTTCAAGCCTCCGGTGTTTGAGAAATACAATGGTTCGTCTTGTCCAATGACTCATGTCATCGCTTACTTCAGGAAGATGTCAGTTCATACTCATGATCAGGGGCTGTTGATTCATTATTTCCAGGATAGCTTGACCGGTGCGCCCCTGGAATGGTATATGAAGCTAGAAAGGGCCCACATTCGCTGCTGGAATGATTTGGTTTGTGCTTTTGTTAGGCATTATAATTACAACAGGGATCTAGCGCCTAATCGTACTCAGTTGCAAAGTTTGGCACAGGGTCCGAATGAATCTTTTAAGGAATATGCGCAAAAATGGTGCGAGTTGGCTGCAAGGGTTCAACCTCCTCTGTTGGAGAGGGAACTAATTGAAATGTTTATGAATACTCTACAAGGGCCTCTCTACGATCGTATGATCGGGGCTACATCCGCAGGTTTTGCTGAATTAGTAATGGCAGGAGAAAGGATAGAGGCCGGAATGAAGACCGGAAGAATTCAGGTTAGTGGTTCGAGATCTTCTTCGAGTGGAAGTAAGAAGCCGTTTGTTGCTCACCCCAAGAAGAGAGAAGGGGAAACTAGCTATGTTCATGCCTATGAGAGAGGAAATAGAAGACAATATCCATAACAGATCAATTTTGTGTCTATTCCCGCAGTTGCTCCTCAACAACAACAACAACCACAACAAGCTAGACAACAGAACGTTCCGAGGCAAAACAATAACTATCAGCAAAGGCAACCAAGAAAGTTTGATCCGTTGCCCATGAGCTATTCCCAAGCCCTACAACATCTGCTTGATTTGAAGTTGGTTAGTCTAAGACAGATGCCTGTTAATCCTGATCGCCGTCCAGCTAATTATGATGCCAATGCAAGATGTGAATTCCATTCTGGTGGTGTGGGTCATTCGGTTGAGAATTGTTATGCTCTGAAGTGCAAGATCCAGGATTTGCTCGATTCCAAGGCTATTCAGTTTGAAGCTGCAGTGGGACCCAATGGTATTCAGCATCCTATGCCATCACATGACGACGCAGTTGTTAATGCCATTATTGAGGATTGCGAGTGGTTGGATCTGGTTATGGATGACAATCATGTGACTAATTCTCTTCCTTATGTCAAGAGGTATTTGAGTGATAATGGTATTTTCCCGGGTTGTGATCCAGCTTGTTGTAAGTGTGTGGAACGGCCAAAAGGTTGTGATGACCTGAAGGCGCGTACTCAGGAATTGATAAATGATGGTTCTCTTCAGTTTGGTAGAGCCAGGAAGTACAGAAAGGTGACTCCAGCAGATGTTTCAGTGGTTTCTATTCCGTTTACACCAAGGCGTATTCCTGTTGTCGCCAAGCTGGTACCATTGATGATTACTTTGCCTGGTCCTATGCCGTATGATAGTGAGAAGGCGATTTCTTGGCATTATGGTGCTGATGTGTATTATCATGGGGTTAAACAAGACTCTGGTCCATCTGAGAATAGCTTTGTGAAAGATAATGATGTGGATGTCAATAAATTTTCTGGTGAAGGTCGTTTGATGAGAAGTGGAAGGGTGTTAAGTCCCCCAAATTTTTCGAATAATGCAGATGCTTTAGCTAAGGTAAAAGGCAAGCAAGTGATGGTTGAGGGACAAGGATCTGAGCAGACTAATGCACCCAAGCCTCTGGTTGCACCTGATGTGTCTTCGACTCCAGAAGCTGAGGTTGAAGAGTTTATGAGATTGATAAGAAGGAGTGACTATAATATTGTTGAGCAGTTACATCACACCTCATCTAAGATGTCTATGCTATCTTTGTTAATCTATTATGAGGCTCATAGGAATGCTCTGATGAAACTGTTGAAGAATGCTTTTATCCCCAAGAGATTACAGTGGGTCAGTTTGAAACAGTATGTGCTAGCATATCAGTCGGAAATGGGTTAGGCTTCACAGATTTTGATCTTCCACCCGAGGGCCGTAATCATAACAAAGCTCTGCACATCTCTATGGAGCACAAGGGCACAACCTTGTCAAGGGTTTTGGTGGATACCGGGTCGTCGTTGAATGTATTACCTAAGAAGGCACTCATGATGATTGATTATGCTGGTTTGGAGTTGCGTCCCAGTGACCTTGTTGTGAAGGCGTTTGATGGATTGAAGAGGTCTGTGTTTGGAGAGATTGATTTACCGATCAAGGTGGGCCCGAAGACATTTACTTCCACTTTTTATGTGATGGACATTAATCCGGCTTATTGTTGTCTTTTGGGACGTCCTTGGATCCATAAGGTTGGTGCGGTTACCTCCACTCTTCATCATAAGCTCAAGTATCCTCTTGATGGAAAGACAATTACTGTTTGTGGCGAGGAGGAGTACATTGTAAGCCACTTGGCTTCTTTCCGATACCTGGAAATTGAGGGTGAAATACACGAGACTCCGTTTCAAGCTTTTGAGAGTGTTCAGATGATCAAGACTCCAGATGTTGATGTTAAGAAGAAAGTTGAGACCTCTCTGATTTCATTGAAAGATGCTCGAGCCCTGCTTGAGGCTGGTCGCCCTGAAGGTTGGGGCAGTGTTGTGGAGATTACCCTGAAGTTTAACAGGTTTGGTTTGGGATTTGATCCCATCTTACGCAAACAGATTCTCAAAGCTCCTGATTCGTCTACCCGTGTCAAGTTTACAAGTGTCGGCATTAAGAAGGAAGATCAAGTCAATGCAATTGATGATGAAGATGATGTTTTCAATATAGAGGATTGGATTCATCCATGCATCCCGAGCAGCGAGTTGAAGAATTGGACATCTGTGGACACCATTCAAGTTACAACCGTTGAAGAGTAACTTTCTTGTTTTTTCTTTATCATTCCATAATTCCTACGCTCTGCCCAAGGCATAGTGAATCATTGTGTAGGGACACCATGTTTCACATTGCAGTTTTTGTCATGAAATAAAGGACGTTTTTATTCAAACTTTTGTGTTATTTTCACTTCCACTTTTACCATTTATTTGTTTTTCTAAAAGAAAATGTGGCAATGTTTTTATTCTTCACACACTGTTATTAAAACCAAAAAAGTAATCATGCAGATACATGTCCACACCAGATACCAATGATCACAATTATGCTATTGCTCATTATGACTTCGACAATCCGATTCACCAAGCGGAGGAGGGAAGTGAGGAAGATTGTGAACTCCCTACAGAGTTAGCCATATTTCTAGAACAAGAAGAGAAGAAGGTTATTCAGCCGCATGAAGAGCCTCTGGAGTTGATTAATTTGGGTACAGATGAGGCGAAGAAAGAGATCAGAATAGGGGTCGATTTGGAAGAAAGTGTAAAGGAAAAGCTGATAGATATGCTCTGAGAGTATGTAGATGTGTTTGCATGGTCTTATGAGGATATGCCAGGTTTGGACACAGATATTATGGTACACAAGCTGCCTCTCCGGGAAGATTGTCCTCCAATTAAGCAGAAACTCTGAAGGACTCATCCAGAGATGTCCAAGAAGATCAAAGAGGAGGTACAAAAACAGTTAGATGCCGATTTTCTGAAGGTTGTCTCATATCCGTCGTGGGTTGCAAACATTTTTCCGGTGCCTAAGAAAGATGGTAAAGTCAGGATGTGTGTCGATTACAGGGATCTGAACAGAGCAAGCCCTAAAGATGATTTTCCGCTCTCCCTCACATTGATATTCTGGTTGATAATACTGCTCAAGCCAAGGTTTTCTCTTTCATGGATGGTTTTTTTGGCTATAATCAAATCAAGATGGCGCCTGATGATATGGAGAAGACTACTCTCATCACGCCTTGGGGAACTTTTTGCTACAAGGTTATGCCTTTCGATCACTCTCTTTCATGACATAATGCATAGAGAGGTTGAAGTTTATGTTGATGATATGATTGCTAAGTCTCAAACAGAGGAAGAGCATCTAGTTGATTTGCAGAAATTGTTTGAAAGATTAAGGAAGTTCAGGCTAAGGTTGAATCCAAATAAGTGCACCTTTGGGGTGAGGTCAGGGAAGTTGTTGGGCTTCATTGTGAGTGAGAAAGGTATTGAAGTTGATCCTACCAAAGTGAAGGCGATACAAGAGATGCCTGAACCAAGGACAGAAAAGGAAGTTCGTGGTTTCTTGGGGAGACTGAATTATATCTCCAGGTTCATATCTCATCTTACTGCCACTTGTGAGCCTTTATTTAAGCTACTAAAGAAGAATCAAGCAGTTGTTTGGAATGATGATTGTCAGATGGCATTTGATAGAGTCAAGGGATATTTGCAAGAGCCTCCGATACTTGTGCCACCAGTCGAGGGAAAGCCATTGATCATGTTGTGATACGGTGAACTGACTTTGTAGGATTTTTGTATCCAAATGTGCGGATAGCAAGAGTCGCCACCGACTTTTATTTTTATCCAATTAAGGGAAGGTAAAAGTAACAGAAAAAGACCTTCGTTAGATTCTGAGTTTGGGAGAATGGTTATGAAAAGGGAAGGTATTAGCACCCCTTTCCATCCATAGTTATCTACGGGCTCTTAGTTGCTCTAGATCACTTTTTAAAAATTGCTTTCTGTGTGTTTGACAAAAAATGTTTTGAAGAAAGGCATTTCGCTTTGACTTTGTAATGACTCATGTAGGAGTGTATACAAAGTGTTCGGAAATGTTTCGTTTTTGAAAAGAAAGTTTGAATTTTGGAAAAAAAAAGTGTGAGGTGTGAAAAGCATTTGATAGAGCGAGCAACTAAAAGACTTATTTACCCACTCAGAATTGGTCGTTTTATTGTACTTCTACATTCCTTTAGAATAGCGCTAGCCATACCATTAGTTAGTAGGTAGCTCCATTCGTTGGATGTAAGCGGGACATTCGAAGGGACATCGGATGGTCATAGAAGGCAACTTGTAGGAAGTATCCTAGCACATTCGAAGGGACTATCATCATTTTTCGTAGGCGACAATCGAGGGTCAAGATCATGTATTCGGAGGCGACATCGTGGGTCTTATGATCTTTGTATCGAAGGGACTATGATGATTTGTTTGGAAGGCAACGGTGCTAGCATACCTCTACGTTCGAGGGACATGACCATTTGAAATCGAAAGGCATCGAGAGAGAATTACCCTAAGGGGTGCATGTGTGAAAGAAGTGTGTCAAATTCAGATACTTTATCTTGAAGATTAGTGTGAGCTATGTCCAATTATTAGTCTTGCCATACACGCCTATTTACTAGCAATTGATAAGGGTGCGGAAAGTAAAATGCGGAATGTAAAAGCGGAAAATAAAACCTACGCTATTACAAGGCTTTGGGGCAGATACATAATTTAAACTTGCGGAAAATAAAAGCCTAGATTAAACTATTACAACCCATGGACAATTACATTATTGGAAAAATAAAACGATAAAAGAAAAAACGTCCGAATCGGAGCAACCTGTGAAAGAATAAGAAAATCGGGAAATGCAATATGAATTGAACAAGAGAAAAAATGTTAGAAAAACGCAAATTTTAATATGAGAATATTAATATATGCTGGAAATATGACAAATATATTAAAATAATTTTTTGGGATTTTTTGGAAAAGGTTTAATAATTAAAATGCAATTAAAAGTGAATTAAATGCAAAATTAAAAATAAAATAAATATGCATGCAAAAATTATATTTTTTAATTTATTAAATTAAATAAATATTTTTATGAAAATAATGTAAAAAGAAAAAAATGTTTTGTGGTAATTTTTAATGCAGAAATAAAATTGTGAAAAGAAATTAAAATGGATGCAAAATATTAGAAACTAGAAAATATGAAAATAAATGAGTTTTGTAAAAAGAACAAAAACAATGGTCTTGCCAGGATTCGAACTGGAGACCTTATGTTCAAACTTTGAATCCCCTTGCCTTTGCCATCTGAGCTGCGTTGCTTCACTGTTGGAAAACCGGATCGAGTAGAAGAAAGACAAGTGTCGCTCCCTGAAGCTCCAGACCGCGCGCGAAGCTTCATCGTCCCCGATTCAAATTTTCAAAGCTAGCGTCGGCTGTTCTTCGACGCTATGTCCCTGGCTAATTCAAAAAATCAAGCAAACATAATATAAATAAATTCTAAGGCCATGGTTCGATTCCTTGAAGCATTCCGAACACGCTGGTATGGGTCTTGAGGTCCAATTTTTCCTAATAAGAGAAACCCTAAAACGGCATAGGAAACCCTAATCATGGCATAACACGATTCAGGCTATGGAAATTCAATTAAAGCACCCAGAAAGTTTGCAAATACATCACTGATCACAAAAACAAACACAAAACATGTTAACAATGCATGAATCAAAGAATACGATTTTTGAAATTTCAAGAACAAACCAAATTCGGTTTTCACGATTCTGGATGATTTTTGGCAAAGTGAAGGTCTGATTCGCTTCTGGAGGTATCAAGGAACCTGTTGGACACCTCAAAAACGATTGAGAATGGCTGGAAGTTGGATTCCCACTTGCTTGAGTGACACGGTTTTTTGAGTTTGAGAATAGGGTTTGTAGAGCAATTTTTTCGTTTTTTGCTTGATAGGTAAGCATCATGTATTTATACTGGATGAATTTGGGATTGAATTTGGAAAGAATTAATCAATATTCAATGGAAATCAAATTTGATATTTCCATGAAAATCAAATCTTCAAAGCTTGATCAATTTCAATCCAATCTTGCCTTTTTGCTCCAATTTCGAGTTTGCTGGCATTTGTGAGTTAATTGGACCTTAAGGAAAGAATAAAATCAATCTTTGCCATTAATTTCAATTTTATAATTTATTTTAAGATTTAATTGGCATTTAAATGAATAAATTACAAATTAAATAGAAAAATAAATCAAAAATTCGTGGCTTTGGGCTTGGACACTCCTAATTGCTTGAGGAACAAGTTAGGATGAAGAAAAAGTAGGCCCATTTGCAAAAGATTTGATTTTTTGAAGTATCTCTCTTTGTGCATTCTTTCAAAATTGCCCAACTTGTGAATGGTGTAACTTGCTCAATTTTCCACATTTTTGAGTGTTCTTAGACTTTTTGGAAAGCTCTAAGAGTCCTCTAACCAATGTCTTTGGTCTCATCTCATTTGGAGTTACCATGCTCAATATATCTTCAAAACAAAAGTTGACTTTTGTTGACTTTGAAAATGACTGTAATGTTTTGAGCCATACCTCTCAAATGAAGCATTTTTGGACATTCTTGTGAGACATGAAGTTGTAGAGAATTGAATTTCCTTCAAAACAAGAGGTGGTGGAAAAATTTCGAGAAAGTATGAGAAAGTTATGATCATCAAAGTTCAGCTTGACTTTTCATCTAGAAACCCTAATTTAGAAAGTTTGACTTTTGAGCAAATCTTGAGTTTTCTTGATGAATCATGATCAACCCTTGATCAAATGATGAATGTAACTTCAAAATGAGGATGTTGACCAAAATCGAAGTTTTGACTGTATGTTGACCACAGTTGACTTTTTGTCCAATACACCCGATTTTCAACCATCTGAGCAATTGTCTGAGGAAACTTGACTTGTGAAGCTTGAAATTTGACATGGAGAATCTTTGAAGCATATGAGGAGGCATGGAGGCCATTGGAGATGTTGGAAATCCATCTTGACTTGAGAGATACCAAACCCTAGTTTGGGTTGATTGTCTAGGAGAGAGTTTGTCTGATCAACTCTTGAGGAATCCTTGAACATGAAATCTCTTGAATAGATGGAGGGAAAATTTTGGGGTATGACACATGTATCTGACAGTTCTGGATAATTCCATGGGTTGTGTGCTTGGCCAGCATGATGAGACCGAAAAGAAAGAACAAGCCATCTATTATCTGAGTAAGAAGTTCACCGAGTGTGAGTCAAGGTATTCTTTGCTTGAGAAGACGTGTTGTGCACTAGCATGGGCTGCTAAACGTTTGAGGTAGTACATGTTGACGCATACTACTTAATTGATTTCTAAGATGGATCCCATTAAGTTCATATTTGAGAAGCCAGCTCTTACCGGCCGAGTTGCCCGTTGGCAGATGATTTTGACAGAATGTAATATCCAGTATACCACCCAGAAAGCAATCAAGGGCAGTATCCTGGCAGATTATCTTGCTCACCAACCTGTGGATGACTATCAATTGATGAAGTTTGATTTCCCGGACGAAGACATCTTGTACATTAGAGACTGCAACATTACCGTTTCGGAGGAAGGGCCTGAACCAGGGTCACAGTGGACGTTGGTGTTTGATGGAGCGTCGAATGCAATGGGTAATGGTGTAGGAGTTGTTATCACCTCCCCCGAGGGTTTCCATATTCCTTTCACAACCCGAATTTGTTTTGACTGCACTAATAACATGGCAGAGTATGAAGCCTGTATTTATGGAGTTGAAGCGGCAATTGACTTGCGTATCAAGTTCTTGAAGGTTTTTGGGGATTCTAATCTCGTTATCAGTCAAATTAACGGTGATTGGAAAACTCGTCAGCAAAACTTGATTCCTTATCGCGAGCATGTGATGAAGTTGATTCCTTATTTTGAAGAGATCACATTTGAGCATATCTCCAGAGAGGAGAATCATCTTGCAGATGCATTGGCCACTTTATCGTCTATGTTCAAGGTGAAGTGGGCTAATGAGGTGCCTTCGATCACTATTAGAAGGTTAGATGAGCCATCTTTTTGTTTTGAAGCGGAAGTGGAATTGGATGGTAATCCTTAGTTTTATGATGATAAGAGATACTTAGAAACTCAAGAGTACCCAGAAGAAGCGTCCATCACAGATAAGAAGTTCTTAAGGAGGTTCGCTGCAAAGTTCTTCCTCAGCAATGGTATTTTATACAAGAGAAATCATGATGACATGTTGCTCAGATGTGTGGATAAGAATGAAGTGTCAAAGATCATCGAAGAGATGCATGAAGGTGCTTTTGGAACCCATTCCAGTGGTCACACCATGGCCAAGAAGATATTGAGGGCTGGCTACTATTGGTCCACTATCGAAATAGACTGTTATAATCATGCCAGGGTTTGTTACAAGTGTCAAGTGTATGCTGATAAAGTGCATGTTCCTCCTGTTCCCCTGAATGTGTTGACATCTCCATGGCCCTTTGCAATGTGGGACATTGATATGATTGGGAAGATTGAGCCGACCGCTTCTAATGGCCATCGTTTTATCTTGGTTGCTATAGATTATTTCACCAAATGGGTTGAAGCTGCTTCTTTTGCTAATGTCACCAAGCATGTTGTGGCCCATTTCATCAAGAACAATATCATTTGTTGCTATGGGGTCCCTGAGAAAATCATCACTGATAATGGGTCCAACCTCAACAACAAAACGATGAAGGAGCTTTGTGAGACTTTCAAGATCAAACACCATAACTCCTCTCCATATCGCCCGAAGATGAACGGTGCTGTTGAGGCTGCAAATAAGAACATTAAGAAGATTGTGCAGAAGATGGTGGTAAACTATAAGGATTGGCACGAGATATTGCCCTTCGCTTTGCATGGTTACCGTACATCAGCGCGTACATCGACCGGGGCGACCCCGTTCTCCCTAGTGTATGGTGTAACACCCCTTCTAAAATACCCCGCGAATATATTATTTAAGGTAATATTAAAATCAGATTTAATCAGAGTCAACACGGAAATCAAGGGATGCCACAATTATGAAATAAATAAAACTCTAATTATCTCAGTAGCCATGCTACACTGAGGACCACCATCAAAATAATAAATTAAGTTAAGACCATGTCTTACACAGCGGAAACAATACCATCAAAACAAAACGGAATAAACCAAGTCTTAATTATTCCTAAAGTAATTCCAAATACAACTGAAACATGAATAAATCCTCAACTAAACGTTCCCAAGTGTTACAACCTATCAGAGCATGACACTGACACGCGGACTTAAATATCTTAGCTCTAGAGCCATCCTCACCAACTCCTGAGCTGCTACTTTAATCTGAAATCATTAAAGTAAGGGTGAGATTTCTCATAATTACAATGCATTATAAGCTCCTCAATCAACATATATCACAAGCATATTATTTCACCCATTTTAGCATAATTCAGATTCCAATACGCAGTTACAACCATACAAATCATATGCACAACAAATAACAATAAGAGAATTGTAACACTGGAAGACATCCTAACATGTTACAATTCCATGCAAATACAATGCAAACTCAATGCATGTGGTACCAACACGTGACCAAGTTACCCAACACTGATCCATCATCAACCGGATATAGTAACCATCGATTTGTCCATAAACACCCGGACACAAATCCAGCCTAACCACCCATCATCACCCGGGTATCGGTTAACGGCAATACAAGTCAAATTCCTCACAATGGGAATTAACTTCACCAAAAATGCATATGCACGCACAACACCAGCATGCAATATTTTATCAGTCTATGAAATACACCAACTATCATAACTGAACAAAATTTCAAACATGATATTCTCAACAAATCATGCACACAATCAACAGCATAAACATGCCTTTCATTCACACCATTCAAATATCTCAATGTCACAGGTACACTACCTCCTATACACCAAATGCACATCGAATAAATAATCACTTATTTCGAATTCCGACACATTTTCAAAATAATTTTAAGTTACAGAAAATTCCTTCATTTCATAAAATAGAGCATTTAATTTAAGAAATAACGTCCAAAACGGCGACTAAAACGGACTTACAGTTTGAAAGTTATGAATTTTCAAAGTTTAGTTTTTTTCAAAAAGTTACAGTGGAACCCGGTTCCTCCCTATGCAGGAACCGGTTCCTGCGAAGTCTGAAAACATGCCCCCTGGAAAAATGTATGGGAACCCGGTTCCTACCCCACTGAGAACCGGTTCCCAGAGAAAATCTTATTTTCTTTGAAAAAATTACACGTGGAACCCGGTTCCTCCCCTGGGACAACCCGGTTCCTAAGTTCAAAGATGCCCAGTTTTACAATTTCACACACTGGAACCCGGTTCCTCCCACTGGGGAACCGGTTCCCACGACCATCAGAGTCAAAAATACTAGTTGACAGCAACAGTTCCCAAAATCATTTTCTTAATTTTTCCAAAATGTACCCACACGTTCCGACACCGTAAAATCACTCAATCACTTCCGTTTACGTACAATATAACTTGTTCTATTCATCATTATAGACCCTATATCATACGAATCAATGGATTCTCTACAATCCGACACAGTTTGACACAAATAGGTATACATCTATGGAAACCTAGAAATTCCCAAACTGAGATTTCCTAACATGCTATGATCCATACGGTCGAATTCAAAACCGATAATACAAAATAATTAATCCAAATCACCCCTTACCTTGTGGGTTCTTCGACTTCCGACACGAAATGACTTTTCTCCTTCCTTTTCCTCTTCTCAATTCCACGTTCTGTGAGTTTTCTCCAAAAGTGATTCTCTTTCTCTTTTTCCTTCTTTTATTCCTTTTATTATTCTAATAAAATAAAATAAAGTAATTAATGTGAGTAGAGCCTTTTACTCCTCACACCCTCACTTTACCCTTCACACCACCAATAATTCCACTTCCATATAATTTAATTGATTTCCAATAGTCCAAAATATTAAATATTACATTCCTAATTAAATTAATAATTAAAAATCATAATTTTTTAATAATCGAATTATTTGGGGTGTCACATATGGGATGGAAGCAGTTTTACCTGTGGAGGTTGAAATTCCTTCTTTGAGAATTATGAAAGAGGCTGAACTCGATGAAGCTGAGTGGGTGCAGAATCGGTTAGATCAGTTAAAACTCATTGACGAGAAGCGTTTGGCAGCTGTGTGTCATGGCCAAGTGTATCAGAAGAGGATGAGAAAGGCTTACGACAAGAGGGTGCGTCCTCAGTACTATCAAGCAGGTGATGTGGTCCTTAAGAGGATAATCCTTCCTCAAGGCGACCCCAGGGGCAAGTGGACTCCGACTTATGAAGGACCTTTTATGGTCAAGAAAGTTTTCTCTGGTGGGTCAATGATGCTTACAACGATGGATGGTGAAGATTTCCCGCTTCCGGTGAATGCTGATGTGTTGAAGAAGTTCTTCGCATAACTTGTTGGTTGTATGAGTAGTAGCAGAATCATAGATCATTGGTCATCCATTACCACATTGCCATTTTTTGTAACACTCTTTCATTTTTACGTTTTAGGTTAACTACCTTTGTAGGAGTTGCGTCTTTTTGTAAGTGCCTTTTGATGGCCAGTCTTCAATTAATGAAAAGGAAGCTTTCCTTGTTTTTTATTTCTTGTAGTTTTATTTGTTTAATTTATAAAAACATCCAATATTTTCATGATGATTACTTGCATTTGAAAAACTTTAAGGGTCCCTGCACAATAATGATAATTGAAAAGTGAATAATATTGTTAGATCTGATGGTGCCCTGTTATTGGGATGTTCGTACCACTTCATGGAGATCATTCATGAGGAGTGTATTTCAAGAGCCAATTCTGTTTGGCAAGCCATTGCATGATCTTTATCTTGTGAAGTTTCACTCTTGTGTGGCAGAGAGAGGAGATTGAAGGTTCTCGACTGCAACTCCTGGTTATTTCTCCTGTTCGTAGAAGATGCTTTCATTTGCAGGTTTTGGATGTCCATTTGCAATGTCGCTCTGCATAATCTTCATAGTTTCTTTTGAAGAAAATCCCGCGTGAACGTCACTGTAACACCCCAATATTACCCAAAGTTTTATATGCAAAAATCAGAGTAATTTAAAATTTCATAATTCAATACTGAGGCATCACACCTTTAAAACCAAATCACTTTAAACAGTTTTCTTTAAAGTATAAATCTCGGATACATAGCATCGTCGGAAATCATAAATTGATTCATAAAAATCAAAACATCTTCTTAATTAAACTTCCTTAACAAATCATGTTTTCATAAAGTATGATTCTTATTTACAAAAGGAAAAACAACAAAAGAACAACAACAAGACAACATAAATATTCCCCCCGAGTGCTACGTATCAGAGCGACACCGACTGACTAATAGCACTATAAACTCCGTCTTCATAACCGCACGTTACCGGTATAAAGGTAACGGCGAAACAAGTAAAGGGTGAGATACTCCAAAACATATAATTAAAGGCATGATATATATATATATATATATATATATATATATATATATATATATATATATATATATATAGTTTTGAATCATAAAAGATATAGGTTAGTAAGTGCATTCCAACACATATCCAAATCTCACTCACTCTAATCGTCATTCTAATGTGTATAATCAACACTTCATCTCCATAACCTCATCGACATAAATCGTCACAACAACACATAAACTTTCATCACCACAAAATCATCACAAGTCAATACGTCACTAATCGACACGGCAATAATAAACAACAACATCAAACAACAATATCAAACAATGCTAATGACATAAGAAACATAAACAAAATCATCACAAATTGGCTAAAGTCCATCGTCGCTTTTGGCATAAAAGCCCATCGTCACAAACATCATCACATCATATTTGCATTAAGCATTTCATCAAAGTCAAATCATCGCAAAACTCATCATTTATATTCATCGCATAATTATCATGAAATTATCAATTCATATTCATTTCATGTTCATCATAAAGATCGTCACCAAACAAAGCATCATATATCATCGCAATTCAACATCGTCCATCAATTAAAACCCAACGCCAAACAACTCAACATAAACATAACCGACTCCATGAGACACGACTATGTTATGCATGTGGTACCCGTCGCTTTGTCCATAATTAGGAACACTTGGCATAAAGCTCATCGTCGCTTGGCATAAAAGCCTCGTCGCTTGGCATAAAAGCCCTCGTCGCCAATGCAATGTATGTGACTCGACAATAAAACAACACAACAAAAACATCATCATCGCTCATCAAAATTGACATAAAGCCCACATCGCCATAATTTACCCACATCAAGATAAATATATCATCACATCGCATATCATCAAGTATTCATTAATAAATACACCGTCACAAACATCATATTCAATCACACCACATCATTATCAATTAATTCACTAAATTCCAAATACGGAAAAATAGACAAGCATCAATAATCGTCGCAAAAGCCATTCCTAATAACCGGCATTAATCATAATCGTCAACATCGAAATTGGATTGTCCATACGTGTCTTAAATCGACTAAAACGCAATCCGATTCGATTTAATCGTAATTTGGCCTATTTCGGGTTGTTTCGTAAAAACTCATAATTACGAAAAACTAACCTCACCACTATGTTCTACACGTCGAACTTAGCTAGCACGTCAATTTCCGTTGAATTCGGAGCAACTTGCTTCGTCGTCGAAATTACCGAAATCGGAACATAATCGGGTTCCAAATTTAATCGGCTAACTTATGTCCTAATTATATTTTATTAATACTAACTAGTAGTGTATGGAATTAATGAAATAGAAAGAAACATAACCAAACTGCATAATTATGCAGAAAACACAATTATGCAGTAAATAGACAAAATGCAGAAAACACCATTTCAATCCACCTTCCACAAAAGGAAAGGGACGAACGTCCCATGGTGTTAAGGGCTTGAGACGCCCGCCAGGGAGGCTAGGACGGCCTCCCCTCAAGGTGAGGTGAGCGCCTCCCAGCTTCTTCATCCTCATTCCATTTCTTCTTCGTTCTACGCAGTGTTCTTCCTTGTTTTTTATTTAAACAATTACAGTTTTTCATTTCTATTTATAACTTTCATTTCCTACAATGCTAGAAACAACACACCACTAATCCATACTCCTAATCCAAACTTTCTTACTTATCTCAACAATCACACATACAACTCATAAACCACAACATCAATTTTTTTCCTAAATCCAAAATATATAAACCAAAACCCTAACTATATGAGATGGAGAATCAAACCCCTTACCTCAAGTGCTTGGATGGTACTTGATGATTCACAAACCCAATCCTCAAGCTCTTCTCTTGCTCTTCTTCTTCTTCTTCTTCTTCCAAAACTCTTTCTTTCTCTCTAGGTTACTATGTTTGGTTTTTGTGTAGAAAATGGAAAGAATGAGGAAAATTGGTTTTTATGCTATTTTCCTTACTAGTAAACTAAGGGTGTAAACCCAATCCTAAGCCATTTGTCCCCACACCCCTAACTTAATTATTAATTAACACCTTAATAATATCTAATAATATTATTAACTCAATTAATTAAAATAATTCCGGGGAATTAAATATCGGTCCGAATAATATTTTTACCGAACCGAACCAAACTTCGCCAAATATATTAATAGATATATCGATTAATATAGATATTCTCGTCGCCAAAACAATCGTCAAACGGTAACTCAAAAATATTAATATAATATAATATTAATTAAAACGGGGCGTTACAGTCACCCTGGGGCACTCGACCACTTGATTGAAGACTTTTTGTCATCCAGAGATAAGGTTCGAGTTTGGCTTAATCCGAAGATTGTTGTGTAAACGATGGATCAAAAGGGGAAATCTCTTATCCAAGGGCATCAAGACTGTAGAAAGTCGTTAGAATCAAGAAGTCCAGACGGAGTCGAGTCTCCTCAACGATGGCAATCTTGAGTTTCTTTATTGCATTTTCATTTGCACCCTTGTTTGTTTGATTAAACACTGCTATCATGTAAAAATTTGTTTATTTTTTAATGAAAATCTTAATGCATTAAGTATGTCTGTCTTGAAGAAATCTTTGTTATCACTCATCCGTTCGCTATCGCTCATAAAATGACTTGCTTGCATATTAATGCCAACTTCACCAAGTCTTTTGCTTATGCAAAGATTGGGGGGAGGATGACGATACTAAAATGATAATCTTTGGTTTGTATGCTTTTGAGTAGAACCCTGTTGATGATGCACATGCCTTGTTTCAATTCCCAAACACTAGAGATATAAGGGAGATAGACCCTCGTTAACCCCTTTGAGCCTTGAAGTAGGAGTTTCTTTTCTATTCAGAAAAACCCTTATTTTTCTAACCTGGGGAAGGGTAGAGTTCCGTTAATCTGATCGAACATTCACAAGAGCGTAATCAAAGGATACAACAATGGTTATCCTCCAAAAGGCTGAGGAAAGTCCAAACTGCAACGCTCAACCTTCGTCTGTCAATGTGGAATCCCTCAAAGACTCAGACAGTCACAATTACTTCAAACAAATTGAAGATGGTGTAGGGATCACACGATTTGTTCTAGAAAAAAAAGGAAAAGCAGAAACCCGCTAAGTCGAACTTGGTAATAAGTCGCTTAGGCAAAAAAAAGAAAAAGAAAGGGCAAATTTTAGAAAGGAAATTGGAAAGCCGGAAAGGCAAGAAAAGTTAAAGAAAGGTTATCAGTAAGAGAGCAAAGTCGTGTGATCTGACACCAAAATTAAAGGTGCGTGGCTGTCATGTCCGTAAACCTTGTGGATTCCTCGAGCATGTCCATGAAATCCTCAGCAGAAGCAACCATACCATACTCTTTTGAGAGTTGAATGCTTGTATCAAGTTGACTGAATTTAGGATTTGAGAACATCACGAAGGGGGTGGGCACCAGATATTTTGAGCCTAAAAATCTTTTTTTGAAAACCGTTAACCAAGCCATGTTACAACCCTCAGAAGTCCTAACTGAAGCACGGGTTAATTTGAAAGCATACTACGATGAGATAACATTTTCCTGACTCCTAAATTGTCCTGATTTTTGTGTTGGCATCATATGTTTGTCTTGTCATTTTGAAAAAGGAAAAAATGTGTTGCATTCTAAGAGTGTTTTGTTTACAAGAAGTCACAGTACTTTTCCATAAAAACTTCAAGACTTACATGAGTGTTGCATTTGAATTTTCATTCTCATAATAAACATTTTTCTGCATGCGAAACAACTGTTTGACATCAATTAAGTTTGCGTAATGAACACCAAAGAAGGATTTAACCTTATCAAAGGAGAGGGTCTCGACTCTATGGAATTGAAAGATACTCTTTTCAAGGAATTGATGATAATCTGGGGCATCTTACCTTGAATTAGTGCTATCTGTATTTCTACAGAGATTCTCCTCAGTGAGTTTCATTCCATTTTAGACTTGGGGAAGATTTGGTTTGATTGAATTGGCAGGATTGGTTACATGAAACATCCCCAGTGACACCGAAGTCTCTGCTTCTCCCCAGCAAGTTTCTCAATGCGAAGAGAGTATATCCGGATGATTCCCCAGTTTTTACCTAAAGGCTGTCTATCCCCCAATATTGTCAAGTGGAGAGTTTTGTCTGATAAGTTGTGATTGATAAGATTTCTTGATTAAGAATCTATTATCCCCCAATGAAGTGGTGTTATTGTTGTGTTTACAGAAGAATGCCCATTCGAGGCTGAAAGTTTATCGATGAATTTTATAATTCCCCAGTCAGGTCGTTGCGTTTGGAAGTTCTTATTTAAGAATCACCCCTTCTTCCCCAGTGTATCGGTTATTCATCTGAGATTTCTTCTTCAAGGTTTCTCCTCTCCCCAACGAGGAAATTTTCTTTCAAGGTTGTGGCACAATATTCCCCATTTCCCCAGTGGAGTTGTCCCTCTCATTTCCCCAGTGGAGTTGTCCTATATGAGGTGTTTTGTTTCTTCATGCCCAGATGAGCTATTCGACCTGGACTTCTGTTCCAAAAACTCGCCCATCTCCCCAGTGAGTATCGCCCGAGACGTATGCTTTTATGGGTGTGCATCCCTAGTGAGTATCCCCAGTGAATATCGCAAGAGTCGTGTGCAGGTTTTCTCTTATCATTGGCCAAAGATTGGTCTCTCCCCATGAAGACAGAGGAATCTTTATTCTTGTGTCGTTTGGTATCTTGCCCAATGTAGTCCAATCACCATTTGGATTTCCTCTTCAGAAGTCCAGTTCCGCCTGGATCTTCTCTGCCTTTGTCCAATTTTATCTGGCATCCCATATAAGAATCAACGGTTTCGTCCAGAATTATCTCTCCAGTGAAGTCTGCAATTTATTTTTGCGTTCTACCGGCCACACAAGTTATTGCTCCCCGCAGAGTTTCATCTCTTTGAAGGTTTTCTCCCCAGTGGGTTTTGCAATTTATTTTTGCAAGTCTTTTCAAGTTTTGGCTTGGTGTTTGATTGGCTTCTTGATTAGCCATTCCCCAGTGAAACATTTAATTATGCATCATTACATTGCATCCTCAAAGTGTAATTTTCCATAATCTTTTGGAACTTTACTCCATAGAAAAATTTCAAACATGCATTGAAACATAAGCCTTTATTGCCACTATGTTCCCCAATGAATCTGCTAATTTCGGATCATTTCCCCAGTGAGGCCTCTATCCTTAGTATTTTTATGCCGGTATTCTGTTAATCATTCAATTTGGTTGAGTGTTTACTCAACTTTGTGGTTGTAGCCTAGTTTCTCTTTGGTGCAATTTCATTGGTTTAGTCCCTACTACCTTTGTTGGTTCATTTCGATGACCCTCAGTATACCTTTTGAACGTCAGTTTTGTCCTGATAAGCATTTTAGCAAGTGTTTTGGAAGTACGCTCTAATCACTTTGCTTTGGGTCGAGTTTTGTCTCGTTACCCGCGCATGAAATCCAGTTGTCGTATTGGTACTCATCTAGTTTGTTTCGTCCAACTAGGTTCCATGAGTCGAGTTTTATCTCGTTTTGTTTCTTACTCCTGGGATTCTTTCAGTTCCATCATATTGTCTATCTCGGGTTGAAACCTTTCCCCTTTACGCCGTAGATTCAATCAGCTTCGTCTACTGTCTATCTTTGGTTGGGATGGCTCTGTTATAACTATTGGGTTCAATCAGTTTCGTCTACTGTCTATCCTTTAGTTTGAGAATAGAAAGTGCTTTGAGAAACATGCGCTCTCATCACTTTGCTTTGGGTCGAGTTTTGTCTCGTCGCCTGTGCATGAAATCCAGTTGTTGTCCTGGTACTCATCTAGTTTGTTTCGTCTTACTAGGTTCTATGAGTCGAGTTTTGTCTCGTTTTGTTTCTTACTCCCGGGATTCTTTCAGTTCCATCATACTGTCTATCTCAGGTTGAAACCTTTCCCCTTTACTCCGTAGATTCAATCAATTTCGTCAACTGTCTATCTTCGGTTGGGATGGCTCTATTATAACTATTGGGTTCAATCAGCTTCGTCTACGGTCTATCCTTTAGTTTGAGAACAGCATATGCTCTGAGAAACATGCATTCTCATAACTTTTCTATGGGTCGAGTTTTGTCTCGTTTCCCGTGCGTGAAATCCAATTTCTGTCCTGGTACTCACTTCTAGAAAGTGTCGTTCTTCTAGTTCTATCGAGTCGAGTTTTGTCTCATTTGGCATCACTCCTTGGATTCAATCAGCTTCGTCTAATTTCTATCCTTGGTTGACTTGTCTCTTTCATACCTTCAATTTGTCACAGTTTCTACTGCTTACCCCTGGTTGAGACCAGCAGGTGTCCCTAGAATCACGCACTCTAGTCACCTTGCTTATATGACCCTTTTCGTAGTTGTCCTATTGCGTACGTTTTCAGAGTCTGGTTTTGTCTGGTCTTCTGGTTTGAGTTTCGCCTCATCTTTATTATAGTTTGCGTTACAATTTCATCTTGGCGCATATCTTGGGAAGACTAATGTTCATTAAACTCTCCCGCTTGTTAAAGCACAACGTTGTTTAGGCTTTTCTGTGAAACCAATTTCATTTGGTATTCTCTAAGTCCAACATTCTCTGGCTCCTTTTGGAAAGTTTCACTCTTATTCTCAAGAGTGTAAATTTTCGGGGTTTTTTTTGTATTCAATCCTCTTCCACTTTGAACGCTCGAAGGTTTCCACTAGTTCTTGCTTATCAAGTTTAAGAAGATTGAATAGGGGCAGTTGTTGCACCCCAAAATTTACCCTCTTGATTTAGGCTTATGTTTCATCATAAACATCATATTCCATTGCATTCATATCTCATGATAGGATCCAAGCTCTTTGGGTTCTCAAGATCTCTACAAGCTAAGGAGGTTGATTGTGTTAGCATACCCTTCTGAGGGAGTCCCAAGTCCTCATATCTGTGGATCTTTCAAGTCACAAGATGTATTGTGCCTCAGGACATTCCATTTGTCTCATTGATTCCTCAAGAGTTGAAGTTTTACAAAGAGTTGGGGAGAAATGCATTTGTGGCACTCATCTGGTGAAATTAGGGTTTTGGTCCTCTGTAGAGTTTGAAGTTTGGATGAGTCAATTTATTGAAGCATTACCTTCTTATTATCATTTGAGTTGTCATGGTTTAAAGGATTGCTCAGCACATTCAGAAGATTTGAGGTTTTGAAGCTTGATTTGTTATCTCCAAACACATGGAGCAAAATTAGGGTTTTGAATAAAATCAGGATTTCTTCAAATTTTTCAACCAAGCTTAATTTCACTTGTTTCTATATGTTGTTGGACATCTATGAGTGAAATATTGAGGATCAATTTTGAGTAGAAGCAAGTCAATTGATCACAAGGGGCAAAATAGTCATTTTGGTTAAAATCAGTCAAAGTCAGGAGTTGACCAAGTGGGCTTTTGGTCAACCATCAATTCAAATGTCATATTTTCATTTTTCATGACCAAATTCACCATTGAATCAAGAAAGTTGAAGAAATTAGGGTTAACTTGTTCTTGAAGTTATTTGAAGTGTGAAATTTTTTCTAAGTGTCCACCCTATAGAACTTTGACACATCATAAGTTTCTCAATTTTTATCCAATGGTTGCATGCCATACATTTATGGAAAGCTTGGAAAAAATCCTACAAGATTTCCAATCTGTAAAATTTCTCAAAAATGCACCATTTGAGAGGTATTTGAGTTAGAAGTTTCATGCACAAGTTTTGACCAAGGCTGGGCAAGCATGCATTTTCTGGGCATTTTCTGGGTATTTTCTTTGGGTAATTTTCACAAACAGGTGGTGGGTATAATGTTGAGGCTTATATCTCTTGATTTAGATGGAATTTTTGAAAACCACTTCTTGCATTTTGAAGTATGCCATGAGACCTTTAAATGGAGCTTTGAATCACATTATTTGGTTCAGAATTGACCAAGTTACAAAGCTCACAAGTTGAGGTCATGAGGCTGACTCCATGCATGCCCATGCAAGCCAGAACCCGCACGTGGCTGCCCAGATTTTGCCTTGCTTGTGCAAAACTTCAAATGATCATATCTCACTCATTTTTGCTCCATTTTCAGTGAACCAAAGCTTGTTTTAATCCTCATTCTAAGAGCTATTGATATGTCTCAAAAGGCCAAGAAATGCACGAGCCATTTGTGAGAAAATTGGAGGAGAAAAAGGTGGTGCAAAGCTGTTTTTAAGCAGAATTGTGTTTGTGCATTTTTCATGTGGTTTTTGCAAGTTTATTTTGAAGCAAACAATGCCAAGGCTCGAAGCAAACACTGCCAGCAAGCTTCTTTGCCATAAAAAGCCATGCATTTTTTTAGCATTTTTTCCTCACACTCATTCCATGCACTAACTTTATTTTTTCCATATCAAGCAAGGTTGAGGAAATATCACGTGACAGATCTCTACCACTCATCCAGCTCACCAAAACGCAAGGGAAGCAAGTGAGAAAAGGAGAAAAACGCAAGCCATGCTCAAGATGCCATTTTGATCATTTTTTGCTCCTAACAAATTTATTGATAAAAGACTGATGTACCCTCTTGATTTTGTGCACATTATAAGTTAGAAGATTCATTGGTGCAAAAAGAGCTCTCTCGCTCTCGTTTTCCAGATCCACTTTTTGCTCTGTATTTTCATTTTTTTCTCATACTTGGAATAGCTGCAAATTCGTGTTTAAAGGGGATTTTCTTCATCATTGTCACTTCATTAAAGCATCAAGAGCAAGAGTGTGGTATTTTATCTTCAAATCCAAAGGCATATTTGGATTTATTTTCCAAATCAAGAGGTAACATCCAAACTTCAAATCTGAATTTCTAGCTTGCAATTGATGAATTTGAGGTTATACATGCGTGGTTAGCTGGCCAAACAATAGGTTTGATGTATAATTGCATCTGTTTTTGAAGCATATTGCATAGCATGAAGTTCTGGAAATCTGGATTTGGATGATTTTCTTGCTCTGATTTCTTGATGTATGGTGAATCATTTGATCTTTTACAAGTTGTGTGTTGTAGCTTACCATGTGATCTTCATTTAGAGCTTTGAATCACTTAATTTGGTTGAGAAATGAGTGGGATACGATTGTTAGAAGTAGCATGCATGAAACTGAGAAATAACGTATTCTAGGGCTGGCTGGAGGTTGAAGATGATGTGTGGCATCATCTGATTGGTCCATGCATTTTTGAATTTTCATTTTAATTATTTTATGATCAGCATTTTGCATCAATTTATTTTACATTAAAAAATCATCCAAAAATTACAAAAAAAAATACCATAGACTCATGTTGACCTTAAATAATTTGTGGAATTTTTTCCAAATGTTTTGACCAATTAAATAAATTCTGAGTTTAATTAATTGCATTTCAATTGAAAAATTCCTAAAAAATACTTTCTCATATTGAAAAATTCCACAAAAAATATTTTGAATCCTCTAAACGATTAATTTTGAGTTTCTGAATTTTATTTCATAATTTTTGCATTTTTGCATAATTAAATAAATTCATGCATTATATTGCATTTCATGCATATTTAAATTGTTAAAAATACTTCCATGCATGTAAAAAATACATCAAAAATATTATGGTCCATTTAAATCATGCACCATGCATTTCTGAATTTTACTTCATCATTCTTTCATTTTTCCATATTTAAATAATTTCATGCATTATATTGCATTTCATGCATATTTAAATCATTAAAAATACTTCCATGCCTACAAAAAATGAATAAAAAATATTCTAGCTCATTTAAATCATACTTCATGCATCTTTGATTTTTATTCTATAATTTTGTCATTTTTCCATGATTAGATCAATTTTTGCATTAAATACATGATTTGCATTATCCATTTTGCATTTTATTTGTTTTTACCATTTTTCCTTGAAAATAAAAAATGCCAAAAATATTTTTAACCATGTTTAGGATGTTAGGTCACTGTTTCTAATTTTTATAGATTTTTACTTCTGACTTTTACATTTTATACCAATTTTTCTTGTTTATTGGTCATAGGAGCATAAATATTGATAGTGTTGACTTTTTTTTAATTTTATTTTGACCTTTCCATGAGCTTTTGGATTGAGCAAGAATATGTGTCTGACTTGTAAGGGATTTGAGCTCCTTAATGCATTTTTACTTGGATTTTAACTTCCATTTTTTCTATTTTTGTGGAATTTCTAAGGTGAACATACCTTGCGGCCTAGTGTAATTGAGTCTAGCTTCAATTTGAAGTTTGTGGACATGATTTAAGGTCAAGCTTTGGGTATGTGATGATCATTTGAGTGCTATAGTGATGTATAACATGTTTTCATTCATTGGAAATCCTATGTTAATCATTAAGTTTCTACCTTGAGCACAAAGTTTTTTATGGTTCCTAAAACCCTATTTTGTTGATGTATTGGATCTTAGACCCTTTTCTTGTATAGTTTATGTTCTTAATTGATTTTTAAGGGTATGATAACCTCAAGGATAGTCTTCTAAGACTTGAGAGACATTTGATCTCAAGGGATCATCTTGATCCTTTAGTTAGAAGTTTGGTCTTTGTTTCACTTGTTGCATCCTTGTGCATGGATTGTAAGGTGAGGAATGCATTCATGCAATTCTTTAGGAATCTACTTCTTACTCCCTTACTTCATCCTTATAGCATATTTAGGGCCTTGATTCCAGTTTGATTGATTCATTTAAGCCCCTAATTTGCTCAAGCTCATGCAACTTTTGTTGAGTAGAATGTTACCAACTTATGCTTATGTTTGTATCACTTGTGTTATGTGCATCATGCATGGCTTTAGAAGTCCAATTCCAATTGGATCTTTGATTTCCACTTCTGACCTTGTACATTATGTAATCAATAACTCAATGCTCTTTGATTCATTGGCTTGCACTCAATTGTAATGTCATCATGATGACCTAGAAGAGCTAGATTTTCTTTTTCTTCTTCTATTGTTTGGTTGAAACATGCCTTGAGGGATTATAGGTTCATGGTTTTTGAGGCATGTCACTTCAATTGGAATTACCTTGAGCTCATGACAAGAATCTTGTGAGGGTTC
Organism: Vicia sativa; assembly: GCA_021764765.1. Taxonomy (NCBI): domain Eukaryota; kingdom Viridiplantae; phylum Streptophyta; class Magnoliopsida; order Fabales; family Fabaceae; genus Vicia; species Vicia sativa. Next base: position 99,396,569 of record CM038796.1, on the reverse strand, counting down.
TATCATCACCCTATGACATACAAGACATCTTTTCGTTCCTACAAATCTTAATCAATGTTGTTTGATCTAAGATAGGTGGTATTTTGCTTTGGATGATTTTGTTCATCAAATAGGTGATTTGTTTGTGTATGGAAGTTTCATCTACTACATTTAGTTTCTCATGAATCATATCTTGTGTTAAACTTATGGCACAAGTCACACATGGCTTTAATTTTCTAATTAAAACCACTTTGTTTAAATCTTTCTTAAGTGCAATGTTTAACTAGTTTAGATGTTTTCAAACTTTAATTCAATAACCTTGTGTGTGTGAACCTTTTACTTGGTTTGAATTACTTTTATTTATAGCTTACTTAGGTCTTAAGCTACTGACCTTGTGTGTTACATTCCTTTCTCATCTTGCCTCTTCATCTTGATTGATCCATTAACTTGTTTGCTCACTTACAACTAACTCTAGGGTTTAGAATCATTCCTTTCCACTACTAATCTTTGCACTATGAAGGATGGTGAAGCATGATATTTAGTAATTGTTTTGTTTTTATGTGAGAACCATGTTTATGTTCTTGTCATCCATCTCATTTGTCCACAACACTTGACACAAATATGTTTGCCCACATACACAAACACTTTCCATCCCACATTTCTAGTATGCGCATTCATGTTCTCTTATTGAAAGTTGCTCATGTAAAGGTTTGAATGATTGTGTGTGACATAAGTGAATTTCTACCATGACAACTAATGACTTTTATCATTTTCCATCACCTAAATGTCATATATTTTCACTAATTCCATGCCATGTTTCATTTGATTCCTAGGCGCATATTTAGGGTAAATGTTTGACTAGTTCTTGCATTATTTTCTTGTTTTCTTTTCTTTTGAGATGATTGTGGTTTGTTTATGTCTAATATGTATGTAATGTCTACACTTCTACCACTGACTTCACTAAAAAAATGTTACCAAAAGGCATGTTCACAACCATTCACCTAAGCACATCTCACCTCACATTTCTAAATGCATGTTTAAACTTTTCCTAGTTGCTTTTGTTTAAGCATTGTAAATGATGAGCATGTATATGATGATCATGAATTATTACCATGATAGACACTTCCATCCATGTCCCCTTATGCTATGAGTTTCATCCTTTTGCATTCATGCATCAACCATGCTTCATTCCATCATTAGTTGCATTCTAGGTTAAGTTTTTAACTAGTTCTCATGTAGATGTTGTATGTGTACAATTTGAAGCATCTTATGACTTGATAATGCATAACTTGAGTAGCTTTCCATCACATATCATCTCTGATCTCAACACCATTTGACACTTAGTACATGTATGCACAAGCACGCATACACATGCATGCACATGTCTACTCGCACTTGCATGAATCAAATGCATTTCTCTCGAGTGTTTTACTTTTGAATTCTTTGAATGCATGTTTAAATGTTTTTGTTGATGAAATAACATGTTTGCTACTGTAACTTGTATATTTTAATATTACTTGACCCATTCCTCTTCATCTTTTCCTTTCCATGGCTTCTTTTAGATTGTAAACATCTCTTAGGTTAAGCATTTCAACTAGTTTTCGCACCCATGTTGTAGTTGCATCTTCATGACATTTATTTTATGATTTGATTATTAATTCATTAATATGATTTTGGTAATGTAGTCTCTTAATCTTGACACCTTCTTTGCATGACATGAACCTCACACACTTAGATGCACTTCACCACACCCATCTGTTGCATGTTTGCGCACTTTTGATAGATTTTGGCTCTTGAATCTTTGTGGTTTATTTTTGCATGATGTAAATGGACATTAACATGATTAGTTACTGACTTGTATGTCATTTTATTCTTTAATTGTCTATTAACTTCATCTAAGTCTAGCGCTTCGCACAATTAGCTCTTTGCATGCTTTTAGGATTAGTTTCGACCTAGTTTGTGAATCAACTTGTTTGTGGGTGTTTATAATGATGTTTGATGTTTGTTAAAGGTTTGTATAACTTTGTAAATGAATGTTGTGTCTACTGACCTCACTTCACATGACACTTTGCATGAGCATAATTCACTCAAAATTTCACTACATCTTCTTCTTTCTTCTTCTTCTTCTTTCTTTTTCTAGCACTTGTTAGTGCTTGGTTTGTGTGCTTTTGCCAAAGAACTTTACTTGATTCTACCCCTCTTCTCACTTGTTTTTCCAACCAAGATGATTGATTTTATAGGTTCCCCTTAGGTTTTTCTCGATTAAGTTAGTTTTCGAGCTTAGACATTAAGTTAGGCATCCATGCATGATAACTTTAGGTAGATTTCCCCTTGTTTATATCCTTAGCTTATGACCAATTTTGTATGATGACATTAGGATTAGAAGTATGTTAGTTTCCCTTAGACATTTTACCTTTTCTCCTTTTGCATCCTTAAAACTAAAATCTTGTTTTATCAAGTGTATTAAAATACTCTAATAATCTGAAACTTTTTCCAAAGCAAAAGATACAAACCAATTAGTCTTACGATGTTTCGTCGTCGTCCTGCTGATGCTTCTTCATCTTCCGATGTTTCGTCATCTTTGAAATTCCTAGCAGCAGATACTTAATGTCACAGAGAATGTTATGACCAGATTCGATGCTTTGACAATTCACGTAAATATAAGCAAAATAACACAATAAGTTGTTCACCCGTTCGGTTCTAACAAACCTACGTGAGGCTACCAAGCCGTGGAGGAAATTCACTATTAGTAGTATCAATTCGAGTTAAACTCACCCGTTTACAACTCCTCACTTAATCCCTACCCAATGACACTTCAACCTAAGTCCTACTTAGATCTGAGTTCCTACTCACTCCCCCTCAATCACCGCAGTGATATCAACCTATTGACTAATTGAATTGTGAAGACACACTTCAATAAAATATCTTGATCTTGCTTCAAAGCTTTAATCAAGAGACAAACACTCGTGCTTTAAAGCTTTGAGTGATAAACTACCCTTACAACAAATCCTAGTCCAATGCACTTATCAATTGATAGTTGCTTGGCTCACAAGAGAAACTAGAATTACACAATACCAATTGTTACTAACCTTAACAGTACACAAACAAAAGCCTTCAATGTCTTCAATGGAATCCAGAGGCGTGGCTGTAGAGTAAGGGTTGAATTCTTTATATAGAAGCAGTCCTGAATCTTCAGTTTTGGGCTTCCATAAAGATAGCTAGGGTTTACTTAATTCTCTCCTAAAAACATGGTTTGTTCAACAACCAATTTAGGTTTAATTAAGATTAACCTAGCAGCCACGTGAGCATGCTTTCTAATAACAGAAAAACATAAATAAAATGCTCAACAAACTTCCTGAAAAATCTCAGGGGCGATTGAGCAGAATGTCACTGAATGTCATAACATTTGTTATGACATCGGTTTTCGAATTTCCAACTGACTTTAGCTTCCCTGTTCTGAGCTGTACTTTTACCATCCTTGTCCAGTAGGATTTATCTTCAATCTCTGAATGTCATGACATCTATCAAGACATTTCTAAAGCCTAGTTTTACCAAAATTGATGCCAACTTAAAACACTAACAAACTCCCCCTTTGGCACATTTTTGGCTAAAACTACTAGACCTATCAGAGTACAAAATGCAGCAGAAGACTAACAACCTAGTTCCAAGTTTTCCTAAGCTTTCCTAAGCTTCAAGTAACTAGAACTAAGAGAAGATAAATTCTACCCATACACAAATCCCATAATTGCCCATATACAATTGCCCACACAATTGTTTAAACAAACAGGCCAGAAAATTTCAGGCCATACAATCCCCAACATGCCATACAATTTCCCAAAGTCCCATACTACATTAACACAGAGTTCTTCTCCCCTTTAGCCATAAAGGGCCAAAGGAAACCATACAAGTGTCCCCAAACCTTTTAATCAAAAGTGTCATCAAGAATAAAAAATAATATACCCAAGTAATTAAGTACCAGAAGTATAACGAGGATACATCACGGTCAGACAATGTTTACAATCATCCAAAAGAAGAACAAATGGACACAAAATGAAGAATACAAATAAATAGGAAATGGATGAGAATACAAAACAGATAAAGAAAGCAACACAACAACTTAATTAGTTGCTCTCCTCTGCTGAAGAGGCATCTTCTTTGTCAGCAGCATCAGCATCATCTGCCTTATCAGAAGCTTGTTCAGGCTTTGCAGGTTCAGGAGCTTTCCTTTTCTTGGCCATTGGTGTCCTTTTGCATTTTGAACAACCAGCAAATTTAGCTCTATACTTCTTTGAGGAAGTTCCAGTTCTGGTTATTTGCTCAACTTGAGAACCAGAAATACCTCCCTTTGCTTTGACAGGGAAATCAGAAGAATCAGGGTTCACATGAGTTGCCTGGACGTGATCATCAGATGTCATGACATTCTTTGTGACATCTGGATCATCTGCTAAACTAGGGCTAGCAGGTCTTTGATTAAGGGGCGAAATTCCGGAACAGTGATGTTCGTCTAGGATTCGGTGACTATCCTAGCAATGGCTTCTACATACTTGGTACCTTCCTATTTCTTATCTCAAGGGAGCAAGAGGCGTAGTCTTACCGGTGCGATGAACCTTGATCCTTTGCATGCCGATTAGAGTCGTTGCCATTGAAGAGGGAGACCTTCACGGGTTCAATATCCATGGCTTGAATGCCCTAATCTCACCATGGTGGGAGATGAACAATGAGTCGAGGAGGATGAGGAAGACATATTTCTGGGAAAGGTTGAGAATCGAGACCAAGAGTGACAAGCGGTTGAGAGTATCTGTTGGATGGAGAAGGTATGATACTTTCAAATGAAAAGGCTATTATATGGAGGAGTCTTTTCACATTCTTGAACCCTATAAAAATAAGAGGCAAATAATCAATGACCACTTATAATTAATAAATGGTCTCTTCCCTTTCTTGGAGGCAATCTTAATTGCTACAATTCCTCATCTTGACAAATGCCCGTTTGCTCCTTAAATTTTCAAATTGACTAGCATCAAGAGCCTTGGTAAAATGTCACCATTGAAGTTCGTGACTACATGATCCAATTTAATCACCTTCTCCTCCACAAGTTCTCGATGAAGTGATGTCGATGTCTATGTGCTTAGTCCCACTGTGTTGTATAGGATTCTTTGATATATTAATAGCACTCAGATTGTCACAGTACAATGTCATGACATCCTGTGTGACATTGTACTCAGACAACATATGCTTCATCCAGACCATTTGAGAACAACTGCTACCAGCTGCTATGTATTCAGCTTCAGCAGTGGATAGGGACACACAGTTTTGCTTCTTGCTAAACCAAGAAACAAGATTGTTTCCCAAGAAGAAGCATCCTCCAGAGGTACTTTTCCTGTCATCAGCACTCCCAGCCCAGTCAGCATCACAGTATCCAGACAGAATTGGTTCACATCCATGGGAATATAGGATACCATAATTGCAAGTTCCACACACATATTTCAGGATTCTTTTCACCTGGTTAATGTGACTTACTTTAGGCTCAGCTTGATATCTTGCACATACCCCAACTGCATAAGCAATGTCAGGTCTGCTGGCTGTTAGGTACAACAAGCTCCCTATCATGCTTCTATATAAACTTTGATCAACCTTTTCTCCACTTGCATCCTTGGTCAACTTCAAATGTGTAGGAGCAGGAGTCCTTTTATGGCTGGCATTCTCCATTCCAAACTTCTTGACAATATTCCTTGCATACTTGCTTTGTGAAAGAAATGTTGAATCTTCCATCTGTGTGACTTGAAATCCAAGGAAGTAAGTTAACTCTCCCATGAGACTCATTTCAAACTCGCTTGCATTTGATTGGCAAATTGTTTCACCATTGTCTCGACATTCCTCCAAATACTATGTCATCAACATAGATTTGAGCCACCATAAGCTTTCCACCTTCATTCTTGACAAAGAGAGTTTTATCCAATCCTCCTTTCCTGTATCCTTTTGTAAGAAACTTGGTCACCTTTCATACCAAGCCCTAGGGGCTTGTTTTAGACCATATAGGGCTTTCCTTAATCAGACATGTTCGGAAAACTTGGATCCACAAATCCCTTAGGTCGTTCTACATATACTTCCTCATTTAAGTAGCCATTTAGGAAGGCACTTTTCACATCCATCCGAAATAATTTGAATTTCGAATGCAAGCAACTCTAGTAGAAGCTGATTGATTCCGTCTAGCCATGGTGCAAAGGTCTCATCAAAGTCAATTCCCTCCACTTGAGTGTAACCCGAGCAACAAGTCTTGCTTTATTCACGGTGAGTCCATACGCATCGGACTTGTTCTTGTAGATCCACTTAGTGCCAATGATGTTGGTTCCTTCTGGTCTAGGAACTAATTCCCATACTTCATGTTGCTTGAACTGGTTCAATTCCTCTTGCATTGCTCCAATCCAAAATTCATCACATAGAGCTTCTTTGACATTCTTTGGCTCTATTTTTGACACGAAGCAGGAGTTTGAGACAGTTTCTCTGGATCTTGTAACAACACCTTTGGTTGGGTCTCCAATGATGAGATCCTTTGGATGATCTTTCTGAATCCTGATTGAGGGATCTTTGTTTGCTTCCTCAGGTTCAGATTTAGGTGAAGTAGGAGTAGGAACATTTTCCTTATCAGGTACTTGAGGTGATGTCTCAAACCATGTCTCAACATCATATGGGACATTGTGCTCCTGATAATGATCATCAACAATGACATTAATAGACTCCATCATAACCTGGGTTCTGGAGTTGAATACCCTATATGCTCTTCTGTTTGTGGAGTATCCCAGAAAAATGCCTTCATCACTCTTAGAATCCATTTTTCTCCTTTGATCACGATCTGTCAGAATATAGCATTTGCTCCCAAACACATGAAAGTATTTCACAGTTGGTTTTCTTCCTTTCCATAGCTCATACAGGGTGGAGACAGTTCCCTTTCTTAAGGTAACCCTGTTGTGAACATAGCAAGCTGTATTCATAGCTTCAGCCCAAAAATGAATAGGAAGTTTCTTAGCATGAATCATTGCTCGCAGATTCTGTATGGTCCTATTCTTTCTTTCCACAACCCCATTTTGTTGTGGTGTTATAGGAGAAGAGAACTCATGGTTGATCCCTTCTGAGGAACAGAATTCATCAAACTTGCTATTCTCAAATTCTTTTCCATGGTCACTTCTTATTCTGACAATACAGCTTTCCTTCTCTCTCTGAAGTCTTTTGCACAACTCCTTAAAGACATCAAACACTTCAGATTTTTCTTTGATGAAGTTTATCCGTAAATCTGGAGAAGTCATCCACAACAACATAGGCATATCTTTTCCACCAAGGCTTTCAACTGATAGGCCCCATCAAGTCCATGTGCAGCAGCTCCAAGACTTTAGATGTGGTCGATGTCTAGACATTGGGTGTGACATTCGGTTTGCTTTCCAACTGGCACTCACCACACCCTTCCTTCATCAATGTGAAGTCTTGGTATCCCTCGATGACCTCCATTGAGATGATCTTTTTCATTCCTCTGAGATGCAGATGTCCTAGTTTTTGGTGCCACAACTTGACCTCCTTTTCATCTTTGTCTGTGGAACATACAGATGAGAGGTTGGTGTTCTCAGATTCCCACATGTAACAGTTGTCTTTTGATCTGATTCCTCTCATAACTACTTCTTGTTGATCATTGATTACAAGACATTCAGATCTAGTGAAGTTAACTTTGAATCCCATATCACATAGCTGACTTATGCTTATGAGGTTAGCAATCAAGCCTTTTACCGAGACTCCACTTAGATTTGGAACTCCAGAGCAGTCTAAGTTTCCAACACCTTTGATTTCTCCTTTAGCTCCATCTCCAAAGGTAACAAAGCTGGTGGAATGAGGTTTGACATTATTCAGTAGGTTTTTTATTCCAGTCATATGCTTAGAACACCCACTGTCAAAGTACCAATCTTCCTTGGCAGACACTCTAGAAGTGTGAGCTATCATTGCTTCAGTCCTCTTCTTCCACTTTTGAGTGTATGGTACTTTGATGTTTTTAGGCTTAACATAGGAAGTCTGATTAGGGTATCCATGTAGCCTATAACAGAAGGGTTTTATGTGTCCAAACCTTCCACAATGATGACATCTCCATCTTTGAAACTTCTTCTTCATGTTTCTCTGATCCTGATGTTGATCCCAATGTTGTGACATCTGCCTTGACTTTGGTTTCCTAGGCCTCTTCTTTTCTTGTCACTAACGGTTCCTTTGCACCACATATCCTAGACCATGCTTGTTTCCGATTTTGCCCAAGTCAAGAATTTCTTCCAATTTTTCTTCAGAGGTCGATTTTGTGATTTAGTCATCGATCAAGCTTGGAATTTAACACTGTAATCTCACTGAGATGTCTTATAGTGTTTGTATTCTCCTTCTTTTCGACTTCACATTTTCGCCTCCAACTTCTCAATCAACTTTTTGCTTTTCATTCGGACATCACCACTCGATACGTTTCTTGTAAGTATCAGCAAGTTCTTCAAAGGTCACTTCCTCATCACTAGAGTTATTATCTGAATTACAACTTCCAGAAGATGCAGTGACAAGATTAGCTGCTTCTTCCTCAGATTCACTTCCTGAATCAGACCAAGTGACAGCCATTCCTTTCTTTTGTTTCTTAAGAAAGGTGGGACATTCAGCTTTAATGTGTCCATATCCTTCACATTCATGACATTGGACTTCTCTGCTTTGACTTCCTTTTTCTTCTGACCTGGATCTTCTGCTGGAGTCATAAGATCTATTGATGTCAGATGGAATGTCCTTGACATTTGACCTTGACCTTGGATCAATTCTCTTGATGAGCTTGTTGAACTGTCTTCCAAGCATAGCGATGGCTTCAGATATCTTCTCTTCATCACCCTTCTTGCACTCCTCTTCAGTATTGGATACAAGGGCTATGCTTTTATTCTTCTTATCAGTATTCTCACTGATTCCCATCTCAAAAGTCATAAGAGATCCAACAAGTTCTTCAACCTTCAAGGTGCTGATGTCCTGTGCCTCCTCTATTGCAGTTACTTTCATTGCAAATCTCTTAGGCAAGGATCTGAGAATTTTCCTTACCAGCTTCTCCTCTGACATCTTTTCACCCAGAGCTCCTGAGGTGTTGGCTATCTCCAAGATATTCATGTGGAACTCATGAATAGTCTCCTCTTCTTTCATCTTCAAATTTTCAAATCTGGTAGTGAGCATCTGGAGTCTTGACATCTTCACCTTGGATGTCCCCTCATGGGTAGTTTTGAGGGTGTCCCACACATCCTTGGCCAGCTCACATTGATGAACCAGTCTGAAGATATTTCTGTCAATACCATTAAATAAAGCATTCAGTGCTTTAGAATTCCCCAGGGCAAGCTCCTCTTCCTCTTTGCTCCATTCTTCCTCAGGTTTCAAGACAGTAGTCCCATCTTTCTCAACCTTGGTTGGATGCTTCCATCCTTTATCAGCAGCTCTCCAAGCCTTGATATCTACTGATCTTAAGAAGGCAACCATACGAGGCTTCCAGTACTCATAATTAGACCCATCCAGAATAGGTGGTCTACCTCCAAATCCTCCTTCTTTATCCATTACGCCAGAAACTATTATCCCTAGATCTCACCCAGAAATAACAAGCAGGGTGCCTGCTCTGATGCCAATTGAAATTCCTGGCAGCAGATACTTAATGTCACAGAGAATGTTATGACACAGTATCTGACACTGCTTTGACAATTCACACAGTAAATATAGAAAGCAGTAAATAACACAATAAGTTGTTCACCCAGTTCGGTTCTAACAAACCTACGTCTGGAGGCTACCAAGCCAGGGAGGAAATTCACTATTAGTAGTATCAATTCAGAGTTAAACTCACCCGTTTACAACTCCTCACTTAATCCCTACCCAATGACACTTCAACCTAAGTCCTACTTAGATCTGAGTTCCTACTCACTCCCCCTCAATCACCGCAGTGATATCAACCTATTTACTAATTGAAATGTGAAGACACACTTCAATAAAATATCTTGATCTTGCTTCAAAGCTTTAATCAAGAGACAAACACTCGTGCTTTAAAGCTTTGAGTGATAAACTACCCTTACAACAAATCCTAGTCCAATGCACTTATCAATTGATAGTTGCTTGGCTCACAAGAGAAACTAGAATTACACAATACCAACTGTTACTAACCTTAACAGTACACAAACAAAAGCCTTCAATGTCTTCAATGGAATCCAGGCGTGGCTGTAGAGTAAGGGTTGAATTCTTTATATAGAAGCGATCCCGAATCTTCGCTTTGGGCTTCCATAAAGATAGCTAGGTTTACTTAATTCTCTCCTAAAAACATGGTTTGTTCAACAACCAATTTAGGTTTAATTAAAATTAACCTAGCAGCCACGTGAGCATGCTTTCTAATAACAGAAAACATAAATAAAATGCTCAACAAACTTCGAAAATCTCAGAAAAACGATTCTGAGCAGAATGTCACATCGAATGTCATAACATCATTATGACATCGATTTTCTGCAGAATTTCCAGACACTTTAGCTTCCTGCTCGAGTGTACTTTTACCATCCTTGTCCAGTAGGATTTATCTTCAATCTCTGAATGTCATGACATCTATCAAGACATTTCTAAAGCCTAGTTTTACCAAAATTGATGCCAACTTAAAACACTAACAATCTTATCTTCTGACGTGTCGTCGTCCTGCTGTTGATGTTTCGTCATCTCATCCTCAGATGTTTCGTCATCTCGTCCTCTGATGTTTCGTCATCCCGCCTGTAGCTGATGTTCTGTCATCATGAAGGTGTTTCGTCTGCTAACCTAAAAAACACAAACCAACCAAAACAAGTGAGCCGAACTACAGCGCTCTGACTTTCCCATTGCACGAGGGAATACGTAGGCATCCTGTCGCAGGGCTAGATCGAGCAACCTTTGTAAATATTTCCTTCTTTTCCACGTGTTTTCTTTCCCTTTCATTCTACTCTTTATTCTTCCTTTCTTTTTGCATGCATTGTACCATATACAGATATAGTTAGACCTTTACACCCATTAGATATAAAGTTAAAGCGGATACCATAGAGTACTACGGGCGCGTGGGGTGCTAATCCCTTCCCCTCGCGTAACAGACTTTCTTACCCGATCTCTCGCTCACAAGACCGTGATTTCTTCGTTTCAGGTTTACTCGATGTTTACCTTTCCCTCTTGGCGGGATAAAAAACATTCGATGGCGACTTCATTGATATATAGTTATATCCTTTGATTTTCGGCCGGGTGTTTCGGTGAACTCTGTAATCGTTGATTATAGTGGATTAAGTCCTCGTTGAGAGAGGCGGAATCACCTTTGCGGGTGGACTGGAGTAGTTTGAGTGTCAAACGAACCAGGATAAAAATACTTGAGTATTTTATTTGTTGTTTGGGTAAAAGATCTTAAAAGTAAGAAAAACTTATTCAACCCCCCTTCTAAATGTTTTTCCAAGCCTTCAGTTAGAATATTCTATATTAACTTGGAGATCATATAAATTAATATAAAAGGATATTGTAAGATATTTATAATATTTGAGAGATATTATAAGATTATAATAGTATATTTTATTCTAAGATATGATTTTGAATTTGTTATGGATTTGGTGAATTTTACCCATTATAAATATGTATCTCTTCAGTTATTACACGTGTGACAATTTTAGAGTTTAGAAGGTAAAGATTTTGGAAATGTTTGGAGTTATCTAAGGTTATTGGGAATTTGGAAACACTGGTTTACACCTTGGGTTTGAGTTATTCATATATTGAAGGTTGAAGGGGTTGGGAAACACTTGGTAGAAAATAGGGTAATTCTTGGGCACCTTCCGTGATGTCCTTGGAAACATGAAGGCGAAGACTATTTTCTTGTAATTCATTTGTAATCTCTTGTAACAACTTTCTTAGTATAGTGAATTGGAGAGCTGCTCTCTCCCCTAGAGTAGATCGTTTGATCGAACTGGATAAACAAACCTTCGTCTTTTTCTCGCCTCATTCTGTTATATTTTATGTGTAAGAATTATTATTGCTGCATACCATTTATTTTGATTGCTACTATTCTTTGCCCCACAAATTGATATTGAATTTTGTCGTAATTAACAATAAGATTAACAACAAATCTTATCCTTGGAAAATTGTTATTCAGAGTGCTGGTCTGCAAGCTATTGATGCGATTGTTCCAACTCTTCTACATGCATTGGAGGATGATAAAACATCTAACGTTTGCACTTCATGGCCTTAAACAAATTCTGAGGAAACATATGCGATACTGTTATTATCACAGGCCCTTGAATAGTGGATTTTTTTTTTCTATTCTAATGTTCTAGAATAAATTTTATTCACTTGGCGTTACGCATGCAGTATCAAAGCAATCCTATCTCGTGGTTTCAAACAAGATTCGAGGCAATATGGTTATCTTAACAGATCATATATCAAAGAAAATGAATGAGGTGAACTTGATTTGATATTCGAAAATTCCTAAGAGACCAGGTTGTGATTGCCGTGATCTTCCAGATGAAAAGGTAAATTGAAATCTTTGTGAATTTTAGCATGACATTTTTGTTTATGTCCTATTATGTTGTTATTTAAATTCAAATACAAGAATTTTTGTAGAAGTATTGACTATATTGAATGATTTCTTCTACGATGTAATACGCAAAAAAGGAGTGGAATATCCTGTATGAGCTTCCTGAAAATGTGGTTCACTTTAGGCTGTGTTCATGGAGAAAACAATAAATGCCATAGCCTGTATGAGAAAGACCCTAAGATTGCATTATATCTCAGTGTTGAATAGAAATTTTATAGCTATCTCATTCCTTACTTTTGGCTGTGTATTTTTCTTGGCCTTATACGATATGTAGTATCTCTAAGTTTGTCAAAAACCAACTCGGTTTAGTTTCTCAAATGCCACCCCTGTTCAGTTTTCTTCCCATTACTGATGAATCAATTTTTAACGGTTTGTTTCACATGCAATATTTAGGTTAATTTATTGTTAATTCTAGACGCTATGTATTTGTATCTTAAACCTTAATGAAATATAAACTTCTGTCAGACACACTATTTAAGATGTTCATGTGTTTTCTGTATTGTTGGCTACATATACATCGAATGGATTTGCATAGTTTGAGGGTGTTGATACAACATTATGTTCATGCTGCAAGTTTCTAACTTGCATAAGAACATTTCTAAAAGCAATATATTTCATTGCCTTGTCTGAATGATTTATTTATTTGTGTAACTTACCTTCTGATCAATAACTGTCAATGTCTTATTAGCCTACAATTGTTTGATTAATATAATAGGATTAAATAAGATAAATCAATATTTTTTTGTTACACGAAGCATACGTGATAGATGAAAATGATGGAATTCAAAAAATAATTCATATGAGGTTGGGTCTCTCTCCTACCTATATATATTGAAACTAGTAAACACTAGTTTTACTTGATTTACATCTATATATTCGCATTGTATTTTGACATTATAGCTCTAAATATGTATAAGTTTAAAAATGCATAAGTGTATCTCAAATATCATTATAAGTATTGTACACTTGATTTTGTAAGAATTTTTTTTCAGTTTTAAAAAGAAAACCCTTAAATAATCATGTATTAAAATTAATTATCTAAATAACCATGTTTCAGGTTTAACATACAAGCAGGAGACATCTCAGATAGCTCCTGCATTGTTTTTTTTTAACAAGTAGGAGCCATCCCAGATGGCGCCTAAGTGTTAGAAATTTTTTTAAAAGCCATCTCAGATGGCGCCTATGTGTTAATCACATGGCAAAAGCCATATGAGATAGCGCCTATGTGTTAAGTAAAATAAATTTATTTTTTTTCAATTTAAATTAAAGTACAGGATAATGTTGTGAATTAAAACTTCAAATATAAATTTTCATTACAAACATAATGAATAACAATTACATAGATTTATTCTCGGCGACCCGAGACGTGTAGACGACCATGGGTTCCACATCTGCATCCTCTCCTAGCTCATGTGATGCAAGGTTCTTGAGCCGGTTGTTGTTGGTTCGATGGCCCCTGAGGTTGAATAGATGGTCGCTCGTAGTGTATGCGATCAAGATCCATGTATGTGTTTACAGTGATTTCTGGTAAACAACCGCTAGTCTTCCAAACTATCGAATAAACTTAATTACTGTTATTCAATCTCTCTGGTAACTTGCAGGATCGACTAGATTGATCCTATGGGACATAGTCGTTTGGCCAAATCTAATTGTAAAACTGTTATTCATATTTAGGATTTCTAATTAAAGTGTTTTAAAGACATCCAATCCACTTCGATTACTACACTAAATGATTCGAAGGATAATTTCTATATGATACAGGGAATGTTCATCAGAAAAGTAAAAAGATTTTAGATTGGGTAAATGACAAGGTTAAATAAATGAATGTAAAAGTTTCTGAATGTTTAAAGGATTTGAATATAAGAAAAAATGTATAAATGCAGAAAGAAATAAATGACTCTGAATGTAAAAGCTTTAATGTAAAGACATGAATGTAAGAGTGTCTGAAACAGAAATGAAATGGAAATGAAAGACAAACTGGAAAATATAAAGAGTTTTCATTGAATTGTAAATGTTGGTGTTATCATACGTACATCTTTCGAGCATTCGTTTCCCTGTCCATGCGGTATTTTGAATGTTTACTGAATTTGTACAACAGATATGACACACGAAATCCTAACACTAAGACTTCTATTTATATTATTTCGACCATAATGGTCTTGCTATAAGATTCTGCCACGTTCGAAGCATGCAGAGCATTGCTTCTCTCTAGCCTCCACGCATCTTCGAATGCTCCAGCGCTTATGTATTTGAATTTCCAATATCCCGCTCACGTTTGAATTTCAAACGCCTTGGAACCTTCGCTTCGAATTCGTTTCAAAGGTTATTTTCAAAAAAACAACCTTCACAGATATAGTCTCATCACCATTTTGAAATTTCTTTAAATGTACCCTTCACAACTATCATTCGAAACCTTGAACTTAATATTTCCATTCGAAGAACAGTCTCTTCCATTCCAAACCATAAAACTTGCTTTATTCCAACAAAGCCCAATCATTTCATTTCGAATCACAATATCAAAATCTTCAGCCAACAAAATGCCCCTTTAAAATATGTATTTCGAACCCTTTGAGAAATACTTATTTTAAATAGATTCACAAGATTTTGATAAGACCTTTGAGTAATCACGACATTATTGTGCATGACTTCACCCACGTCCATCAAGACGCCTCTTTGAACACTTAACCGTTTTGAACCAGTTATCACAGCATGGTGTGGTTTTAAAAATAATTATTATTATTAATCATACTCATTACCAACATTAGATTTTACGCCACCTCTCCCTGAATCCAACCAATGACTTCCACGTACCCCTAGTCTCATTTAGTGGGTGTTTAAACTTCCACACTCTCTTATAAAACTCATCAGTTTAGTCTTTTCTTCTTTTTTTCTCCAAAATTCTGAAACTCTTCTTTTTTTTCCTTTCACTAAACCCTAAAACCTCCAACAATCTCAACAATGTCTTCATCAACATCATCTCAACTGAAGAAATCATCAAAGAACAAGAACAAGAACACGGAAACTGTCATGGAGAGCAAGATGGGCACTTACCAGAATCAATCTGTGCTCATTCCTCAAACGATCTCCAAAGAGAAAGAAATGTTGTATGCTTCTCAGGTATTAATCCCTACTAATGTCGCTGGAAAAAGGTTTGCCTTAATGGGTCCTTTAACTGTTTTTGAAATTCTGAAAGACACTAGGAAAATCTTTCCCGTTTGCTATAACTTCAAACCCTTATTCAACAAAATGGATGCCCCTAAGGTAGGAACTGAAAACATAAGCGAATCATCTGATTCGAAAACCACTGAAAATCCAGTCACACCTCCAAAAGATCTTTTTATCTTAGATTATGTCAAAAGTAATTTCAAACCATTTCGATCCTGCCCCACTTCAGATATAGCGTATCAAAACTGGCTCACTAAAGTAGAAGCCAAAAAATCCCAGCAATGGGAAGAATTAGGAATCTACAATTTGATTAAACTGTCGAAACCAGGCTTCACTTACAGTCACCCATTACTTTTTGCTTCATTATACTTCGGGGACAGCACTTATAACACTTTCCATCTTCCTGGCGGAATGATAACACCCACCTTCTTTGATATAGCTGCCATCACTGGTCTTTCACCAGTGGGGGAAACTTATATTCCTGATAACGAAGAGCACTCTAGTATCATTGACTTTGATGTCAAACTAGCTAGCTTTTCAAAGTTTATCAGCCACTACCATACTGAAGGGGATAGCGTCTCAGACGTAGAACATATTGCTTTCCTTACCTTGTGGCTGTCACGATATGTGTTCTGTAGCAGATCTTTGCAAGTAGCAAGTAGGTTCATTCCCTTAGCCAGGGATTTCCATGAGAATAGGAGAGTCTTCCTGAGCGAACTGCTACTTGTCGATCTTTATGAGAGCTTAAGGTCAGCAGTCTCTAGTTTAAAATCCCATACTCCAAAAAACATTCTTCTGGCTGGACCTTTTTGGTTGCTTCAACTATGGCTTCATTCCATGTTCGAATCTTCTTTATCAACTGCTGATACTATCATCGAACAAGATCCAGAGATAGCTGACAGGATCATCGAAGGCACAAGGCTTCGAAAGCTTACTCCAAATGATGACAAGGATGATTTCAAAGTCCTTTTCTCTAAATACATCATGATCTTCTCAAAAAGACATAAGTTCGAAGAGACCATGGCACCTTTTGCTCCAAGGACTTATGGACCATCATGGTTCACAATGTCTCTCTCAGAAGATGTTAAGAGCAGAGAGATACAGGATATTTGGAAAGCATTTCTTCTCCCTAGGTTAATTTCCTCAAGAATTACTCCCACAAAGAATCAGATTTTCCTTCTTGCTTATCAACCCAACTTCGTCTCTCGACAATTTGGCCTGTGCCAATTAATTCCTGAACCTTTGTTCCAAAAATCAAAGTGCCATAACCTCAGGCAGAACGTTCAAAGCAAGGGAGGCCAAGTTACAACAGGAGCAATATCAAGATTTTGCTCAGTTCGAACTTCTACCTTTCGAGCCAACATACTTCACAGCAAAAGGGTTTCTTGAATGGTGGACTAAGTTCTACCAGACATATATGTTTGACACACTCACCATTCAACAAAAGCTAACTGACGCGTTCAATGTGCAGGTACACTCCAAGAAAGGTATGTTCACTCACGTCAAAGAAATTAGGGCTTTTCAAAATTATTTCGAAACCACTTATGATCCCACACGCTTGGAAACCACTGTATATCGAGCATCCGAGACCTTGAAGGAAAAATTTAAAGAAAAAATTTCTAAGTTCAAACTTCCTTCAGGGTTGTCACTTGAGGATAGGTATAGGTTGGCACTCGAAATGCATCCACCTAAATTTCCTAGATTGCCTACCTCAGAACTGGCTCTGGCTTGGTTTCCTCCATACCCTTGGTGGTTGACTTGCAAAGAAATGTTCAAATATCAATCTCGAAAGAAACTAAAGCCATCTGAGACTGTGACATGGGCTCGTTACTGGCTTCATAATTTCCCAGGACATCTTCGCTATGACCTTCCTGCCATTTCGATTACATCTAATCAAGGCACAGGTGCGAATGCTTGGGAAAATTCCAAATGTATCCTAATTCCCTTATCATTAACGCTTTACTTTAATTGTTTCACTTTTCAGCCATCAGGATAAAAAATGTTGCTTCGAAGCCCAAGGGAGGGAACACTTCTCAACAAGCCATCGAAATTAGTGATGATGTAACTCCAACAATACCAACAACAACAACAACTACTACAACAACGACACTGGTAGCAGCAGACATTTCAATTCCAAAGGTAATCAACTAACCCTGTTGTTTCGAATGGACTGAAATTTATGATTTAGATCTAACTCATGTCTAAACCTTTTCAGACTAGCAAACTTCCACCAACTACTCCTAAGAAAAGGAAACAAGGCGCCACTGAAAAGAATCTCAAGACTGGTGGAAATTCTCCAACAGCTTCTAAGAAGAAGCAAAAGAAAGAAAGCTCTAAAGGCCCTGAGCCTACTAGCGTTTCTGGACTTGATTCCAGAGACGTTGCTCCCTCAACAACATCCAAAATTCCACCTTCGACCTCCAATGTAATGTTGTAACATATTGATAGTAACATTTCTTCTGATAATCCACAGGTAAATAAAATTCGAATTCCTAACAAAATAGTTATTCATACCTTGGTACATATTCTTAACTTTTCTTTGTTCATGTAGGATACTTCGAACCCGAATCCCACTACTTCAACTCCTCCAACAGGGACTATTGCTCCAATCATTTCCTCTCCCCATGGGGACTCCAGCAACCTTGTGCAAAACAAAGGGTCTTCCAACATGGTGGTTCCGACTGGGGCTTCGGAGGCACAAGATGATCAAGGCACTTCACCTCCTTTGAAAGAAGCAAACGAAGAATCGCCCCACAAGTCTACAGAAAATCCACCAGAAACTTCCCTTTTGAAATCTCCTCTCGAAACCCTTCAAGAGAGTCCAAAGATCATTCATGCTGAAAAGGACAAGACTGATTCTCCTCAAGAGAGTGAAGAAACTGCAGAAGAAGGATCTGAGGAAGACGAAACCCAAAGCGGTTCGGCTGATGAAATGGAGTCTGATGCTAATAGCAGCGAGACCAATACTATCGAAGTTGTGGATCTGGGCGACGAAGGAGAAAATAATGAGCAAGACAAAGATGAAGATGATGGTGGTAAAACTAATGAGCCTATGGAGGTCGAGATGGACGTGACTCCTTTGAACATGGAACTTCCCCCAACTTTCCAATCTCAACTGACTGAAGAGGAACTAGCTCTCCTGAAACAAAATGACCCAATTGAGTACATGAAAGCTAAGTTAGCCCAAAAGGACATCCCTCTGACTAGGGCTGGCACTTGTTCGACTGAAAACACATTGCCCCCAGATGCTAGAGCTATACTCCTTAACAAAGTTAGGAAAACAATCCTTGATGTAGACCTATTCGAAGTTCTCAAAAAGGATAGCACTGCTTACTACACCATGAAGGAACTTCTCACTCAAGTTAACTTCGCAGCCTGCTCCTTGCCAGTCAGCACTATACTGTTCAATCTCCAAGTATTATTGGATAATGTGACTGGATGTCTCCTACAAGATGAATTAGTTGCTGCTAAAGTTCAGGAGAAACGAAACGCTATGGATGCTGCTTATGAGCGCGCTTCAAAACTTTCTAAAGAAGCTGAAGACCAAGCAATGCACTTAAAACAGGCAAAGGTTGACTATGAAGTTCGAGCTCGGTCTGTTCTCCTTTGGGAAGAACAAATTCAAGAACTCCAGTGAAAGGTCAAAGAAGCTAAACAGCAGCAACTGGCGTACGAAACTGACACTGTTAGGAGCCAATTCGAAGAACTTCTTAGCAGAGGCCTTTCTGAAATGGAAGCAGCAGAGCGAATCAAAGGAGAAGTAACTACTCTGGAAGGAGAGAGACGTTTCACCCAGCAAAGGCTTGAGTCCTTTAGAAGTACCTTTGCAAGATTGAGGAACAATGCTTATTTTTAAGTCTTTGCTTATTTAATTCGAGTCTTAGTTTGTAATATTTGAACAACGCCATTTTGGCAATGTATGGTACCATTTTGGCATTTCTTATAATATTTTGACTATGTTGTTATTATTCGAATCTCCTGCAGGCGAGGTCTATATTTTTTCAAATATTTTCCATTTACCTTTAAGATTCGTTTGTCATCAGCTAACTCTTCGATCTCGTACGCATTGTTTGAGAATGTCTTTAGTATTCGAAAGGGCCCCTCCCAATGAGGTGACCATTTACCTAACGTTTTGTTCTTCTTGTCCATAGGCAGTATGACTTTCCAGACTAAGTTATTAATAGTGAATGTTTTACCTTTCACCCTTTTGTTGTATGCCCTGGCTACTCTTTCCTTTTGCCTCATTAGGATTTCTAATGCATGCAGTCTAACTTCGTCTAACTCAACTAACTCATTCATCATCATCTCCCAATACAATGCAGACGGGATCTCATTCTACCTTTGAATTCGAACTGATTGCAGATGAATTTCCACTGGTAAAACTGCATCATGGCCAAATGTTAGTTGGAAAGGCGTGGTGTTAGTAGCTTCTTTAGGAGATGTTCTACATGCCCATAGTATTTGGTCCAAAGTCTTATGCCAATTCTTTCGCTTTTTACCAACATGTTTTTTAATTAACCCTATTATCACTTTGTTTGCTGCTTCGACCTGATCATTTACTTGAGCATAATATGGCGTTGATGTTAATAATCTAAAACCCATCTCTTGAGCAAATTCCTGCATCTTTTTACCAGTAAACACAGAACCTTGGTCTGTGGTTATACTCTCTGGTAATCCGAACCTATAAATTATTTGTTTCTGTATAAACTCAATAATAGCCTCTTGATCAGCAACTATTAATGGCACTGCTTCGATCCACTTGGTAAAATAATCAATTCCTACTAAGATATATTTATGTCCTTTAGACGAAGCAGGATTGATCTCTCCTATTAAATCTAGTGCCCATCCTCTAAAGGGCCATGGTTTAATGATCGAATGTAACTCGCTTGCAGGAGCATGTTGAATTCCTGCATGTTTCTGGCATTCTTCACACCCTTTAGCAAAATCTATACAATCTTTGAGCATGCTGGGCCAATACATGCCATATCGGAATAACAACCATTTCATTTTATGGCCTGCTTGATGTACCTCACATGCCCCATTGTGGACCTCTGATAATGCTAAGTATGCCTCACCTTCTCCTAGGCACTTCAGTAATACGCCTTCCTGGGTCCTCTTGAACAATTCATTTCCCTTGAGGACATATGATAATGCTCTATATTTTATCTTCCTATCAACATTCAATGTTGGATTTTTTAAATAACTCACAATTGGACTTCGCCAATCCGCATCTGATAAGGTGTCTATGGCTAATACTTGAATCCTGTATCAACTAACTAACTTTATATTTTCTAAATCGATGGTATGAGTCTAGTAGCCATAACCCTTCCTCTTAATTCAACCAAATCTTCAAAGTTTTTGGTGGAAACTTTATACCACAAACCAAGCTTAGGTCATTTGCTTCTTGATTTTCTACTTGGTATATGTTTAATATCCATGTATTGAATTTTGAGTAGCTATTAACTATGACGTACGTCATCAAATTGTCCTTTATGCATTGTATTCCTTTGTTATTTGCTTGACCACTAACTCCGAATCTCCTTTAATTTTGACTCTAGTTGCCCCCAATTCCAACATAGCTTCAAGTCCAACGATAAGCGCTTCGTACTCAGCTTCGTTGTTCGAGCAACGAGGACCATCTAACTTATACTTGAATTTTGTTGGAATTCCTTCAGGAGAAATTATAAGAACTCCAACACCGCTACCATCTTTGTGGGTCGAACCGTCAAAGTATAATTTCCAAGGTTTCATTTCAACGTAACTCATGATGGTCTCTTCGATCAGTGAATGATCAACAATAAAATCAGAAATTACTTGACCTTTCACAGCTCTTAAAGGCATGAAAGTCAAAGAATATTTTGTCAAGGCCAAAGCCCATTTACCAACTCTGCTATGCATTATTGGTTTCAAAAGCATGTGTTTGATAACATCGAAATGAGATGAAACATAAACATCAACAGGATTTATATAATACTTAAGTTTCATACAAGAGAAATACAAACAGAGACATAGCTTTTCTATGTTGCTATATCTGGTTTCTGCGTCATTCAACACCCTACTTAAATAGTATATGGATCTTTCGATGCCATTGCTATCTTCTTGTGCTAACATACTACCTATGGTAACTTTAGAGGCAGATATGTACAATCTCATGGGCTTTACCCATGAAGGTGGAGACAAGATAGGAGGCTGAGTGAGATATCTTTTTATATTGTCAAATGCCTCCTGATGTGCTTTGTCCCATTTGAAGGCTTGTCCTTGCTTCAGACGAAGTAACAGAGAGAAAGCCTGGGTTCTGATAAGTGCCAAAATGTAGTTATTTTGTGTATATGTTTTGTGGCACTTATCCGTTCTTTTGTTGATATTTAGTTGAATAATCCCGACTTTTTGTATAAATGTGTACATATTAGAATAATTGAGTTTTTGTGTAAATATTGTATCATTTGATAGTTTTTCATCTTTTTTATAGGTATTCATTCATAATTGGAGCATTGAGTAATAAAGGCCAAAGGCTAAAGCTCCAAATGCGCGATTTTGCACAATACGTCATCGAATAAAGCTCAAATTCAACACAATAAAAATCATCAATTTGGTTGATATTTCTTCATGGTTGGATAGAGCATTGAATAAGCTTTCCAACGCTTCAAACCGGGCGCAATTCCGAGTTACGGTTCTCAAGATACGGCAAAAATAAAATGCTGAAAATAGCAGACCGCGCTTAGCGCGAATACCGCGCTTAGCGCGCCCTGCGACATCAGAATTCTTTAAAAGGGGCTCAAAACACATTTTTAGGTTATGGGTTGGGTATTTTTGAGTCCCAACACCATCACCATCATATTTTTGATAGATTTGCTTGGAAAACAACATTGGAGCTTGCATTTTGATGATTGGAGGTGGATTGCTCTTCGATTGGCTTGACAACCAAAGTAGATTTGTGGTTTATCTCTTCTCCTCTTTGTGTATTTCTCTTTTGTTGGGTTTGTATGTATGTATTTCTACTCATAACTCTTGTATATTTATCGCCTTTGGCTTGTATAAAGTTTGCTTTACGAATTCGTGTTGGTGATTATCTTGGGTTTTTACTTTATGTTAGGGATTTGAGCTTTGCTAGAGATAGATTGCTTAGATTCTTACCTAGGATGATTATCAGTTAGTTTCTGAATGCTAGAGATAGGTTTGGATCTAACATTCACTATAGAGTACTGAACTTAATCCCTCTGCGTCGGTGAAGTATGCCAAGAATGGGTATGGGTGTGTGATTGACTTCTTTGTTGTCGAGGTATGCGGGGATGGATATTGAGATGATTTAGGAGGATTCTCAATTTGGGTTAGAAATAGCTTAGATTGTGAGAGGTATGTGATGACGGACGAGTGCGTAGGCCGAGTATAACATGGGTGGTAGATTTAAGTCTGTGACGGGTAGTTTACATTCGTTCGGACAAATGTCTATCCTTTATACTTTTAGTTCATTTACTTTTGTCTTTTATTTTCATTTCTTTTAATCTCAAACTCATTAACGGTAGAATTTTGACAGCGAATCAATAACCAATCTCTGTGGACACGATACGATATAACCTAACGGTATATATCACGGTAAAATTAATACCAACTCTTTGCTTGCCGCCTATACCGCCGCAACAAAATGGCGCCGTTGCCGGGGATTGGTTTTATTGGTTTTGTATTGCGATAATTCCGTTGTTTTTGAGTTTTGTAATTAATGTATATGTTGTATAGACTTTGTATATGAACTTGTATATTGTTACATGTACATGTTGTGTGTTTACTTTCCATACTTGTACATATTTGTGATTTTTTAGTTTTCATGTGATGTTGTGAATTGTCTCGTACTCGTAACGTTTGTTGTGTGGTTGTTAGGACACTTTCTTTAGGTTTGCACGGTGTGGCAATACCATGACATGACGAGAGGAGGTTACTAGTGCTCGCACAATAAAGGCGTCGAGCTTACGACGTAAAATAAGCATGTTTTTGTTTGTTTATGTTTATGTTGTTTGGTGGCTTATGTTTTAACAAGTTGAAATAGGACTTGCTCTTAATTTCAAATTTTCACTTTTCAACTTGTTAATTCATTTTCACCAAGTTTATGTATTGTTATTTGCTTTAGTTTTGTTATGTCAATTTGTTATTTTCCACAAGTTTGTAGTGTTTTAGCTTGTGTAAGTGTGTATGTATTGTAAATATTGTTTAGATGTGCAAATGAGATTGTATATGTGTGTAAGTGGAGCTTGCATAGCACTGCACTTACATCATTTTACGCAACTGGTGTGGGCTCGCTATCTGAGCCAGTGAATTCTTTTAAAATTTCACTTGGTTTTCCTTTTTCCCACTTTCACCAAGGCTTTTTGTATTGAATAAAATTAGTATTATTTTTCTAATGCTTTTGTTGTTGTTTGGACTCAAATTTTGGTCCGGTAACTTGAAGACTTTTGAGGTAATTTTCCGAGTTTGATCGTTTCAACTCGCGGATGTATGGTAATGATAATTTTCAAAGTTGCTACACGTCAGGTACTCGTTTATCGCTTTCTATAACATAACATGTTTAGGAAATTTATCATTTGTATAATTACCATGCTATTCATTCTTTTTGCATTACTTGCTCATGAATTGAATCACTTTAGTCCCCTTTTTACCCATAAATGTGAGGAAGCTTTCCATTGTTTACATATGAGAGTCCACATTCTTGTTTTAAACTGGATTTTATTATGCTTAATCTTTTATTTTGTGTTGATTGTATGATTGCAAGAAAATGATCAAGGCATTTTGTTGATTTTGAGCATAACTACCTTGGCCAAATATTCAATTCACCTTGTGAGTGTGTGATCATTTGTTAGCCCCTTTGAACTTTTATCAACATCCATTTTTATTTGAACTTGATGCTTGTCTATGAGTGTCAATTCACCTTTTTGTATGGATGTTGATTTCTTTGTTCTTGAACCCTCAACTATATGTTGTTGTATGGATTTTTACCTTGCCTTAGAAAGTAGGGAGTATTTACATAATGATGTTGGTTGAATTCAAGTTGGGGAGAGGAATGTTTATGTGCTTATGTTGTGATTGATATGAGGTTGAGAAAAGAAAAAAAAAAAAGATTAGAAAAAGAAAGAAAAAAAGAGAAAAGTTTTGAAAAAGAAAAAGAAAAAGAAAAAGAGTAGGAATAATGTTATGTTAATAAGTGAGGTGTGTTTGGTGTGAAATTTGTGATGAAGAAGAAGTTTGATTGGAATTCTATTGTTTGGAACTTTGTGAGTTGATCACTCCCTTAGGTTTAGGCAAGTTTTTGTTTCGATTAGCTTTAGGACTTATCACTTGTTTGTTAACCAAGCCACATTACAACCTTGAAAAGACCTTGTGATTCTTGCATTTGTATTTTCAATACGTTTTTGGATGAATGCATAATTTAGTCTATTGTTTGCAAGATTGTGGAGGAGTGTTTTTTATCCTCACCTTTGTGTGTTCTTCATCCACCGATGAATTTTTGCTAGGTGTGATTCATGATTGAGCTTGTTTTGTTATAGAATGTTTTGCATGATTTTTGTACTTAGGATTTGTTTCGTTTATATGTTATTGTTGTAGTATAGTGGTAAGTTTGTATTTGTCGTGTACATTTTTCGTTTGAACCATACATTTGTTTTCCGTTTTAAAAACTTGTTGATTCGTGATTCTTTGATTATCATTCTTTGTTTCTTTGAGTTATTTGACTTTGTTTGAGGACAAACAATGTTTCAAGTTGGGGAGAGTTGATAAGTGCCAAAATGTAGTTATTTTGTGTATATGTTTTGTGGCACTTATCCGTTCTTTTGTTGATATTTAGTTGAATAATCCCGACTTTTTGTATAAATGTGTACATATTAGAATAATTGAGTTTTTGTGTAAATATTGTATCATTTGATAGTTTTTCATCTTTTTTATAGGTATTCATTCATAATTGGAGCATTGAGTAATAAAGGCCAAAGGCTAAAGCTCCAAATGCGCGATTTTGCACAATACGTCATCGAATAAAGCTCAAATTCAACACAATAAAAATCATCAATTTGGTTGATATTTCTTCATGGTTGGATAGAGCATTGAATAAGCTTTCCAACGCTTCAAACCGGGCGCAATTCCGAGTTACGGTTCTCAAGATACGGCAAAAATAAAATGCTGAAAATAGCAGACCGCGCTTAGCGCGAATACCGCGCTTAGCGCGCCCTGCGACATCAGAATTCTTTAAAAGGGGCTCAAAACACATTTTTAGGTTATGGGTTGGGTATTTTTGAGTCCCAACACCATCACCATCATATTTTTGATAGATTTGCTTGGAAAACAACATTGGAGCTTGCATTTTGATGATTGGAGGTGGATTGCTCTTCGATTGGCTTGACAACCAAAGTAGATTTGTGGTTTATCTCTTCTCCTCTTTGTGTATTTCTCTTTTGTTGGGTTTGTATGTATTTCTACTCATAACTCTTGTATATTTATCGCCTTTGGCTTGTATAAAGTTTGCTTTACGAATTCGTGTTGGTGATTATCTTGGGTTTTTACTTTATGTTAGGGATTTGAGCTTTGCTAGAGATAGATTGCTTAGATTCTTACCTAGGATGATTATCTGTTAGTTTCTGAATGCTAGAGATAGGTTTGGATCTAACATTCACTATAGAGTACCTGAACTTAATCCCTCTGCGTCGGTGAAGTATGCCAAGAATGGGTATGGAGGTGACGCAGTTGACTTCTTTGTTGTCGAGGTATGCCAGGGATGGATATTGAGATGATTTAGGAGGATTCTCAATTTGGGTTAGAAATAGCTTAGATTGTGAGAGGTATGTGATGACACGGACGAGTAACGTAGGCCGAGTATAACATGGGTGGTAGATTTAAGTCTGTGACGGGTAGTTTACATTCGTTCCGGACAAGCTGTCTATCCTTTATACTTTTAGTTCATTTACTTTTTGTCTTTTTATTTTCATTTCTTTTAATCTCAAACTCATTAACGGTAGAATTGTCGAACGACGAATCAATAACCAATCTCTGTGGACATGATACGATATAACCTAATCGGTATATATCACCCGGTAAAATTAATACCAACTCTTTGCTTGCCGCCTATACCGCCGCAACAGGTTCTTCCACTTAAATTCGAAATGAACCTTCTTAAAAAGTTAATTTTCCCTAGCAAAGATTGCAACTCCTTTTTTGATGTAGGTGCTTTCATCTCCACAATGGCTTTGGTCTTGTTTTGGTTGATCTTGATGCCTTTCTTATGAACCACAAAACCAAGGAAATCTCCAACCTGCACGAAAAATGCACACTTAAGGGGGTTCATTTTTAAGCCATGTTTTCTCATTCTTTCGAATGATTGGCTCAAATGATGCAAATGAGTTTCTGCAGATACTGATTTGATGACTATATCATCAATGTAAACCTGCATAAAGGTCTCAATAAAATCATGAAAAATCGAATTCATTTCCCTTTGATAAGTTGCTCCAACGTTTTTTAAACCAAAAGGCATCACTACCCATTCGTAGGTGCCTAAGGCTCCTGGACAACGAAATGCTGTCTTAGCAACATCTTCTTGACAATAAAGATCGGTTATACCAGTACCCATCTAACATACTTAAATATTTGAATCCTGCAGCAGAGTCTATTGACATTTCTGCCACAGGCATGGAATACTCATCTTTGGGGGTAGCAGTATTTAAATCCCTAAAATCTATGCAAATTCTCAGAGAGCCATTTTTCTTAATAACAGGTACTATATTTGCTAACCATTCGACATACCTTGTGGTCCTGATGAATCTGCAGCGCAACAACCTTTCAATTTCAGCTTTAATCTTTGTAAGAACTGTTGGTGCGAACCTTCTAGGAGTTTGCTTGATGGGCTTCTTGCCATCCTTGACTGGAAGTCTGTGTTCCACTAACTCCCTCTTTAAACCAGGCATTTCATCATAGTCCCACGCGAAACAATCTTTGTTTTTTCTAAGAACTTCGATCACTTTCTGCTTGAGGCTTGGATTGAGTTTTGCGCTCACGTAAGTTATTCTTTTTGTGTTTTCATCTCCCAAATTCACCTCTTCGAGTGGATCCTGTGCTAACATTTTAGCACTTGAGTCTGTGGGGTCCTTCTCGAAGCCTAAGGGTTCTTTATCATAGATGGCATCTAGCCTTTGATCTATTTCAACTATCTCTTGTTCTTCAAGGGGTAAGCTTTTCGAGCCATCCCCATCTATTTTGTTTACTTCCGCAGCCATACTATCTACTTCAGTTTCTAGGGCCACCTTCCATTCATTCTCAGCCATGTAGGCCGAAATCTTTTCGAAGAAAGAGGACTCAATCATGAGCAGGACTGTCGAATTCCCAGCCTGCTGGCCGTCTTTGTGCAGCGCCTTCGACTTCTCCATCTCCCTTGATTATCCTTCTATCCCAATACATTCCATCATGGTGAAGGGTCATGTAATAATGCGCGTTCCTGGTCTCATTAGTCTCGTCGTTGGGGGTACAAGGAGAAATTTTGGCTAAGTGTTTGTCATAGTTTCTCTTATCAACTAGGTTGACTGCTGTCATGAAATAGCTTTGATCTGCTTCGATGTTCTCAACAATGCCATCTTCTCTCCATAATACTAGCCTCTGATGCATCGACGAGGGGACTGCTCCAACGCCATGGATCCATTCTCTGCCCAACAACAAGTTGTAGTTGGCTTTAGCTTCGATTACCAAGAACATAGTGGGTCTGCAGCTTGATCCCACCGTTAAATCCACTTGGATCACCCCCAATGTCTGGCCTACTTTACCTTCATAGTTCGATAATACCATGTTGTGTGGCATTATGTCAGCATCTTGTATCCCTAACTTCTTCAACATGAAATGAGGCATCAAGTTTACTGCAGCGCCTCCATCCACCAGGACTTTGTTTACGCCATGTGTACCAACTTTCGCTCGAATGAACAATGGCTTTAGGTGATTTTGCATGGCTGGTTTTGGGTGCTCGAAGAAGGCATTCTGCTCTTCGACAGCTCCATTATCCATCACGTAATAGCACATTGGCCTATGTTTCATCAGGTCTATTGCATCATCCTCCTCGTGCTCTCCGACTTCAGTCTCTTGCCCAAATTCGCAAGGCAACACAGATACCACGTTGCAGTTGATGTTGAGTGAAGATTCCCCTTCTGATTCGAAATTATCAGTCAGCATATCTTCATCCTCCTCTGGACCTGGTGTGTACTCCTTCGATTCGTTTTGCTTTGTTTCAGAGAAAAGTTTCTTGCTAATTGGAGGTTTGCCCCCAGGTTGGTTGTTTCATGCAGGTTTGTTGGTACTTGATTCCTCTTTGTTCTTGCTCGAAGCCACTCCTTTGTCTAACATAGCTTCTCTCTCAGCTTTTCGAATTCTTTGTTGCCTGCGCCATTGTGACCTTGACATGGGGTTTTTCCCTTTGTAATTTTCCAACCTCACTTCTTCCCTTTTCGCCATGTTGAACTGCCTTCTGTATGTCATGGCATGACGTGCACTTCATTCATTATTCCTCCACTTGTCTTTCCCCTTGTCATCCCTAACTTGTAGCCACTTGTCTGTTGGTACCTCAGCAGGAACTTTGAATGTTACCCTTCGAGTGCCTCTAGGATAAGGGCTGTCAGGCCTCCGTTGGGTGTAGTTGTTCTCGAAACGTTGGCCCAACTGACCAGTTTCTTTGTGGTTCCAACATGGGGCAAAAGGGACTGTTTCGAACGCTTTGGCCACATTCTAATCATATACTGCAGAACATCTTGGACACACTAAGCATTTGGTTGCCCCTTTGTGACAACGAACTAAGAACCCCAAAAGACTTTCTCCAGCCCTAGGGTAACATCTGAACAGCTGGTTATCCTGGCGCCAGTTGATGCCTGTTCGTGCCCTTTGTTTCTTCTCGAAGTCTGCAGCAATTCTCTGATTACAAATGATGCTGCATCTGGAACATAATATCATTTCAGCATTTTCTTTGTGGCACAGCATAAGGTAGTCTTTGAGACTGGCATCCCTAACATAATTGTCTTCCATCTTGTACTTTTCTTTCTCTAAGTACCTTTCCATTTCCTCCATTTCGGAACAAGGTCGCTCCATATCCACCATGTTAACATCCACATCTTCTCCCTTTATGTCAGCATCTCCCCATCCTGTAGGTTTGATATCTTCGATTGGGGTTTTTGAACTTTCTGGAGCGGAATACTTCACCAAGTAATCGAACTTTCCGCTGGGCTCCCCCAAGGTATCCCATATTCCTTTCTGAGGAAGAACTGGCAGTGTGATCTGGACTTTCTCCAACTTTCACCTCAGGCCTTCAGTAGCCTGTGTCAAATCTTGTTTTTGATTCTCCTGGCCTTCAGTAGCCTGGATCTCTTTCGAAGCAGCCAAAGGTACTGCTTCGATCGAAGCCTCTTGTTCCTTATGGAATTCCTTAGTAACCTCCTCTTTGACTTCAGCTAACACGTAATTTTCATCCCCAGTATTTTTCTCTTCTGATGGAGTGTCACCTTCATTTGCTTCCACCATATTTATCTCTCTAATGTATGCAGGTTCAGAGTAGTTGGTGTCAGCAACATCTAACGGGTCATCATCCACTTTCATCTTTGGCTTGTCAGCGAACCTTAATCTACCATCCTTGATTGCATTTTGAATCAGATCCCTGAAAAGAAAACATTGTGAGGTTTTGTGGCCTAAGAAACTGTGATACTTACAAAATCCTCTTTTCTTTCTTTGATCTAAAGGTGGAAATTTGACATTCGATGGCACAATTAGTTGGCCATCTTTGACAAGCAAATCAAAAATTTCATCACATTTCGTCACGTCGAAGGTATACACCTTCTTTGGGAATTTGTCACTTTTCTCATTTTCAACAATTTCTTTCCCTTTTGTGGGAACTAATAGTTTACAAGAGTAAGGTGGATCCTGTTTTAATTCAGCGAGATCAATTTCGACCTCTTCGAATTCAGGGTAATCATCGTCTTCCTCAGTTTCAACATAGGAAACCCTTTCTTTCTTGTTACTTTTAAAAACTCTGGCTTTCTCGGCCTTCAGTCTTTCGACTTGTCGAACCCTATCCGCTAATTGGGCCATATCCCTCAAGTATTGTGTATCTAATTTCTTTCGAATGGAGTAGTCTAGGCCACCAGCAGCCATTTCGACAAACTCATGTTCAGGGACTACCGTTAAACATCTAGATTTCAAAAGTCTAAACCTATTCAAATAATCATCTATGGGTTCAGTAAAATTCCTCTTGACACTGGCTAGCTCTTTCATACTTATTTTAGATTGTCCCATGTAGAATTGTTCATGGAATAATCTCTCCAAAAGGGTCCAAGTATCTACGGATCCAGGAGGCAATGTGGTGAACCATGTGAAAGCATTCTTAGTTAGGGAACTTGGGAAATATTTAATCCTAAGGTTCTCATTATTTGCTATGTCTCCTGCTTCGGTCAGATACCTGGCTATGTGTTTGACTGTTGACTCATTGGTGTCTCCAGCAAACTTTGTAAATTTAGGGACCTTATATCCTCTTGGTAAATCAGTGTGCATCACATAATCTACTATGGGAGCGGAATAATTTGGCCTTCTAATTCCTGTATTGAGACCGTTTTGGGCCATAATCCTTTCTATCATGTTGGTTAAATTTTTTTCTGCCAAGATGTTGTCATTTCGAATTCTATGAACGACTTCATCAGCATCTTGATGTCGACCCACCATAACAACTCCTCTAGGTTGCTCTTCTCGAAACACTGGGACTTCTAACCTTTCGAACCTTGCCCCTGGTTCTATAACTCCCCTTTGTGGTTCCTCTCAAATCATTGGGGCATCTAACCTTTCGATCCTTGCCCCTGGTTCTACAATTCCCCTTTGTGGTTCCTCTCGAATCACTGGGGCATCTTGTCTTTGTGCCCTTGCTCCCGAATTAACCCCCTCTCTGGCTGGTCTATAGGTTGGGTCATCAGCAACTTGCTCTATGATAGGTATGTTCGCTCGAACCAACGCCTGATTCTGTCTATGCCTTTCTGGAAGAGCGAAAAAATCTGTTATTCGACTCATGTTATCCGCGTTTTCTCTGTTGGTTACAGTTACATTTTGCACGATTGGGGCAAAGATTTCTTGCATAGTCTGCGCCAACACTCCTATCATATTATGGTTACTATCATCCATTAATTGTCTAAAGGCCATCTGATTTTCTGTGGTTAAGATAGGCAGTGTACTATAACCTACTGAACCTTGGGTATTTGTCATAAATTGATTGGCCCCGGATCCAGACCCAAATTATGGTGACGAATTCGATGTAGAAGTGTGTAAACCCGCCATAAAAGATGTTGGCATCCCATAAGAGGGATTTTTGGGTCTATTGCCATCGAAACTGGGTGGTCTAGTTGGTGGTGGGGTGGCGAAATGGGTTTGTGTCACGATGGTGGGACAAATCCCCGTGATAACCGATGGTTCTGTATTTCCTAGGATTGAGCTGGTTGTCATGCCACTTGCTTCATTCGTGGCCACTCTGGTAGAAGATGCAGCGGTATGCGTTCGAAGGGATCGCGTTAGACGTCCCCGACGAAGCAGACGTATTGGTGCCTATTCCATGTGGGGCATTTTGTTCCCCTTGTTGATTGCTTGGATTAGACATCCTGTTATTACGTTTTCTTCTGGGTAAGGGTTGGTTACTATTAGTTATTTTACCACTTCTAAGGTTCATATAACAACGAACTTGATACTCAGAAAAGAACTTTACACAGCGAGATTATATCCTAAAAATCTTTACTTTCAATTTTCTTAACGACCAATGAGTGTCCCACTGGGCGTGCCAATTTGTTTACAGTGATTTCTGGTAAACAACCGCTAGTCTTCCAAACTATCGAATAAACTTAATTACTGTTATTCAATCTCTCTGGTAACTTGCAGGATCGACTAGATTGATCCTATGGGACATAGTCGTTTGGCCAAATCTAATTGTAAAACTGTCATTCATATTTAGGATTTCTAATTAAAGTGTTTTAAAGACATCCAATCCACTTCGATTACTACACTAAATGATGGACCCATATAGGAGGGTTGTGTGTTTGGCATATGGGAGTATTGAAATTGTGTGTCAGGCATTTAGGTGGGTTGGTAATCAGGTCGAGGTTGGGGTTGAGATTGAGTGTTGGTGGTCCTGTATCGTCGGGTTGGTTGGCGGGAGATTGATGGATGTTGGGACTGTTGTTGGTAGTGTTGTAGGTGGTGGTGTTGTCGCGGTTGTTGTTGGGGTTGTTGTTGTGGAGCTGTGGATTGGCCCCACTGGGTGCGTGGGTCGACCAAATAGCGGGGGTGAGAGACATGCATTTTTGGGTTCGTTACGGATCGGTACCAAGAAATGTATCAACGAGAGTGTTGCATAATTTCGTCATCCTCGTAAATAGGAAATTATAAGATATGGTCCGCTCGGTTTTTCCACATCCTACAAAACTCCCTGGCAAAATTTCTTCAATTATCATATCCCCATTCAGCATCGACCCCTTTGAGATGCCAAGGATCGAAACGTATCGGATCGCGCGATATGTCTTGGAACATACCGAACTGCATCTTCACACGGTTGCTGTGGTGCATTTCCACAATGTTAAACTGTATAATAGTATTCTTCGCAGTCCAAACCTCTGCATCATCTTCATTGGGTATATGATCCAAATCCAGGTATGGTCTCCATGTAAACTGTTGATAAAAAAATATGCAGATTAATGATATATTTAAAAATAATATACGTTAAAATTAGTTGGAGTTAATAGAAATTACGTACATCAGTTGCGCCAACGTGGTCTATTAGATTATGATAAAGGACAACATTGTGTCTTGGATTCTTTCCGTAATCCATACCCGTTACATTATACCTAAATGAATGAACATTTAATATATTAAGATTATATATGTATGAAAGACATAAATATTTTAATAATTAAGCAATGTACTTACTTTGTTGCGTATGGAAAATTGAACGGTAGGTCGTTGACGGGATTAAGTGATTGCATTCTCCACCAACCCCATGCTTAAAGCAAGAAAGCGCATCCATTAAAAGTTGACGTGTCTTTCTTACAGTTCATACACAAGGAACTGTATAGTTGGGCTAGAACAGCGGAACCCCAACTATATTTTCCTATCTTATCAATGTCCCTAAGAAAACTCAAGTACATAAAATTTACGCTATTTCCTATACTCTCGGGGAATAATAGACTCCAAAACAATAACATAATATATTCTTGTCTTTATTATTTTTTCTTCCTCTGTGGGATTTTCGTTCAAACCAAGAGAATCATAATGCGCTCTAAGTATGGATAAAAAAATACCTTGGCCTCTTGCACTAGGACCTTCCACCATATCTCTACCCAACATCTCCTTGCATAGAGCGTTGGCTTATTGGAATAGTATGACAGTACATTCACCTATGGGAAGATGAAAGGTGTGTGTCTCAGGTCTCCACCTTTCGCACAATGCAAGAATAAACTTTGAATCTAATGTACAGTTGGAGACTTTAATAACATCCTCAAAACCGGCACACACGAGGTATGGAATGATTAATGGATTGGGAGCAATATAATGATGTGAGCGACATCTAAATTTTTTCGTGTCCTAAATACAATGTGAAAATAATTTGATGTAAGTGTAAAAATATTAATAACATAATAAACAATGAATGTAAGAATAAGAATATAAAGGATAAAACTTACATAGGTAGCAATGTTTGCCCTTGTTCCTCGGTGAGATTCTCCTAAAGTCAAAAGACTCATGCTTGAATTTTTTTTGATGAGACGTACAATAGTGAGGTATTAGGTTTTTTATTCAAAAACACCAAAAATATCCAATTTTGTCTAAATAGCAATGCAAATTTTTCGCATTTCAAGAAAAGACTCGAGGCCAAACTTCGGCGTGGTCCGACGTCACATATTCTCTACCAACACCCTGTTTTTACTGGTGAGAACCAAGTAACATTATACAAGGTAGCTGTTGAAGACGAATAAGACCTGCACAACATGTTTTATAATCATGAATATATTGGGTACGACTCGATTGAGTTGTACGTTGTGTTCTAGGATACAAAGAGGGTTGATCCTATGGAGGAGGAACAAGCTGAGGTGGATGTTGTTAACGAAGAGGAGGAAGCTGACGAGATGCAGTTCAACAACATGGTAAATGAAGATTCAGAGGCCGATGAAGAACTCCAACTTCCTCCACATGAGATCTACACATCACCTCCTTACATGACCACCCTCAATATTGGCACAGATGATCCATCATCTGATATATTCTACAATCCTAATGTGCAGTCAGATGCAAATTTAAAAGTCAAAGACATATTTCGTTCAAAAGAAGATTGTGTGCGAGCCATAAAAAAGTTCCACATGATAAACATCTATGACTTTCATGTGGATCGAACAAATGCAGACAGATACAGAATCATTTGTAACCACCCTGAGTGTAGGTTCAATCTAACTGCATCGTACAGGTTGAGGAGTGATTCATGGGTGATAGGTTCTATGACGGAACACACTTGTGTTAATTCCACACAATCACAGGATTACTGCAAATTGAGTTATGATCTCATTTATTAAGAAATATTACCTCTTGTCAGCTGTGATCCGTCATTGAAGGTGAAAACAATAATCTCCCACATCACTACAGCATACAACTATACCCCCTCGTATAGAAAGGCTTCGTTAGCAAAAAACAAGGCTATTGAAGAAATCTACAGTAATTGGGAGGGTTCATACAAAGAGTTACCTCGCTACATGAATGCACTACAAAGGTGCGCTCCTGGAACAATTTATGTTATGGAAATGATGCCGACGTTTGCCCTAGACGGTACCTGTGTCAGCGGGCATGGAATATTCAGCAGACTTTTCTGGGCTTCTCGACCTTGCATCACTGGGTTTGCACACTCCAAACCTATTATACAGATAGACGGAACATGGTTGTACGGGAAATACAATGGCACCCTACTGATGGTCGTCGCACAGGATGGCAACAATAACGTATTCCCAATCGCATATGCTCTTGTCGAAGCAGAAACTGGAGCAGCTTGGAGTTTCTTCCTAAAGAATCTTCGAACACACGTAGCTCCACAATGTGATCTTTGTCTGATTTCTAACAGATATGCCTCAATGGATAGTGCGTACAATAATCCCGCTAACAGTTGGCACGAACCACCATCTACACATGTTTATTGCGCAAGACATATCGTTCAAAATTTTATGCGTGAGATCAAAGATAAGAGTCTTCGAGAAACAATTATGAACGCAGCGTACGCACTAACACGACCACGTTTTAAATATTATCGCAACCAGATCAGAATGGAAAATCCATATGCAGGTGCGTGGACTGATAATCTGCAAGTGGAAAAGTGGACACGGTCATACAACAATGGAGTGTGTTGGGGCCACATGACAACAAATCTAGTCGAATCAATGAACGACATCTTCAAAGGAATAAGAACACTCCCAATAACTGCTTTGGTGAGTACAACATATTTTAGGATGACCTCGTTGTTTTCAGAGAGAGGTGAAAAAGTGGAACGCAGTGGTACAATCGGGACAACTGTGGAGTGAAAGTTGCGTGAAATTTATTAAGGTCGAAAGTGCCAAAGCTAGCACTCATCTTATTACAAGATTCGACCGACATAACCATAACTTCATTGTCAAAGAGACAATCGACCACAACGAGGGTTTGGCTAGACAAGAGTACAGGGTTAAACTACCATCTCGTTGGTGCGACTGTGGAAAGTTGTAGGCCTTTCAAATGCCCTGCTCTCATGTCATTGCGGCGTGTGCACATGTTCATCAAGATGCACTACTACTTCTTTCTCCCATTTACAAGTCTGAGACCTTGCTCAACGTATACAACAATGCCTTTGAACCGGTAGCAAAACTAGATTATTGGCTGCGTACGAAGGGGAAGTAATCTGGCATAACAGTCAAATGCGGAGAAATAAAAAGGGTTGTCCCAAAAGCAAACATATAACAACTGAAATGGACGACCTTGACAAACTAGAAAGAAAGTGTGGTCTATGTCGTCAAGTCGGACACAATCGAAAAAATTGTCCCCAGCGTGCTACAAGCTCGACATCCTGAAATTTGTATGGAATTTATCTGCACCTTTTAATATTATAACAAAACTTTTTCTTTTCATTAACAACATTTCTTACAAACATCAATACGCATACAACAAAATAAAATACTACACGATTAAAACAACAACAGAAACAACATAAAACTTAAAACAACAACAAAAACAACATGAAAATGTAGCATCAACAACACAAAAAATTATTTAAGACACCACAACCGTCAAAACAATTTCATCGGAACCATACATCATCGCAATAACGTCGACGTCACGTTTTGACTTCCTCCAACCAAATTCGAGGTTGTCCAGTTGTGAAGTTCATGGTTGCTCTCTTCCTCTGAATCCTTCTAATTTCTTCACCAACTTCTATTTCTCCCTCTAACCATCGCATCAACTCTTTTTTCAGTTTGGCCATGGTAAATATGTGCCAAAATTTCATTTTCATTGAAGGTTTAACAACGTATCCATCTCTGGTATGGATGTATGGTGATGTCATGACAGAAAAATAAGAGAGAATATGAGATGAGAAGTTGAAAAAAATGTGAAGAATGAAGGAGACATGGGTGGTGTATTTATATAAAACACAAATACACGTAGGAGCCATCTGAAATGGCTCCTACATTCAACCTACATAAGGGAGGCGCCATCTGGGATGGCTTGTCCAAGAGGAGGCGCCAACTAGGGTGGCGCCTACGTGTATTTTTTTAATGTAGGAGCCATCTCAGATGGCGCCTAAGTGTTAAAATGTCCTGAAACTTGGTTATTTGCGTAAAAAATTTCAAAACATGGTTATTTGCATTTTTTTTTTAGGGTTAAATAAGTTTTTGGTCCCTATAAATATCTCAAATTTCGGTTTTAGTCCCTCTAAAATTTTCCTTTAAAGAATGGTCCATCTAAAAATTTAAATTTTAACTTTTGGTCCCTCGTGGCAAAATCGTAGCTAAAATGGTCTCTAATTTCTTCGCTAAATAAAAAACTGTCGCTAAAAACCGTCGCTAAAACCGTCGTAAAAACCGTCGTTAAATTGTAAAAATCGTCGCTAAATTGCATGAAGGACCAAAAGTTAAAATTTAAATTTTTAGGAGGACCATTCTTCAAAGAAAAATTTTAAAAGGACTAAAAACAAAATTTAAGATATTTATAAGAATAAAAAAAATATTCATTTTGTAACCAATGAAAATTTAGTATTATGTGTTATATTCTGTATAAAATAGAAATGATCGTATTAGACCTAAGTCAGTCAAAATTGGATTTAAAAAAAAAAAAAAGGTCAAACACCCTGGATTCATATAGTTATAAATTACCAATATAAAATTAGGCGATGTTATTAGACCTGTTAATCAATAATTATTTTAGTTAGGGTTCAAATTTAGAATCATTAAAATTCTTAAACATTAAGTGATATTGATTAATCACTTAAAATCACTTATTAAAGAAACCATGTTTCATTCTTAGAATTTAGAGCAAGCAGTCACTTTATCTTTATTGTTGCCACACGCCCACTCCCAGAAACTTACTTGAATGTGTTGGCAGTTGAATTTGAAGAGTATATGAATATTTACCAATATCTTTTTATTCACACACGTGGTGCACAAAGTGAAGCTCATGTTTCGGTACCTTAAACACTTTTGTGATTTTTATCGTATATATGTTGTGACTCCGTAACGGTGGTATATGTATTTTTCGATCCAGCGCTGTGAATTAATCGGTGGTATCTGTATCTTTCTATCCAGTTTTGTCTATAAAAGGGTCACTTAATCGATCTACAGTAACCAAACCAGCTAGCTAAACACAAAAAGCACACTATGAGCTCCAAAATGCAAACACTAGTCCTTTTGTTAGTCTTAACAATATCCTCATTCACTATCAAAGCATCACCAACTGATGATGATCCAGGCATTGCCATCTACTGGGGTCAAAACCAAAGAGATGGCTCATTGAAATCAACATGTGACACTGGTCACTTCAAGATTGTACTCTTAGCTCACCTCAATGTCTTTGGATCAGGAAGAACTCCAAGTTTGAACATGCCCGGTCATTGCGATGGCACTGACTGCACAAAACTCGAACCTGAAATACAACATTGTCAAAGTAAAGGTGTCAAGGTTCTCCTTTCCATTGGAGGTGCTGGGGGAAACTACTCCCTTAGCTCACCAGATGATGCTAGAAATGTTGGTAACTATCTGCATACTAACTTCTTTATTTACAAATTTGGTCCACTCGGAAGTGTTAAATTAGATGGTATTGCTTTTGATATCGAAGAAGGCTCAAACCTTTATTGGGATGACCTTGCTAAGCATCTTGATAATCTGAGACTACATAACTGGCACTACGGCCACTTTGACTTGTCTGCTTCACCTCAATGTGTTATTCCAGATTACTATCTAGACAAAGCTATCAAAACTGGCTTGTTTGATTATGTACTTGTTAAGTTCTACAATAACCGTCGATGTCAGTTTGATACTAAAGAATCCGATGCTACATTGCTCTTAAAATCATGGATTCAATGGACATCGTTGGTTCTACGAAATAATACGGTTTTATTGGGATTACCAGCATCACCTAAGGCAGCTCCTAGCGGTGGTTATATACCACCAGATGATCAAATTAAGAAGGTTCTTCAGGTCATTAAAGCAACTCCTAACTATGGAGGAGTTACGCTTTGGGATAGGTCTTATGATAATGCAAATAATGGTTACAGCGATCAGATATGGCCGTATGTTATAAGACATACTCGTCAATTTGTGACACAAGTTTCTGAAGCAATAGCCAGAATGAATGCCGTGTTCACAAATTAAACTATAATGTAATATGTAATGAATAAGAGTGAACTTTGATCATCTACAGCCAGCTTTACGATGGCTGCTGTATACCACAAGAATAAGATGGCTTTATGATGCTTACTATGTTAAGTATCTTTTACCATGTCATCCACCTATCTATCTATCTAGTTGTTTTTTTATTTTCTTGGTGTTCATGTAACCTATGGGAACCAATGCATCTTATCCGATCTTACGTTAAGTATGAATTAAATTTGGTTTTGACATTCTTTTTCTTATTGGTCTATATTATATATTTCACAAGAAAAGTTATATTCTCTTGGAAAAAGAGAAAAGTTCATTTCTTGGATCTCCACTTCCTTGAAAATATTTAGCATTTATTATATAACATTTTCTATGTAGCATTTATATTTTTGTATTTTAGGTCTCTATATATAAAATTTATTTGTATCATATTTTCTAAGGCAGTTAAACATTTCAATATATAAGAGCAGTTGCAGTCCATAAAACACCACCTCTAAAAAGTTCATCTTTTTATTGTCTTGTTACTGTCTTCAAATTGGCATCAAAGGCAATGGCGAACATGATGAATCAGATGCCACTCCCACAACTATCAAAATCAAATTATGAAAATTGGAGTATTCAGATGTGTTAGCTGAAGATTTTGATATCTTGTGGTTCGAAAAAGGATCATGGAGCTCGAGATGAGATGATGTTAGAGTATTCAGGGGAACATAGTGAATGTTATAGTTTGGAAAGAAAAGAATTAGCCCTTCGAATGGATGTATTGAATTCCGGAGTGTCGAACGGAAATAATGGTGATATGTGTAAAACAAGCTTCGATCGGGCAATAGAATTGTATCAAGAGGAAATGGGTTCGAAATCGAAGTGAGTGATACATTTGAAATTCAAAACGCGAGCGGGATAAAAGGGAGTTGAAACGCGCGCTGAAGAAACGGTTCGAAAACGTGGAAGCAAGAGAAGCATGGTGTGCTGCATGTTCTAAACGTGGCAAGATCTTATGGGTCAGACCGTTATGGTCGAATTAGTATAAATAGGAGTCTCAATGTTAGGATTTCGTGTGTCATATCTATTGTACTAAAATTCAGTCACATTCAAAATACCACATGGCTAGGGAAACGAATGCACGAATGATGTACGTATGATTGCACCAAAGCTTTACTATTCAACAATGTATCTTTATCCTTCCAGTTTAACTTTATCTTGCATCAATGTCTTTTAAGTTTCTTTACTTTCAAAGTCATTTCATTTAAATGTTTTTCTACCATCGCTGAAGTTCTTTACTTTTCCAAAACTTTTACATTAACGCTGTTATTTCCCAGAAAGCTTTTTATACATTTGTTTACATTCCTGCTTTTTACGTTTCGCGCAGTTACTTTGAAAATCTTTTACACTTTAAGAGTTTATTGAATATTGCTGCATTTATATACTTTCTTCCCTTTTCGAATTTGAATGTTCTTGTTTGTCCGAACCAAATATACATTATTTACTTGATCATATCACTAAGTAATCGAAACATACTTGAACCTATACAAAACATCCAAAAACAAGTCTCAAATATGGATCTTTATCTTAAGTTTATACCAACGGCCGATACCCCATAGGATCAATCTAGTCGATCCTGCAAGTTACCAGAGGAATTGAATAACATAACAGTTATAACGCTTATTCGATAGTTTGGAAGACTAGCGGTTGTTTCACCAGAAATCACTGTGAACAAAATGGCACACCTGGTGGGACAAAGTTTGGCCGTTATAAATTAAGAAAATTATAACCATAATTATTATAAAAAATTCTTTCTGAGTATTGGTATATGAACCTTAGGAGTGGTAGAATAACTAATAGTAACCAACCTTTACCCAGAAGAAATCGAAATAATAGAATGTCTAATAATCAACAAGGGGAACAAAATGCCCCACATGGAACAGGCACTAATGCGTCTGTTTCGACTTCAACGTCGGTCACGATCCCTTGAATGCACACCTTGCATCTTCGACTAGTAATATAGCCACGAATGGAACAAGTGGCATGTCAACAAACAATTCGATCTTGGGCAACAGAACCCTGGTTACCCTGGGGATCCGTCCCACAACCAGGACACAAGCCCATTTCGCCACCCCACTACAAACTAGACCACCTAGTTTCGAGGGTAATAGACCCAGAAACCCTCCTTATGGGATGCCAACATCTTTTATGGCAGGCTTGCAAACTTCAACGTCAAATGCATCACCCCAATTAGGATCCGGATCCGGGTTAATCAATTTCTCTGAATAACCAAGGTGCGGGGGTTATAGCGCCTTACCCACCCTAACCACAGAAAACCAAATGGCTTTTAGGCAATTGATGGATGATAGTAACCATAACATGATAGGGGTATTAGCACAAACTATGCAAGAAATCTTCGCCCCAATAGTTCAGAACGTGACTGTGACGAATAGAGAAAATGCAGATAATATGAGTCGGATAGCAGATTTCTTTGCCCCAGAGAGGCGATGTAACCAGCCGTGGTTCGAGCGAACGCACCTATCATCGAACAAGCCATTGACCCACCCTATAGGCCAGTTAGAGAAGAATTTGACCTGAGGGCAAGGGCACAAAGAGGAAATGCCCCAATGATCCGAGAAGAACCACTTAGGGAAGTTGTAGAACCAGTGGCGAGGATCGAAAGATATGATGCTCCGGTGATTCGAGAGGAACCACGGAGGAGTTGGGGAACCAGGGCCAGCTCGAAGGCAAGAGGCCCCGTTTCGAGAAGAACAACCTAGAGGAGTAGTTATGGTAGGTAGAAACCAAGATCTTGTGCGGTGGTCCATAGAATTGAAATGATAATATCTTGGCGTAAAATAACCTAACCACCATGATAGAGGATAATGGCCCAAAACGGTATTAATAGGTGGATTAGGAGGCCAAATTATGCTTCTCCATAGCAGATTATGTGATGCATACCGACTTACCAAGGGGACACAAGATCCCTAAGTTTACAAAGTTCGCTGGAGATACTAACAAATCAACAGTTGAACACATAGCCAGGTATCTCACCGAGCGGAGACATAACCAATAATGAGAACCTTAGGATTAAGTACTTCCCAAGTTCCCTCACGAAAAATGCTTTCACCTGGTTCACCACATTACCACCGGATCCATAGATACTTGGGCCCTTTAGAAAGATTGTTCCATGAACAATTCTACATGGGACAATCCAAGATAAGTCCAAGGAACTAGCTAGTGTTAAGAGGAAGTTCTTGAACCCATAGACGAATACTTGAATAGGTTCGACTATTGAAATCCGGATGTTTCACAGAGTCCCGAACATGAATTAGTCGAAATGGCATGGTGGCCTTGACTATTCGATTCGAAAGAAATTAGATACGCAATACTTGAGAGATATGGCTCGGGTTGGCGATAGGGTTCGACAAGTCGAAAGACTAAAGGCCGAGAAGGCCGTGGCTTTCAAAAGTAATAAGAAAGAAAATTTCCTATGTCGAAACCGAGGAAGTCAAGACCCCGATTTCGAGGAGGTCAAGTGGACCTAGCAGAGTTAAAACAGGCCCCACCCTACTCTTGTAAACTATTGGTTCCCACAAAAGGGAAAGAAATTGTTGAAAATGAAAAAAACGACAAATTCCCAAAGAAGGTGTACACCTTTGACGTGACAAAGTGTGATGAGATTTTTGACCTGCTTGTCAAAGATGGTCAACTGATTGTGCCATCGAATGTTAAAATACCTCCTTTAGATCAAAGAAAGAAAAGAGGATTTTGTAAATATCATAGTTTCTTAGGCCACAAAACCTCACAGTGTTTTCTTTTCAGGGACTTAATTCAGAATGCAATCAAAGAAGCCAGACTAAAGTTTGCTGATAAGCCAAAGATGAAGGTAGACGAGGATCCTCCGATATTGCGACACCAACTACTCCGAGCCTGCAGGCATGGGAGAAATAAATATGGTGGAAACAAACCAAGGGGTCAATACATTGAAAGATGAAAACACTGAGAATGAGAGTTGGGAACTAATCGGAGTCAATAATGGAGTCACTGAAGACATCCACCAACAACCGAGGCTTCACTAAGCCAGCTCATTGGTTTCAAGGACATCCAGCCGAGGGCCGGAGAGTCGGGGACAAATTGGTACAAAGCATCAAGGTCGAGGCGCCAATTAGAAAAGGTCCAAATTACAAAGCAACTTTCCCGAGAAAGAGATCCGGATACTTTGGGAGAACCCAATGGAAGATTTGACTATCCGTAAAATATTCTACGCCAGAGTGCAAAAATCCCAATCGAAGCCATCAAACCATCAGGTTGGGAGATGAGGATACAAAAGATGGAGAGGTAGAAGGACACAAGCCCAAGAAGGAAGTTTGGGACACTCTGGGGGAGCCTAGTGGCAAATTCGACTACGGTGAAATACTCGCCCGGAGAGTTCGAAATACAACTCAAAGACATCGAACCGTCAGGTTGGGGAGATGAAGAAAAAGATGAAGAAAAAGATGAAGAAAAAGATGGAGAGGTGGATGTTAATATGGTGGACATGGAGAAACCTTGTTCTGATATGCAAGAAATGGAGAAATATCTTGAGAAGGAAAAATACAAAATGGAGGAAGGATATGCTGCAGATACCAGTTTAAAAAATTACCTCATGGTATGCCACAAAGGAAACGCTGAGATGATGCTTTGCCCCAGATGCAGCATCATCTGCAACGAGAGGATTGCTGCAGAGTTCGAAAGGAGCCAAAGGGCTCGAACTGGCGTCAACTGGCGCCAAGACAATCAATTGTTTAGA
Organism: Vicia sativa; assembly: GCA_021764765.1. Lineage (NCBI taxonomy): Eukaryota > Viridiplantae > Streptophyta > Magnoliopsida > Fabales > Fabaceae > Vicia > Vicia sativa. The sequence goes on along the minus strand of CM038796.1, from coordinate 99,352,159 downwards.
TGCTATCCTCGACCTGGAGAGAGTGTGTTGGAATTCTTAGTACGCTGCCATAAGGGGGCAACGAAGTGTTTGATTTGCCCAAGGTGTTCAGCAGCATATGACCAAAACATGGCAGGGGCATTCGAAACCATTCCTTTCGCGCCATGCTGGAATCACAAGGAGATGGGTCAGAAGAGTCAGCACCTCCATGGCAATCATAATCAAAGAAAGCCTGATAGTCCTTACCCCAAAGGTGCTCGAAGAGTAACATTCAGAATCCCTGCTGAAGTACCAACTGATAGATGGCTGCACGTCAAAACCAATAAGGGGAAAGATAACTGGAGAAGCAATGAGCGAAATGCGCGTCACGCCATGGTGTACAGGAGACAGTTCAACAACAAAAGAAAAGAAGAGTTGAGGCTGGAAAACTATAAAGGGAAGAATCCCATGTCAAGATCCCAATGGCGAAGGCAACAACGTGTTCGAAAGGCTGAGAAGGAAATGCTGGCAGTTGAAGAGGTAGTTTCGACCAGCAAGAAAGAGATGTCCAGCACTAACAAGCCAACGACAAGCAAGCAACCCGAAAACAAACCTCCAGTTAGCAGGAGACTTTTTGCTGACACAAAACCAGATGAATCAAAAGAATATACTCCAGGGCCAGAGGAAGATGAGGATATGCTGACAGATAACTTCGAATCAGAAGGAGAATCCTCACTCAACCTAAACTGCAACGTAGTGTCTGTACTACCTTCTGAATTCGGGCAAGAAACTGAAATCGAAGAACAGGAAGAGGATGATACCATTGATATGATGAAACATAGGCCAGTTTGCTATTATGTCATGGATAATGGCGCCGTCGAAGAGCAGAATGCATTCTTCGAACACCCAGAGCCAGCAATGAAGAATCATCTGAAGCCATTGTTCATTCGAGCAAAGGTTAATGCCCATGGTGTGAATAAGGTCCTGGTAGATGGAGGCGCAGCGGTTAATCTAATGCCTCATTTTATGTTAAAAAAGCTGGGAATACAAGAAAGTGAGGTCAAACCGCATAACATGGTTCTATCAAATTATGAAGGGAAAGTTGGTCAAACATTGGGAGTGGTGCAAGTGGAGTTAACCGTTGGTTCGAGCTGCAGGCCCACCATGTTCATGGTAATCGAAGCCAAGGCCAACTACAACCTGTTGTTAGGAAGAGAATGGATTCATGGCGAGGGCGTTCCTTCACAATGCACCAAAGGTTAGTGCTATGGAGAGAAGATGGGATAGTGGAGAACATTGAGGCGCATCGGAGTTACTTCATGACTACAACAACCTAGTCAACAAAAGAAACTATGACAAGTATCTAGCACGAATAGCCCTTGTGCTCCAAATGAGGAGATGAACGAAGTCAGAGATGCACAATATTATATGACCCTTCGCCATGATGGCATGTATTGGGATAGAAAAATAATTAAAGGAGACGAAGGACTCGAAGGTACTTCGAGAAGACGGCCGAAGGCCGGAGTTCGACAACAGTGCTCATGATCGAGTCCTCCTTCTTGAAAGGATTTTACATGGTCGAGAACAAATGGATAGCACTTGAGGCTGAAATAGACAGTATAGTTGAAGAAAATAACATGAAAGGGGCTGGTTCGAAAGACTCACCTCAAGAAAATGAAATAGAACAAAGGCTAGATGCCATATATGATACAGAACCCCTGGGTTTTGAGAAGGATCCTACAAACATAGGTGCTAAGATGTTGGCATAGGACCAACTCGAAGAGGTAAATTTGGGGGATGACAACACAAAAAGAATAACTTATATAAGTGCCAGACTGGGTCCAAGTCTCAAGCAAGAGGTGATCGAAATCCTCAAGCAAAATAAAGATTGCTTCGTGGGACTACGACGAAATGTCCGGGTTTGAAAGAGAGTTAGTAGAGCACAGACTTCCAATTAAGGATGGCAAGAAGCCCATCAAGCAAACTCCTAGGAGGTTCGCGGCGTGCTCACAGATTAAAGGCGAGGTCGAAAGGTTGCTGCGTTGCAAGTTCATCGAACCACAAGGCAGACTTCGGGCTTTGTGGTTCATAAAAGGGAATCGAAATCAACCAAAATAAGACAAAAGCCATCATGGAGACTAAAGCACCCACATCAAAAAGAGAGTTGGCTCTGCTGGGAAGATAAATTTTCTTAGAAGATTCATCTCGAATCTAAGTGGAAAGACTCAAGCATTCTCTCCACTACTCGCTTAAAACAAGGCCAAGCTCGGTGGAGTCAAGTACATCGGGCCTTCGATGAAATTAAAAGATACCTCTCTCAACCTCCTATCTTGTCTCCACCTTCGTGGGAAAGCCCATGAGACTGTATATATCTCGCTTCAATTTACTATAGGTAGTATGTTAGCACAAGAAGATAGTAATGGCATCGAAAGAGCTATATATTATTTAAGTAGGGTGCTAAATGATGCGAAACTAGATATAGTAACATAGAAAAGTTATGCCTATGTTTATACTTCTCTTGTATGAAACTTAAATATTATATAAAGCCTGTTGATGTTTATGTCTCCTCTCATTTCGATGTTATCAAACACATGCTGTCAAAACCAATTATGCATAGTAGAGTGGGTAAATGGGCTTTAGCCCTAACGAATATTCTTTAACCTTCATGCCTTTGAGAGCTGGAAAGGCCAAGTAATTGTTGACTTCATTGTGGATCACTCCGTCGAAAAGACCATTATGGGTTATGTTGGGACGCAACCTTGGAAATTATACTTTGATGGTTCGACTCACAAAGAGGGTAGTGGTGTTGGGGTTCTTATAATTTCTCCTGAAGGAATTCCAACAAAATTCAAGTATAAATTGGATGGCCCTCGTTGCTCAAACAATGAAGTGAATCTAAGCGCTTATTGTTGGACTTGAAGCTTTGTTGGAATTGGGGCAATCAAGTCGAAATTAAAGGTGACTCGAGTTAGTGGTCAAACAAATAACAAAGGAATATAAATGCATAAAGGAAAATTTGATGACATATCATAGCTAACAGATTGATCAAAAATTCAATACATGAATATCCAACATATACCAAGAATAGAGAATCAAGAAGCAAATGACCTAGCACAGCTTGGCTTCGTTATAAAGTCTCTACAAAAACTTTAAAGAGTTGATCGAAATAAGAGGTAGGGTTATGGCTGACTAACACCATCGATTTAGAAAATATTAAGTTAGGTTGTAGTGGTAAAGATAGATTCAAGTGTTAGCCATAAACACCGTATCGATGCATTAGCGAAGCCCAATTGTAAGCTATCTAAAGGATCCAACCTTAAACGTAGATAGAAAACGAAATATAGAGCATTATCATATGTCCTTATGGGAAATGAATTGTTCAAGAAGACCCAAGAAGGTGTATTGCTCAAATGCCTAGGAGAAAGTGAGGCGATCTAGCATTATCGAAGTTCATAATGGGGCATGTGGGGCACATCAAGGGCCACAAGATGAAGTGGTTGCTATTTCGATATGGTATGTACTCGCCTAGCATGCTCAAAGATTGTATAGACTTCGCTAAAGGATGTGAAGAATGTCGAAACATGCAGGATTCAACATGCTCCTAGTGAGCTGATTCGATCATTAAACCATGGCCCTTTAGAGGATGGGCGTTAGATTTAATAGGAGAAATCAATCCTGCCTCGCCTAAAGGTCAAGTACATCTTGGTAGGAATAGATTATTTTACTAAGTGGATCAAGCGATACCACTAGTAGCTGCAGATCAAGAAGCTATTATTGAATTCATACAAACAAATAATCTATAGGTTCGGATTGCGTAGCATAACTACTGACCAAGGGTCTGATTCATCGGTAGAAAGATGCAAGAGTTCGCTCAGAGATGGGATTTAGACTATCGACATCAACACCATATTATGCTCAAGCAAATGGTCGTCGAAGCGACCAACAAAGTAATAATTGGTTTGATCAAAAACACATTGGTAAAAAGCCAAAGAATTGGCATAAAACTTTAGACCAAGTACTATGGGCTCGTAGAACATCTCCTAAAGAAGCTACCAATACTACACCTTTCCAACTAACATTTGGCCATGATGCAGTCTTGCTTGTAGAAATTCATCTACAGTCAGTTCGAATCCAAAGACAACATGAACTCCCCTCGTCATTATATTGGGAAATGATGGTGAATGAGTTAGTTGAGTTAGACAGTCGACTACATGCATTGGAAATCCTAATGAGGCAAAAGGAAAGAGTGGCCAGGGCATATAACAAAAGAGTAAAAGGTAAGACATTCAACGTTAATGACTTAGTATGGAAAGTCATATTGCCCATGGACAAAAAGAATAAAGCATTGGGTAAATGGTCACCTCATTGGGAAGGCCCTTTTCGAATAGCAAAAACGTTTTCGAGCAATGCGTATGAAATAGAAGAACTGGCAGATGATAAACGAATCCTAAAGGTAAATGGGAAATATTTAAAGAAGTATAAACCATGCCTACAGGAGATTCGAATACTAACGGTGTAGTCATAATATTATAATGAAGTGCCAAAATGGTAACATAATTGCCAAAATGGCATTGTTCAAGCTGCTACAAATAAACATGTCAATCAAAATATAAGAGTTACAAAATAAACAAGATTCGAAATGGGATTGTTCCTCACCGGTCAAGATATTCTTGAAAGACTCAAGTCTTTGTTGGGTAAAGCGCCGGCACCTTCGAGGATGGCAACTTCACCTTTGAGTTGCTCACCTTCTGCTTCAAAGAAGGCCTTTGTTAAGAAGTTCTTCAAATCGATTCTCAAAGGTGTTGGACTCGTAGGCAATTTGTTGTCTGGGCCTCTTTGATCTTAGCCTCAAGTTCTTGAACTGCTTCTCCCGGAGGAGGATGGATTGAGATCAAGCTCATAGTCGCCTTTAGCTTGCTTAATATGCGTGGCTTGCTCTTCTTCTTTCGAAAGCTTCAAGCATGTTCATAAGCATCCATTGAAGCTCTTTTCTCTTGGACTTTATTTGCAGCAGATTCATCCGGAGGAGGCATCCAAATACATTATCCAACAAAGAGAAGTTCGAACAGATGGTACTAACTTCCGAGAGCGTAGTGAGGTTAACTTGGTTCAAGAATCCTTCATGATGAAACAAAGCGGTACTATCTTGTTTAAGCACTTCGAATAGATCCACATCAAGGATTGTTTTTCTAATTCTATGAAGAAGTACAACCCTATCATCGAAGGCATTGCATTGAGGTCGAACCAGCACCAGTTGTAGAAAGTGGAATATCCTTTGAGCCAACTTAGCCTTCATGTACCCAATAGGGTCATTTCTTTTCAAATTGGCTAATTCTTCTTCACTGTTCAATGAGAAGACCTGTGAAGTTCCATACGTAATGGGTAACATCCATTTCAAGTCCATTTGCTCATTAGTACGAAGACCATCACCGCCATTATTGACATTCCCATCATCTTGTTCATCATCGACAAATCCACCACCTCAATGTCATCATTCGATCACCATCAAGATCGACCGTCCTTTCGCCGAACCTTCGAGCGTCTTCTCCTTCTTCATCCTCGGACCTTCCTCGCTAGAATCTTCACTCTCTTGAGGCGTGGTTCTTTCCTCTTCGTTTGAGGTATTTGTTCACACTCTTGAGGATTCCTGGAGGGATTTTGGGTGAAGAGCCTCCGAGGCACTTGTAGCGCCTTCGCATTGTTGCATGGGTCTCCTTGAGAGGAGGCGAAGTGCCTTGATCATCGTCGATCAAGCTCCAGGAGTGCCATGTTAGAAGAGCCTCTGTTTTGCACTGGATTATTCGAATCCCCATGAGGAGAAGAGTGAATCGGAGCGGATGCTTGCGGAGGAGGAGTCGAAGTGGTTGGGATCTGGGTCGAATCATCCTACATAGATAAAGAAAGATTAGAAACTGGTAACTAAGGTACGAATAATCATTTTAAGAATTCGAAGTAAACTCACCTGTGGGTTATCCGTAGATATGTTACTGTCTATATGTTCCAACATTACGTTGGAGGTCGAAGGTGGAATTTTGGATTGGTGTGAGGGAGCAACATCTCTTGAGTCAAGTCCAGAGACGTCAGTATCCTTTGGTACGTTTTTCTTCTGTTTCTTCTTCAAAGCCGTTGGAGAACTTTCTCCAGCTTTAAGAGTCCTCCCAATGGTGCTAGTTTTTCTCTTTTTTGGAGTGGTTGGAGGAAGTTTACTCGTCTGAAATGGTACAAAACGCAATTTAGACTTAAGTTACAAGAAAAAAAAATATATCAGACCTATTTCGAAATACCAGGGTAAGCTGTTTACCTTCGGAATCGGAGCAGTTGTTGTGGGTGGTGTGATTTGAGTAGTTGTTGGAGTGGGTGCAGTGTGTTCGTTGTTGTAGTTGCAGGATTGATTGTTGGAGTCACTTGGTACACCATCATTTGTCTCGTGGATTGTTGAGAACTGCTTTCCTTGGTCTTCGGCGCGTAGTCTTGATCCTGAGGGCTGGAAATCGAAGCAATTAAAACGAAAGTTAAAACAAAGAGAGTAACAAATATTTGGGATTTCCCAATCATTCGCACCTGCGCCCTCATTCGAAAGAATCGACATGGCGGAAAGGTCATAGCGAAGATGTCCTGGGAAATTATGAATCCAGTATCGAGCCCATGTCACAGTCTCAGATGGCTTTGGTTTCTTGTGGGATTTATATTTGAGCATTTCACTGCAAATTAACCACCAAGGATATGGAGGAAACCAAGCCAGAGCCAATTCTGAAGTAGGTAGTTTTGGAAATCTAGGTGGATGCATTTCGAGTGCCAACCTATACCTATCTTCAGGTGACAACCCTGAAGGAAGTTGGAACTTAGAAATTTTTTCTTTAAATTTTTCCCTCAAGGTTTGAGCCGCTCGATATACAGTGGTTTGCAGGCGCGTGGGATCATAAGTAGTTTCGAAGTAAGTCTGAAAAGCTTTAATCTCTTGAGCGTGGGTCAACATACCTTTCTTTTTATGTACCGGCACATCGAACGCAGCAGTCAGTTTAGCTTGAATGGTAAGAGTGTCAAACATATAAGATTGATAGAATTTAATCCACCAATCTAGAAAACTCTTCAAGATAAGGGAGCGGTTCGAAGGGATTAAGTTGAATTGGGCGAACTCTTGATATTGTTCTTGTTGAAGCTTGGCATCTCTGGCTTTAAAAGTTCGACCAGAGGTAATGGCGCTTTGAGTTTGGAACAAGGGTTCAGGTATTAATTGACACAGACCAAATTGTCTCGAAACGGTTAGGTTGATAGGCAAATAAGAGGATCTGGTTCTTGGTCGGAGTGATTCTTGAGGAGATTAGTCTTGGTAATAAAAAGGCCTTCCAGATATCTTGGATTTCCTTGCATTTAGCATCCTCCGAAGAGACATAGTGAACCATGATGGTCCATGAGTTCTCGAGCAAAAGGCGCCATAGTTTTGTTAAATTCATGTTGTTTGGAGAAAAGCATAATGTACTTTGAAAATGAAACCGGAAATCGGCCTTGTCATCACTAGGAGTCGGCCTCCTCACCTCGTGCCTCAACGCTTCGATCAACTATCTGGATCTTGCTCATTAATAGTATCTGCAGGAGAGCGAAGACTCGAACATAGCATTTAGCCATAATCGAGCAACCTAAGGGACCACTAACAAGATGTTCTTGGAAGTATGAGATTTCAAGCTCGAAACCGATCTCGGCTCATAAAGGTCAACAAGGGAGTTCACTTAAGTTAATCCTCCTGTTCTCATGCAAATCTCTTTCTAGAGGAATGAACCTACTAGCTACCAAGTGACCGCTGCAGAAAACGATCTTGATAGCCAAAGAGTAAGGAAGGCAATATGTTCAACATCGGAGACACTATCACCTTCGTATGGTAATGACTAATGAATTTGGAGAAGTCGCTAGTTTGATATCGAAATCAATAATACTTGAATGTTCCTCAAGATCGAACATATGTTTCCCATCGGTGTTAGTCCCGATGGCGCTATGTCAAGAATGTGGGTGTGATCATCCTCCGGGAGGTGGAAGGTATTATAGGTGTTATCCCGTAAATACAGGATGCGAATAACAGAGGATGACCGTATGTGAAGCCTGGTTTGATAATTTCAGAGATTATAGATACCTAATTCCTCCCATCGATGTGACTTCTTAACTTCCACTTTGGCGAACCGCTCGATATGCTACATCGCAGTTGGACAGATCGAAATGGTTTAAAGTTGTTTTTAACATAGTCCGTAATGAAAGGATCTTTGGGATAATCATAGGAGTTTCTACTTCCTTTGGAACAGTAATCATTGACATTATCGGTTCCTACCCTAGGGGTTTCCATTGTATTGAATAAAGGTTTGAAATCATAACAAACAGAAATATGGTTCGTATCCTTAAGAATCTCAAAACCGTAAGAGGACCCATTAGGGCAAATCTCTTTCCAGAAGCGTTAGTAGGGATTAATACCTGAGAGGAGTATAAGAGCTCTTGCTCTTTGGAGATTCCCTGGGGTATAAGTACAGATTGACCTTGGTGAGTGCCAACCTTGCTTTCCAAAATTGTTCCGGTGTTCTTATTCTTCTTCTTAGAAATCTTTTTACAGGATGTTGATGAAGACATTGTTGGGTTTTGATTAGAGATTAGGGTTCTTACGAAAGAGAGGAAAAGAAGATTGAGTGTGGAAAAAGTGAAAAGACTAAAGTTTGTTTGGTTTTATAGTGAGGAAGTGGAAACACTCATCAACTAATGCCAAGTTACGTGGGAGACGTGGGTTGGATACACAGTGAGGTGGCGTGAAGTCAGTATTGGTAATAAGCATGATTAAAGGTGATCATTGCTCTTAATAAATGCACCATACCGTGGTTACTGTGTGAAAGCGGTTCGGAAACCCAGGGGTCATCGTGATTGACATGATGGAAATCTTGTACAGGGTCATAATTGCTCAGGGTCACATCAAAATCTTGTGGATATATTTAAAATAAGTATTTCTTAAAAAGGGATTCGAAATACATATTTTAAAGGGGCATTTTGTTAGCTGAAGATTTTGATATCTTGTGGTTCGAAGAAGGATCATGGAGCTCGAGATGAGATGATGTTAAAGTATTCAGGGGAACATAGTGAATGTCATAGTTTGGAAAGAAAAGAATTAGCCCTTCGAATGGATGTATTGAATTCCGGAGTGTCGAACGGAAATAATGGTGATATGTGTAAAACAAGCTTCGATCGGGCAATAGAATTGTATCAGAGGAAATGGGTTCGAAATCGAAGTGAGTGATACATTTGAAATTCAAAACGCGAGCGGGATAAAAGGGAGTTGAAACGCGCGCTGAAGAAACGGTTCGAAAACGTGGAAGCAAGAGAAGCATGGTGTGCTGCATGTTCTAAACGTGGCAAGATCTTATGGGTCAGACCGTTATGGTCGAATTAGTATAAATAGGAGTCTTAATGTTAGGATTTCGTGTGTCATATCTATTGTACTAAAATTCAGTCACATTCAAAATACCACATGGCTAGGGAAACGAATGCACGAATGATGTACGTATGATTGCACCAAAGCTTTACTATTCAACAATGTATCTTTATCCTTCCAGTTTAACTTTATCTTGCATCAATGTCTTTTAAGTTTCTTTACTTTCAAAGTCATTTCATTTAAATGTTTTTCTACCATCGCTGAAGTTCTTTACTTTTCCAAAACTTTTACATTAACGCTGTTATTTCCCAGAAAGCTTTTTATACATTTGTTTACATTCCTGCTTTTTACGTTTCGCGCAGTTACTTTGAAAATCTTTTACACTTTAAGAGTTTATTGAATATTGCTGCATTTATATACTTTCTTCCCTTTTCGAATTTGAATGTTCTTGTTTGTCCGAACCAAATATACATTATTTACTTGATCATATCACTAAGTAATCGAAACATACTTGAACCTATACAAAACATCCAAAAACAAGTCTCAAATATGGATCTTTATCTTAAGTTTATACCAACGGCCGATACCCCATAGGATCAATCTAGTCGATCCTGCAAGTTACCAGAGGAATTGAATAACATAACAGTTATAACGCTTATTCGATAGTTTGGAAGACTAGCGGTTGTTTCACCAGAAATCACTGTGAACAAGATGAAGGCGCTTCTTGGATCTCTAGATGCGTGGGAAGTAGCAAGGGATGAGTTTGCAGAACCAACTGATATAATTGGGTACACATCATCCCAGAACAAGGTGTTGAAAATGACGCGATCAAAAGACAAAACAACATTGTACATGTTATTTAGGGTTGTCGGTGAATCGACCTTTGAGAAGATTGCTGGTTCGACTACGTCGAAAGCAGTGTGGGACACCCTTAAAAGAGCGTTTAGTGGAGCAGATTGAGTTAAGCAAGTTCGTTTGCAAACTCTTCGAGGTGAACTAGAAAGAATGAAGATGAAGGAGACGGAGTCCGTGTCGAACTACATAACGCGTGGGAAAACGGTAACAAACTGAGTTGAAATGGAGAAGCATTGACTGATGCTTGTGTTGTCAAAAAGATTTTGAGATCTTTGACAGATAAGTTTGAAAATATAGTATGTGCAATAGAAGAATCGAAAAATCTTTCGAGAGTTACTGTCTAAAAAGTTACAAGTTCTCTCAAAGTACACGAACAACGCAAGATGAAGATGAAGGAGGAGGCATCATATGATGCAGAACAAAACAAGGATCTCTCCAGAGACGAAAAGACATTATTCTCTTTAAACTTTCGTGGTAGACGACGTGGCCGTGGAGGACGCGATGATGGTTGAAGTTATCAAAACAACAACTTCGAAAGAGGACAATCAAGCCAACAAAATTGGCGTGGCAGAGGATGTGGTCAAAGAGGTGGTTGAACAATCTACACAAACATTGAATGTTACAAATGTAACAAACAGGGGCGCTATGCGAAGGACTGTAGTTCCTATAGTTTCCATAACTGTGGAAAAGTGGGACATCTTGCAAAAGACTGACGTCTTAGAAGAAAGGTGGAAGAGACAACAAACTTTTCCCTAGAGACACGTTCGAATGAAGTTTTTCTACTAATGACTCAAAAGGAAGTAGACGTAGAAAATGACACTATGTGGTATCTTGACTCAGGTGCAAGTAACCATATGTGTGGTCACAATCACCTGTTTAGAGAGATTGAAAAGATTGAAGATGGCCATGTATCTTTTGGAGATGCGTTGAAAATAAAGGTCGAAGGAAAGGGCACAATCTATTATGTGCAGAAGGATGACTTGATTGGGTCAATCCAAGATGTGTATTATGTACTAGTTCTCAAAACAAACATATTGAGTCTGGGAAAATTAGCTTAGAAGGGATATTCGATTCTCATGAAAGATCAAACGTTGTACCTCAAAGATAAGTCTGAACATCTGGTCGCTGAAGTCGAAATGGGGGAGAATCGAATGTACAGGCTGAATTTGAGGAGACTTCGAGAAAAATGTCTGCAAGTTAATGTCGAAGACAAAGTGTCTCTATGGCATCTACGTTTTGGTAACTTACATCATGCGGGGCTAATGATATTAGCAAAGAAGAACATGGTGCATGGACTTCTAGATATGTAGTATGAAGGAAAATTCTGGTGAAGATTGTGTTCTTAGTAAACAAACAAGAACTTCGTTTCAAAAGAAGGCAGATTACTAGGCTCAACTCATTCTGAAATTAATTCACACTGACATATGTGGGCCAATTACTCCACAATCGTTCAGTGGTAAGAAGTATTTCATTTCGTTCATTGACGATTTCTCGAGAAAGACTTGGGTCTATTTCTTGTAGGAAAATTCTGAAGCACTCGAAGTATTCAAAAAGTTTAAAGTAATGGTGGAGAAGGCAACTGAAAGACACATCAAGGCCCTTAGATCAGACAACGGTGGAGAGTATAGTTCAACAGCTTTCACGAAGTACTGTGAAGAGCAGGGAATAAGAAGATTTCTAACTGCAGCATACTCACCTCAACAAAATGGGGTGGCTGAAAGGAAGAATCAAACAATCGTTGACATGGTTCGATCAATGCTTAAGAGCAAGAACATGTCAAAGGAATTTTGGGCAAAAGTTGTTCAACGTGAAATCTATGTGCAAAATAGATGTCCACATTCGAAGCTAGGAGATCAAATACCACAAGAAGCATGGAATGGACAGAAGCCAATTGTGTCTCATTTCAACATTTTTGGTAGTGTTGCATATGCACATGTACCAGATCAACGAAGAACTAAGCTTGAAGGCAAAAGTCAAAAGTACATACTCATTGGGTATGATAAGAAGACAAAGGGATACAGGTTATTTGATCCTGTAAACAAAATGGTAATAGTAAGTAGATGCGTTCGTGTGAACGAAGCAAGCAGATGGGGCTGGAACAGTTCAACAGAAGTTGTGGTTTGAAGCTGGAGAATCATCTATTTTTGTGCCAACACACACTTCGACAGATCATGAAGATTCTGATAGTGAAAATGAACATTCACAACCCAGAATGTGAAGCTTACAAGATCTGTATGATAACACAGAAGAAGTACATCTTGTACATCTGTTGGCAGATTATGAAAACATTAGTTTTGAAGAAGCATGGAGAGACGAAAAATGGAAAAATGTCATGAATGAAGAATTCAAGGCCATTGAACATAACAACACTTGGGAACTTGCAGAGTTGCCAATAGAAAGTCAAACCATTGGCGTGAAGAGGGTATTCAAGAAAAAGATGAATGCTCAAGGAGAAATCGAAAGGTATAAGGCGCGACTTATGGAGAAAAGCTACAAATAGAAAGAAGGAATTGATTATGATGAAGTATTTACACTTGTTGCAAGAATGGAAACAATTCGATTGCTCATCTCTCTAGCTGCTCAATTCAAATGGAAAATATTTCAGATGGATGTCAAATCAGCTTTTCTGAATGGTGTGCTCGAAGAAGAAGTCTACATCGAAGTACCACCAGGATACATGAAAGTCGAAAATGAAGGAAAAGTTTTGAGATTAAAGAAGGCACTTTATGGGTTAAAGCAGACACCACGTGCATGGAATGCGCGCATTGATACACACTTCAAAGAGAAAGGTTTTCAGCAATGTCCCTATGAAGATGCTCTGTACGTGAAGAAGAATAAAGATATACCGCTTGTTGCTCTTTATGTTGATGACCTGATCTTCATGGGAAACAGTGATCAGTTGATCGAAGAATTCAAAATCACAATGACACGTGAGTTCGAGATGACAGACTTAGTCTTGATTAGATACTATCTTGGCATATAAGTTCGACAAGAAGAAACAAGAATCTTTATCTCACAAGAAAAATATGCAAAAGACATCCTGAAGAGATTCAAAATGGATAACTGCAAAATTTCGACACTGATGGAACCAAGAACAAAGATTTTGAAATTTGATGGGGGAGAGTATGTAGAAGCAATTAAATTTTGAAGCTTGGTAGGAAGTCTTCGATATTTGACTTGCACAAGGCCAGATCTTTCGCTAAGTGTTGGTATTGTGAGTCGATTTATGGAAGAACCATTTCACACACACTGGAAGGCATTGAAAATGATCCTTCGATACGTCCAAGCAACTTTGTCACTTGGAATTATTTATTCAAGAATAGAAGATTACAAGTTAACTAGATACTCTGATAGTGATTGGTGTTTATGCCATGCAATATGGTTTAGAAGATAGTTGATCAAGATGGAGCAAAGACAAGAAGATGCAACAACAATTCGAGTGGACAACAAATCTGAAATTGAACTAGCAAAGAACCCAATAAATCATGAAAGAAGAAAACACATTGATGTTCGATTCCATTTAATTCGAGAACATGTGAAGGAAGAAAGTGTCAAACTAAAACATGTAGCAAGCAAGGACCAGGCTGCGGACATCTTCACAAAACTATTATCAAAGGAGCTATTCGACAGGGGTAAAAGGATGTTGGGAATGATGGATCGAAGAAGCATTTAAATTTATGGGGGAGTTTTGTTGGAATTAAATTAAATTCATTCAAAAGAAAGAAAAAAAGTTATTCTCTTGGGATGAGAAAGTCCATTTCTTGGATATCTACTTCCTTGGAAATATCTAGCATTTATTATATAGCATTTCCTATGTAGCATTTATATCTTTTTATTTTGGGTCTCTATATATAGAACTCATTTATATCATATTTTCTAAGACAGTTAAACATTTCAATGTACAAGAGTAGTTGCAGTCCCTAAAAACACCATCTCTAGAAAGTTCATCTTTGTTATTGTCTTGTTACTGTCTTCAATATCCATGATAAAATTATCAAATATATATATATATATATATATATATATATATATATATATATATATATATATATATATATATATATATATATATATATATAAAGGTGTCATGTGGTATAAAATGTCTTGTAGGAAATAATTGATTTCCATATGGTGTGGTATGAGAAATAATTTGTATCCATATGGTGTGATGTGGGAAATAATTGGTTTCCATAGTCATAATGTATTTTTGAGATGACTATATTATTTAAATAATAAAATCTAGGTGTAATAGATAATGTATGGTGTGGTATGGTGTAATAGTGTATATGATAAATTGTATAGTTGGTATAGTGTTTGTATATATTTTTAAAATGTAATAATAAATTTGTTAATAATATAGATTGAGTTTTTATCCTCTTGATAAAGTAGATAAGTCATCTTTTATGATAATAATCATGACATAAAATGTAGAGATTTGTTGAAGAATTAATTCTTTTTGAAATTTCAAGAAAGGATATGTAGTCATATTACAATTTTTAATATGTAAATTAATAGATTTTAATTCTTTTTCTAAGTCTGGAATAATTCTTCTATATTCTTTTAAATTTGTTCTTTCTTTAGATAAGTCCATAATGTCAGAGTTATTCGCATATAAGTATAAATTTTAAAGAAATTTTAATTTGTTTCATAACCATCATCATCGAAATTTATATCATTGTCTGAATTTGTTTGTGTAATTTCATAGTTTCTAAAATTAATAATACATTTATGGTCAATTTTTTGGTAATTTCTCATTCTATACTAAACTTGAGAATGGTTTCCATAAAAATGTCCTTCAAAACTATCTATGTAATAAGAAGTAGAGGTAAAAATGTTTAATTCATGAACTAGACACCTTAATTCATGTTCTTCCATATCTTTTTCTAATGTTGTCTGTAAATCTTCCAAAATTATTTTTTCTTGAAAATGAGAAAATTTTAATTTTTGCAATATAATCTTGATTTAATCAGGATAAAGAAATCTTTGGAATAAATAAGTTATCTTTGTATCAAAATCTTGGATATAAATTAATTCTAATAATTTTTTGTTTGAATTAGGCTCTGAATAATCAATTCTAAAATAAATTGAAAAATACCTCAGGGTTGTAAAATTTGAATTTTCTTTGTTTAGTTTCATATATAAATTATTCAAAAATATATTTTGTGAAAAGATTTGATTTTAAATCTTATTCCTCCTTCCTATTGCTAGTTTCTTCGAGTATAGTGATTTCTTAGTTGCTTTATCTTAATAATTTTAGTTTATTTTTATGATTATTGAGTAGTCCATGTTTAAGCTAGAAAATCACATTTTCATCCCTCACTTACTACCACAGAGTTCGTCCAGAGACTTCTCTGCGTTTATGACCTAAGATCTAAGAATCTCCTTCTAGCGGTATTATTTTCCCCTTTTGGTACTTATTTCTCTAACGGATTCTTTCTTAGATAATGATCACATTCAGTTCAAGCAGGATTTACGTCTTTTGATTTAGGATTAAACATAAATTAACAATAATCATAAACATAAACATAGATTATTGAGATAAAATTACAAAAATATCATACCTCTTAGAAGCAATAAGGAAGTCGGAATAAGGAATTTAGTGTGAAAGTGAAAATTTAGAGTAAGGTGTATTGAAAAGCATTTTTATTGATTGCATAAAGGATTTCGTATATACAAACATAATGAGAACTTCCTTTTATAGATGAAAGGGAAGCCTCTAGACACATTACATTATTATCTTTACAATATGAAAGGACAAAACACTATTTGCTATCTTTCAAATATTTCTGCCCTTGGGCCAAGTTGGTGAACATCTCTTGGAACTGGGCGTTATGAGCCTGGAGGTCTTTGACAGTTTGTTCGAGAGCCATTTTATGCTGAAATAAACAGCGAGAGAATAAGAAAACCGGTATTCGGAGTACCTATTATGAAATGATATGCTATGATATGCAATGTTATGAAATGCAATGTTTTCAAGCACCTTAGAAATTTAAATTTGGTAAATAAACACGAATAAACTTTTTATTAGTCTGATTAGTAATACAAAGTAAAGTTTAAGTACAAATATAAAATTCCTAATGCTTAGGCCTTCCATGGACGCTTCCTCTTTGGGTTGACATAGTGTTAATGCTCTGTTCCTTGTGAAGTAGCTTTGTCAGCTGTAATACTCTTTTCTCACTTGCATAGTATTGAGCTTCGAATATATCCCTTTCTTCTTTAAGTTGAATCCATATCTTTTCAATTATTCAAAATCAATAGGCATGTCTGGATTAAGAATGGTGTAAGATTCATCGCCTTCGGCAACATGTTCCATAAATATTGGTAGGATAGAAGCATATGGCATCATGAGATTTTGAGCACGAGCCCGCATCCATTTGAGGTAAGGTTCCCAAGAAATAGAATTTGTATGCCCCAAAGTCTTGGTATCAGTCTTCTTCACCATGCCCCAAGCATGCACAAATCTTCGACGGTAACCTTGGAGATTGTTTTCGTAGTCAAACACAATGCCTTGGATAAGCATGTCATGAGAACCATCTCTTAGAGCATAACCAAATTGTCGTAACGCCAAAGGAGGATTATAGGTGATACCTCCTCTTATGCCAAGGAGTGGTACATTAGGGAATTCTCCACAACGCTCAATGAAAGTGAAGTCTTTTTGAGAGAGTGACATCAACCTTTGAGACCACTTCAAACTTTGTTCATTATTTATTACTGATCGAGAAAGGTGCGAAATAAACAACCTGGATAATAACGGTATGCAAAACATGAGAGTCCCTTGTCTTTTCATAGTACAAGTGTGGAGAGAATGTAGAATATCTCCCAGCAAAGTAGGCATAGGATTATGAGTGAGGAATATCTTGATGGCGTTCACGTCTATGAATTAATCTAGATTAGGAAATAGCACCAAACCATAGATTAGTAAAGCTAAGACATCTTCGGAAGTGTGGAAACTCATAGCCTTTAAGAATTCTCGAGCTTTCTTTATCAAAAACTTAGCAAGCAAACCCTTAACTCCACTTCTTGTTTCCCAATTAGCTTCAATGTGTGACCGCTTTAGATGTAAAGCTGCTGCAATGTCTTCAAACCTCAGAACTTTTTCTGAATCGGTGAAAGGTATCTGATCAAGAATGGGTATCCCAAGTAGCTTAGAAAACTCTTCCATTGTAGGTACCAACTAATAATATGGGAAGGTAAAACAGTGATATTTCGGATCAAAGAACTGGAATACGACGCTCACCATATCTTCTTCAAAACCGGAGATAACCAAGTCGAGTAGATAACTATGCCTTTTGATGAACTGAGCATGGTTAGGAAATTTTGAGAATAATTCCTTGAGTTAAGAAGATATGACCACAAAGTTGATTCGGATGGTCTTCCTGGAATCCATAACCCTAAAAAAAAGAGCAAAGATAAATCCCTAGGTCCTTGAAATGGTTAGAAATGTTATGATGATATGATGTCATGTTTGAATAGCAAGCACAAGCAATTCACACAACAGTCCTAGGTTTAAGGCTTACATGAGGTATAAGTGTCTACCCTACCAAAGTTTAAGTTGGTTCAACCTGTCCTACAATAGTAATCGGGTTCTAAGAATCTCATATCATAGATCTTTCTCGCAGGATCTATTTCAGTATGGCTACCAAATTGTCGATTTAAACATCCAAAAGTTGAATCTTAATGAGCATAGCATTGAGTATCAACCAACCTCAATCTGCACCGAAGCCGGCTATCTCACTACCTTCTAATGGCTAAGATGGGTCAATTAGGGTTCTAAAAGTTTAGTTAGTGCTTGATGACACCACACAGATGCCAAATATTTCCTCAACTAAACATGAGGAACATTAGGACATCCAAAGTGTCGCACTAATCGTAGCCATTATTTTAACTGTTTCGGTCTACGCCGGACAGTCGCGATGATCTATTGCTACTTACCTAAGGAAACCTAGATCTGGGTTCAGGATCCCCCACAAATATAATACCAAAGAAACCCTTAAAAATAAAGCATACAATGCAAACAGAAAGCGATAAAAAGTGATCTACATCCCTAAGGTAACCTCTCTTTTGGGTGTTTTCCCCAACAGAGTCGCCAGTTCTGTAACACGGTGGGAGAACTGACTTGTTTGTTTTGCGTTTTATCGCAAATGTTGCGGATAGCAAGAGTCGCTGCCGAATTTTCTTTTATCCAATAAAGGAAAGGTGAAATGAACAGGAAAGACCTTTGTTAGATTCTACGTTCGGGAGGTAATTATGAAAAGGGAAGGTATTAGCACCTTTTTCCATCTGTAGTTGTCTACGGACTCTTAATTGCTTTAGCTCACTTTTTTTTGAAAACTCTCTTTGTGTGTGTGTGATTTGAAAAGACGTATTTTGCTTTGACTTCGTAATAATTCTTGTATCAGTATTCAAGAATGTATACGAAGTGTTTGAAAATGTTTCGAAAGTTTAACTTTGTTATGATTCTCATGTGAATGTATACAAAGTGTTTGTTTGAAAGTATTTTTTGAAAAGAATGTGAGGTGTAAAAAGCATTTTTTGATTGGATTGAAGCAAGCAATTAAAAGTCTTAGTACCTACTCAGAAGGGTCGTTCTTGTTATTTTCCTTCTCCTTTAGGATAACGCTATCCATACCATTAGTTGGTAGGTAACCCTATCCATTGGGTGTGAAGGGATAGGCGTAGGTTCATCGTATGGTCATTGAAGGCAACATTGTAAGGATACCTTAGCAAATTCGTAGGGACGATCATCACTTATTCGTAGGCAAAAACCGAGGGACGAGATCATATATTTGTAGGCAACATCGAGGATCATCAAGGGACTATGATCTTTGTGATGATTTTTGAATCGAGGGTCTTTTGCTAATGGTACCCTACGTTTGAGGGACACGACCATTTTTATTCATAAGGCAACAAGAGAGGATACTCTAAGGGGGGTGCAAGTATGAAGAGTGTGTTTAATTCAGATATGTTATCTTTGAATTAGGTGATCTACAATTGATTTTAATTCTTGTCATACAATCCTATTAGCATACATCTAAACAGTTTATAGACAGTTTATAAGAGAGTGCAGAAAGGAAAAGTGCGGAAAATAAACCCTACCTTATTACAAGGCTTTGGGGCTTCTACCTTATTGGAGGTGCAAAAAGTATAGTGCGAGAAATTAAATCTACGATATTACAAAAATAACCTTTGCGACCTATACATTGATTTCTAGAATTTAAACGAGAATAAAGCATGAATAAATAAGAGAAAAATATATGAAAGGAGACATAAGTGTTCTAAACCCTAATTAAAAAAAATATATTTTTGATATTTTTTGAAATCGATTTTGATTAGAAAAAAATCTAATTCTAAGTTAATTACCATTTAATTATGAAAATAATTAAAAGTGAATAGAAAAAAAAAATATTTTTTTTGCCTAAAATTAGTTTAAACATTTTTTAAAACCTAAATCTAAAATAAAAACATTTTTAGGGTTTTTATTGTATTTAAAAAGAATTTTGGAAAAGAATTAAAATAAGAAAGAAAATTGAAAAGAATTAGAAAACAAGTGCTAAAAAATGATTTTGCCTTGCCACTGGTTGAACCCAGGACCTTAAGGTCATTGGTACAAAATCAGACCATTGCACCATCTGCATGTGTTGTAAAAACACGCCTCCAATTGTATGTATATGAAAACCTGTAAAAATCACAAATATTATGAAAAATTGCAAAAAGACAGAGGTCGAACCAACGCCTTGAGAAAGGAAGAGACTTAGCGCACGCATGGCTTGCCACTGGGGTGGCTATACATCCAATAATATACGTGCTTTGATAAATATATAAGGGAAATTTAATTCCTGATTTCTGATTTTTCAAACACACACGCGTAGGACCCTCTGATTTCGAACGAACCAACCATATCACGCCAAGCCACTGGTCAAAGGTCAGAGGGTCAGAGGGACGCGGGAGCCCTAGCTCTGGTCGTTTTCTCCGACGAACTTATTTTTGGAAACCTGCAAATCAAAGCAAATAAATAAACAATAAGGACCTTACCCCCCCCCCCCTAAATCGAGGGCTGCGAGTTTAATGGTAGCCTTGGTTTGGTCTGAATTGGTCTGAAAATTGAAATATGAAGCTTCACCATTCTAAAGCCCTAGACATGGTGATATTTAATTTACATGTTAAACCTTCCATATAATGCATCAAACTTGTTCTAAAGGACCTCTTGAGATCATACAAGCAATCGAAAACCATTAGCAATGCATGAATTAAAGGAATCGAAGTTAAGAACTTTACCCAACCGGTGAGACTTGAATGACGCATTCTGGGATGCTTTGGACTTGTGTAACGGCTTGGATCGGTTCCTAGAAACTTAAGGAAGATGATGTGATGCTTAAAATTTCTTGAGAGTGGCTGCAACTCAAAATTCGATGGTGCAAGTTTGTTTGAAATTTTTGAACTTCAAACCCTAGTTCTTTGGCTGCTTATCCTGTCATTTGCTTGTGGTCTCAATCTGATACTTATAAGGAGTTAATTAGGTCAAAACTTTGAGAGAAAATATATTTCATTCATTGAAAGATATTTGATTGATAATCAAATGCAATATTTCCAAAAATTGGCCAATCTTCTATCAATCAGCTCTTTTGCGTTTTATCTGGCTATCATGGGCTTTCTTGGTCCTCAAGACTCTTAAATTCAAGGCCTTGCACGTATCACTTTTATTTTATATTTTATTTTAATTTAATTTAATTTTTAATGAGTTAATTAAAAAATAAAGAAATAAAAATCCAATGTGGCGTGTGACTGGGCTTAGAGGTCATGGATAATATCATAACCAAGCTTGAGTCATGAAAACATAGGCCCATTTGGAAAAAATTCAAAATTGATCAATATTTTCTTCATGCACTTCTTCAAAATTTCGAAACTTTCATTAACCATATCTTGCTCAATTTTTATCATTTGAGAGTGTTCTTGGACTTTTTAGAAAGATTAAGATGTCCTCTAAATGCTCCTTTTGGTTTCATCTTCATTGAAGCTTCCATGTTCATGTACACTTATTTGGAAAAATATGACTTTTTGTTTACTTTTAGAAGGACCTATAATGTCTTGAACCATATATTTCAAATGAAGAATTTTTGGGCAAAGATTGTGAGACACAAAGTTGTAGAGAACTGAATTTCCTTAAAAATGAACTTTGATGGAAACATTTCTGATGAAGTATGTGAAAGTTATGTCTGGTCAAAGTTCTGTTGACTTTTAATCAAAATCCCTAATTTAGATATTTTTGTTTTGATCAATTATTTGAATTTTCTTGATGAATCATGATCAACCCTTGATCAAATGATGAATGTGACTTCAAAATCTTAATGTTGACCAAAAATGATGAAGTTTGACTACATGTTGACCATAATTGACTTTTTATCCAATACAACTAACTTTCAACCATCTGAGCAATTGATTGAGCAAACTTGAGCTATGAGGCTTGAAAATTGACATGGTGATGCTTTGAGACATGTGAGGAGGCATGATGCTCACTTGAGACAATAGAAGTCATTTTTGACTTGAGAGAATCAAAACCCTAGTTGTGGGTTGATTGCTTAGGAGAGGATTCATCTGGTCAACCCTTGAGGAACATTTGAGTATAGAGATGTGTATTAACTTGAAGATATAATGGAAAATTTTGGGGTATACCACCTTGTGATCCAAATAACAACACCACCATTGATGAAACAAATGGCTCAAGTGACTCTTATGACACAATTTTTGATGAAATTGGTTTTGAAAAGGAAAATAACTCCCTATCTTTTGATCCTTCTTAGAATCTGAATTTGGATGAATCACTTCCTATCTTCAAGGAAGATGCAATTAAGAGAGTAAATGAACTCAAAGAGGAATCTAGTTCGAGCATTGATTCTTCCCATCTGAACACTATCTGATATCATTTCAAGAAATGGACATCTGATGAATTCATTTAGTTTAGAGACTTATCAGCTCAGTTACAAGAGAAGTTTATTAAATAAGAAAAATAAAAATAAAAGGAAGAAGAAGAAGATCAGGAAAATGTTAAAGAAGTTACTCTAAAACGGGCTGAAGAAGAAGCTGCCATAAAAGCATCTACTATGAAAGCTACCAAAGAAACTTCAAGTGCTCAAGAAAAAAAATTTATACTACAAACTCTGGAAGAATTGTAAAATGAACAAGTGCGAGTATATAAATGAAAAATTTGATAAACAAGAAGCTTTCAACATAAATATTTCGGGTATGCTCAAGCATATTCTTCAGAAATTTACATCTTCTTCTAAACCTTAGGCACTTCTAGGAAGCCTTATTTTTGTTGTTTCTAATTCCATCTTGTCTTGTTTTTCCTCATGTACTCTCTATCCGCTCAATCAATAAAAATATTTTTGATTATAACTAAAAGGGGGAGAAAGCATAATGATGATTTTGATGCATAATTAACTCTCTAAAACTCATAGCTTACAATTCTAACAAATTATACATATATGTGGATGCAAGAGTGTTCATGCATAAAATCCACTACTCGAGATATAGTAGTCGACTAGACAAAGTAGAGGACTTCCAATAAGGAATGCACACCGGCCTTTAGGACCGGACCTATCGAGAATATGAAGCCGGAGGTTCTAATGACTAAAGCGCATTAGGAGACAAAGAGTCTGATGTCGGACATGCTCACTGAATTCAAGGGTTACAGCCAGCCTGACAATTACGATGACGTTATGAAGAGGCCGACTCTTTAAGGTTATAACCGCTCATTTATTCCTGACGGCGTGCGTTATACTTTTGGCCATCATTGGCAGCGACAAATGTTATGCACCTTAAAGATAACCCAGTTACATAACTTGGAAGCCCATAGACATTACAGGCATTGATGAAAGAGGTCCCTGTACATCTATATAAAGGGCTCCAGATTGATGGATAAGCTAGACACATAGCTTGGAGCTCAAGATAACTTGATTGAGCCTCCGAATCCCTAAACATTCTCATATAGTTTTTCTAGCAAGAACAAAGAGTTTTTAAGAATGTGCTTCAGGAACAAAATAAAGGTTCTAAGGAAGAAAATCTTCTGATAAATTGCTTATATTCGCTTCAATAAAAATTATGGAAAAGAAAACCAAGCTCAGAAAATCCTACTTTCTGATTAGGTCTTAAGTTTTAGATTCAGGGGGAGATTGTTTAACTCAGAGGGAGTTTTCTAAATAATGCTCAGAAATTCCTTCCTTGTAAAAATTGTAAGCCTTAGACTTAGAGGGACTTATGCTAATCAGGGGTAGTTTTCTTTTTAACTCTAACTCAAATACAATATTACCTTGTAAAATTGTTACATCAAAATACATGGTTTTGTCATCATCAAAAACGGGATATTGTTACAACAAGATTTGGATTCTATAATTAATCTATGGATTTTGGTGATAACAATACATATATTTTATATGTAAACAATTTTGTTTCTAATAGTTTCTTGAGTGTGCAGATTAAAAGTTCTAATTGATTCAGGACTGTTGTGTGAAGAATCATCAAAAAATTGTTTGCATCTGCTTCTGAAGAATGCTGAATGTTTTCCAGAAAGAGGATCTCCTGTGTACTTCTCAATAAGTTTCTCCTACAGAAGTCACAAGTGCACTAGAAGAAATAATTTTTTTAAAGCCGCTGCTTCAAGATTAAAAATCAAGATTTCACAAGAAACAAGTTTTTGCCTTAAATATTAGAAGTCAAGATTTGTTCGTATGAAAAAATGCTGCTTCTAATTCTAAAGACAAAGTCAAGATTCTGAACACATTGTGATGACTAGTTTTTTCATCGATTATTTTAAAACAATGAAGTCGCCACCTAATTTTATTTGTTCTAAAAATAACGGGAAAATATAGATAAAACCCACGAATGACGGATAAGGCGGTCTACAAGACCAAAAGAAATGAATTCGGGAGTCGGTTATGCAAGGGGAAGGTATTAGTACCCCTCACACCCATCTTACTCGATGGGACCCATTTAGTTCTATGTGTTTGTGTGTATATTCGCTAATTTCTAAATTAAGATCGAGAAATAAGAAAGAAGAATAGAGGTTTGTTTATTATTTATTTTGAGTTTATCGCAGTTTCAAAACCTTGTGCCTACGTATTCCCTCGTGCAATGGGAAAGTCAAAACTTAGTAGTTCTTCTGGAAAATGTTTAAGTTGGTTGTGTTGATTTTATAAGAAAAATCGTGCATTTAGAAATTTCAAATGCTTGAACTTTGACTTTTTTGGTTTGTTTGAAAAGCTAAGTCATCGTTCATATTTGAAATGGCTATCACACGCTCTTTGTAAGAAAAGAGCTTGATGATCGCATAGGAGCGAAAAAGAGTTTGAGTGAGTTAAGTTGATTTTATGTTGGAGACGAGCATTGGACCATAAGCGTTCAACGGCTAACGCCCCAAGTACTCGGATGAGTGGACAGAACCATCCTAATTATCTTTTTCAACCCAAAAAGTTTTTCTAAGAAAAGGTGAGGCGAAACAAAGTTCGCTTTATTAGATTCAATTAAAGAAACCAAACGTATGATCGAGGCTCGAAATAGGACTGACTACCATACATTTGGGAAGGGAGAAGTAGAGTATTTATTTGTGAAAATATTTTGAAAATAAACTCGACGGTGGATCGAGGTTTGAAGATTTTATTATGGAAGTGTTTTAAGTTTGGTATACGAATCAAAAGGAGTTGAATCGGGTTATGATTAATCAAGTATATGGACTTAATTAATCTCGTGAGGATAGGTGCTCCTACCCCGAACTATGAAACCCTTGTGCATGTATAATTGGTATATGGACCAATACGTATTCGGGTTACGGTTAATTGATGCAAACTAGGGCTTCGACTAACCTTGTGAGAACGGCCATGCTCGTCCTCAACTATTAAATCCTTTAAGAATTTGGCGTATGAGCCAAGATGAGATAAGAATCTGATTAAAGAGGTAATGAAGTGGGAAAGCAAGTGATCCCATACAAGGAGGCCATATGTATGCTCCTAGAAAGTGGGACTAGCGTGACACTAGTATTCTAAACGACTGATTGGAACAATCGATCGGATAGTTGTCATTGTAGAAAATCCCAGGACCAAACTATGAATGTGTGTGAGTGTGCACTGTGTATGTATACTCGATCATTGATGAGGATCCCAAGATGAGACTATGTGTTCTAATATGAGGACAAACACATAATTAAGCAATAATTAGAACACATAAGAAAATAAAATCCTAAACTATTACAGACCATGCGAGGATGGGGGTACAAGTTTATGAATGGGGATGTATTGAATCAAAAGTCTGAATAAAAAGTCAAAATAAGACAACCCAATTGAAATAAATAAAGAACTTAATTGCGTGGTGTGAGAAATCGCCTTAAGTGCACTTCAAGATATCGGATACAGCTTCGCATATCAGATGAACGTCAGATAGAAATATCTTGCACACTCAACAGATGGGTTAGCAATAACAAGGTAGAGTGATAAAACACTAAACTACAGATGATGATGCATCGTATATGAAGGATGAAGCATGTATGCAAATGGTGCGAGAAAGAAGTAAAGAGAGTGGCGATGATACCTAATGGAGAAGGTCTGTAGCCTCTTCACTGTGCACAAGAAATAAAGAAATACCGCTGAGAGCGTTTTTTAATTCCCTCGGTGATGAGTATCCTTTTGGTCTTATCTCGATCCTCCAATAATCAAGCATCCGAGTTGTATCACAATCGATCGCAAATCCATGGCAATGATATCAACGAAATGGTGAGTATCGTGGCAATAATTAAATGATGATCAAAGCATGTGACGGAATAAAATCCTACGCTACAAAGGAGTGAAATCCTAAACTATTTCAATTTCCAGGAGAATGAAAAAAAACAAATTTACGATGGGATATGTAAAGAATCTACAATACGATAAAAAGTATTGATAGACATTAACATAAATCAGTCGACATGATTAAATAACAAATTAAATCGAATTATTTTATTTAATAAAATTAATTAACAAAATAATTAATTAAACTAAATATAATCCTTCAATCTAATTAAATATTTAACAAAATAATATTTTACAATTTCATTTGATAAAACAAAACAATTCTATTTAATAAAATAAATGTATTTACAAAATAATATATAAGATGTAAATAAAACAAAGAAAATGGGCCTGAATTCTGCAAACAAGGGGGTGTTGAATTAGCAATTCGTTGGGCCCAATGGCTAAGGCCCAAGTGATCTTGTATGTTGAGGTTCCAGGGGTGCATCGTGGATGTGCATGTATTGACCGTTAGATCTGACGATGAGGCAAACGATGACGATCTCGCGGCCATAGAAACAGGGTGCATGATATCTATGGTGAGGATACCTGCATAGACTCCTGAAATTAACCACAAAGGTGATGACAATTGTCATCACCTGATTAACTCTTAATTGATGGTTTAATCAGATAAAACAAAAAGAATTAAAACAAATACTATATTTAACAAAACAAAGAGAGACTCTTATCTCTCATTTATTCTCCCTCCGTTCTCTCTGAACATTCCTCGTCGAAAATCGCACGCATGGCGGCGTTAACGGCGGTCGACAATGGCGATTGCTCTGATTCTTGTTTTTCTTGTATATTCTGAATCGCCTTGTCTTTCTGATGATGATTCTAGTGTTGATTTTTGAAGATGTAGTCTGATTTGGCCTAGATCTTGAAAGGGGATTTCGAAACCCTAACTATCCAATGCTGAAAATAGATGACGATGGCGCGATCGGTGAAACGAAGGAGGAAGGCCGCGATTGAAGGAGAGCTCGTCAAATGGATGAGATTTCTCCCGGTAACCTCTTTCCGATTTTCGCTATGGTTATCATTTCTTTGTGATTCTGTGGCTTTTGAAATTTGTCCCTCTTCTTCTCTCTCTGTAATCAGAACTTTGTGATTTCTGAAAACAAATTTTTGAAGGGTTTGGTTTAGGAAGATGATGAGGATCTTTTAGATCTAGGGTTCTGGTTTTTTTGCTTGATTGCTGCTGCGTATGATATATCGTGAACTATTTTTTGGTTTTCTGGAGGATTTGTGGGAAAGTGATGAAGTTCAGATTTAAGTTTTGTTTCTGCTTCTATGGTCGTTTAGGGTTTTTCGTGAACTGTCATGGTTGCCTTGGTTTTTGTGCATTCAATGCTTTTATAATGAAACTGAGGGTTGGGGTTTTGTTGTTGTTGCTCTATGATTGCTAGGAAACATGCCTTGAATTTATGTTGGGCTGAAACTTTGTGATTTTTTAATTTGTTTATTTGGATGGAACTTGTGATAGTTTGTGTGAATTTTGAAATCGGGCATTGGAATTATTTAATTTGCACTGCTATGATGTCAACTTGCTGAGCTTGTAATTCTAATTGTTTCTATTTGTACCTCCCTTTCTTTGTCTTTATTGTGATCCAATATCCTTTATGATTTGAAGTAAAGACAAAGTAAGGCCTGTGATTGAATTTAATGAGGCTTTGGCAACTTGTATGATTGAAAACCACCCTTATTTCCTGATTACAAACAACAAACCCTAATGATGAATTAAGAAAAAGAAACTTGCTTGAAAACTTTGTTCATGTCTTTGAATGCTTGCTAACCATGTTTTTTTCTTGTTTCACGAGATGGTGTCATGGTGCTAGCCTTGCACAAAGGAGAAGCTTAGAAGAATAGATGAATCATGAGGCCCTTGATAGGAGAGGTGTGGATAAATTGATGATCCAAGGAAGATGTCAAAGCTTCTTAAATTAGGATTTAGGAACCTTTGTAGGAACCTTAAAACTTAGAACAACTTCTTTATCAACTTGTAATCCTCAAATTTTTTGATGTAGTAAACTTGTTAACTTTGAGAAATTTGAATATGTTAGAACTTTAATGAAGCAACTCAAATCTTAGGACAAATGATCTTACCATTCTTGTATCTTTGTAGAAAGATATGCTTTAAAGCTTTAGGGAAAGAAATTTGAAGTCATGCTTGTAAATTGATGAAATAACTTGCACTTTTAGCCATAGCTTACTTGAGTGTCTGTACTGAATGGTGCAATTTAAATGATGATTCCATGTCTAAATTCCCATGCTATTAGCTTAATGCCATGAACAAATATTGATAATAATTGGATGGAATTTGGATGTAATCTACTTGTATTGAACCTTTGATTCCAAATATTTTCAAGTGTCAAGTATATCCAAACGTTTCTAAATACCTAAAGATGATAGAATAATGGAAAAATTTAGTCAACAAAACTCAACTTGCTTTTAATCCATGAGATCTCAAATAAATCTTCCAATTTTGCTTGAGTCAAATTCTTGAACAAAACCAATGCTCACAATCCTTAATTCGCCTTGATTTTCTCTTGACTAAAATCCACTACAAACATCCTAAAGAACCAAAGTTCCAATTGATCAGCATCTTCCATGACTGTCTACTCAAGTGAATTATTTGATCTAAACCAAAACTATGTATCAAGCAACAAATATCAGAAATGACAATGCACTAAGCATAATATTTCACGCTCAACGCCTGGTTCGCGCCTTGTATCTCAATCAAATAAAATCCTAACACAGAGAAGCCATGCCTCCCGAGGAGGAGAGATCCATGATAAATGACCATATTACAACCCTTGTTTTGGGACACGGTGAAGAATACTTTGAACAATGAAGCCTCACATGACAATGAGATGATGTTACCTCAATAAATTTGATTCACACAAGTTTCAAGTACCTTAGCTGGCCCAAAATACTAAACCTTAAGATATGCATAGGAGATCGATGATTCTTTGTAAATCTTAAATCTCTTGGATTGATTGAAAATGAAAACATCTTCTATAGCCTGTAAAAGAACCATTGCGAGTCACCTCAAACCCATAACCATAGAAATAATGACATGAATGCATTTGCGTGCAATATAAAAAAGAAGAGGGTAAATTTTGGGGTGCGACACATGTGACACCCCGATTTAATTCAGAAATTAAATAAATAGGAATTTAATTATTTAATTAATTAAGGACTTGAATTAATTATATTTTTGGAATTTATGGGATTAATTGAAGAAAAGAAGAGATGGAGGTGTGAGGTGTAATTAGGGGTGTGAGGAGTAAATTACACTACACTTACTAATTACCATTTGTTTTATTTTATTGGAATAAATAAAGGATTATTAGAAGGAATATAAAAAGGAAAAGAAAAGAAAATAGGTTTTTTTGGAAGAAAAGCTATTATACGAAAGTTGGAGAAGAGAAGAGAGGAAGGAAAACCTAGAAGCGTTGAATCTCAAGAACCCACAAGGTAAGGGGTGATTTCGACTGATTAATGCTTATTATAGGTTTTGATGTTGATTCTATAGATCATAGCATGTTAGGAAATTGTGTTTGTGAAATTCTAGGGTTCCATGAATGTGTCCCTAAGAGTGTCGAGGTGTCGATCGAGTCCGAATGTGTATGAAATATGACTAAGAGTCGAGATGAAAAATAGATTATGGAAATATGTTGTTTGATGAGATAGATGATGAAAATGATGTGTTTTAGTGTTCCCATGATTGGAGTTCGTATGGGTATGTTTGAGTTTGAATGGAAATGGAGGAATGTCAAAAGTGCGAAATTACATTTTACATGGGAACCGGTTCGTGGTAGGAACCGGTTGCCTTTGAAAATTTATAAAACTCGAAAATACACGGGAACCGGTTCTCGTATGTGACGGAACCGGTTCCCATACATTTTTACAAAGAACGAGGTTTTGAATTTCAGAACCGGTTCTCGTCGTGACGGAACCGGTTCCAACTTAAATTTTGAAAAATGTCAAACTTTGAAAATTCATAACTTTCAAACCGTAAGTCCGCTTTGAGCCGCTTTGGACGTTACTTTCTAAATTTAATGCTCTACTTTGTGAACTGAAAATATTTTCCAAAACCTGAAATTATTTTGAAAATGAGCCAAATTTCGAGATAGGTGACTTTTGACCGACGATGTTGATGCGTATGTAAGTAGACCCCGTGTTGATGGATGTATTGATATCGAGGGAATGTAAAGCGTGTTACTGTTGTTATTGTATGCATGATGGTTGGAATATCATTTTTGGGGTTGATTCGCTTTATGATGATTGATGTATTCATGATTGTATTGATATCATGTGTTTGTTGGTGTTGTATATGCCGGATGGTGTTGATCTTAGTTGTCGTTGTTGTGATATATATCGTGATAGGCTTACCAATTAAAGGGTAAGTGTTTGGCATATTTATGCTTTGTGATGAATTGTTTCATGATAGGTGATTATATCATGTGGTGGTTGATGAGAGTTTATGATGTCCGATGTGGTCATAACTCGTGTTGATGTATGCATGATTGGTTGATATATCATGTGGATTGGTTTGCATGTTATGTCGGTTGATGTATGCATGATTAGTTGATATATCATGTTGATTGTTGAGGTTCATTATGTTCAATGAATGTATACATAGATCGATTGATGTTGCATGCTAATGATGTGCGCATATGCATTGTTTGGTGAAGTTAATTCCCATTGTGCGAATTTGACTTGGATTGCCGATAACCGATACCCGAGTGAGGATGGGTGGTTAGGCTGGATTCTTGACCGGTGTCCGGGCGAATCGATGGTACCGTATCCGTTGATGAATGGATCGTTGGGTGACTTGGTCACGAGTCGGCACCGCATGCATTGAGTCTCGCATTATG
Organism: Vicia sativa; assembly: GCA_021764765.1. Taxonomy (NCBI): domain Eukaryota; kingdom Viridiplantae; phylum Streptophyta; class Magnoliopsida; order Fabales; family Fabaceae; genus Vicia; species Vicia sativa. The sequence continues at coordinate 99,321,254 of CM038796.1, read as the reverse complement.
TTTGTATGGAATAGTAACATGTTAGGATGCCTTCCAAAGGTTACTATTCTCTCGATTGATGATTGTTGTGCATGATGATTATATGGTTGTACTTGTGTATTGAATCGAGTTGTGTTGAAATGGGTGGATTAATATGATTGAAATATATTGTTAATTGAGAAGCTTATAATATGCTTTAATTATGAGAAGTCTCACCCTTACTTTACCATTTCATTAAAGTTAGCAATGAAGAGTCGGTGAGGATGGCTCTAGAGCTCATCGCTTAGTCCGTGTCGTGTCATGCTCGATTAGATTGTAACACCGGGAACGTTAGATGAGGAATTAGACTTAGTCTATTATTATTTAAAACTTAGTGGAATAATGTTGATTGAAATTATTCCGGTTTCGATGATATTTTCACTGTGTAAGACATGGTCTTAAATTGATTGAAAATTTATTTGGATGTTGATCCTCCCTACTGCTTGAATGAAGGTTGTTTTAATTATTAATTGTGACATCCCTTATTATACCGTGTTAAACTCTGATTAAAGATGATTTAGTTGTTAATTTAATTAATATATTCGGGGTATTTAGATGGGGTGTTACAATAGTGGTATCAGAGCATAGTCGGTCGTCAGACCAAAGGTCTTAATGTTATTACTCCTTTTGTATACGACATGTGTGTGAAACAATCGCTTGTTTTTCCTGGCTACCTTGTTGCAGGAGTGGTTTAGAAGCCAGTGAGGGAGAAACTTTGCTTCTCTGAGATGTTCTGGTGTGAAGAGTTGGATCGATGTGCTATTGATTATATGAGTGCAGATGTGGTTATACTGCATAGTTGCCCGAATTCGGAGGGATTACGAGTTCGAGAATTCAGGATGATGGTCAGATAAGGTTCTCTTAAGTGGTAACAATTATGTACTTGTGTTGTTCGCATCACTGGGAGTGGAGGACGATGTTATGGATAATGATGTTCCATGGGTGTGAGTTCGACGCTTCGGAACAATAGCGACTCACCGTCTGAACAAGATGTTGGATTAGCTTGAGGTCATCCTTGGGTTGGATGTTTGAAATTAAACCAAGTGATTATGAATCATTATGATGAGTCGATGCATATTCTTGGCCTAGAAGATATTTGGTAATTAAGAAGGATGACTCTTAGAAGATGAAGCTGGTGTGGTTGAATGTTGCAACACTTCCAGTTGATTGTGGAACTGTCTGTGTGAGTTACCTCTTGGTGTTCTTGAAAAGATTAATTGTGTCAGTGTCAATGGTTGATATAAAGTATGCAATTGTGTGAATTGGTTATTGGAATTGTAACTTGACACAATTAATCATGGTGAATGATGTGTGTTGCGGTATGTTGAAGTTAGGATCTCAAATTTTGTATTCGGTGATGTTTTGGGATTTTTGACTCACAAGGTGGAAATCGATTACCTATCATGGAATTGATTCGTCGACAACATTGTTTTGAAAACTTGTAAGATTCATAATTTGAGTTTTGGATGTCCGATTTGAGTTCCGCTTGAGCGTTGGAAAGATAATGTGATGAACTTTGTTTTAAAAATGGTCCCGCGACCGAAAGTAATTATTTATCATGTAATGATGTTTGAAGAGAATCGAGTTGTTGTTGATGTCGTTCTTGGTACAAAACTTGTTTTATGACACCGCAAGATGTCAACTTTGAGTTAAGGGAATTGAAGAAGCCATTGGAAGATGCGCATGAAATGGATTTGTAAAACTAAGTGTATTGTTTGGGAGCTCTAATTTCCTTAGTCAAGGAGGAAGAGAGTAGTAATTGTGGATTTTGATAACCGATTTAGGTGGTGATTAAGACTAAATATCTATTTCAAATTGTTGGTGATTTGATGGATCAATTGGTTGGAAAGTATGCCTTGAAAGTCGAATTTCGTTAACTTACCTTCGTGGTGTTAAGGATGAAGATAGTTGGAGGTAAGCTTCTAAAACTCGGTATAGGTATGTTGAATGTTGAGAGGTGAATTCCAACTCGAAAGGGAGTAGAATTTTGTTAAGTATTCATGGTGTAGATTAGGATGTGAGTTTTCTTTATCATGTTATCTTAAGTGACGGTAATGCGGTAGACCCATCCGAGGTCGAAGTGTTGTAGTGGGAAAGTCCAAAATTTGTTGCGGGTATTGGAAGATTTTATGGGCATAACCAGTAACAAGAATGTGAAAGTATTAGAGATGCAACTTATGTCGATTGAGGATGAATAAGTGACGTTAGCTTCTGAGGAAAAGATAAGTGGTGTTAGAGGAAATAAATTCGACAGGAAGTGCAATCATGTTTAAGATGTCAAAATATGGACATGTGTTAAGAAAATGTTGGAAGTTCTTTTACCGAGCATATGATGAGATGTATTACCGAGATTGCATTTGAAATAAGATTCAGACTGAACATATATGGATCCTAGATGTTATGAGATTTAAAGGGAGACTAAGAGTTGTGAATGTCGTTAAAGTTCTCCGCATGGATAAGGGCTTCAAATGGGGACAAAATGAGTTATGGTGTATTTGGTATGTTAGCATCTCATGAGGGGGAAAATACTTAACGTTTGTGCAATGCTAAGTGCGGGTGAAGGAGATTATGTAAATTGTTTGATCAATGGTATCTCATCGTCGATATCAGATGAGGAATAAGTTTGGAAGAAGTCGTAAACCTTAAAGGAAGATTATTGGACCATGGTGCTTGGGTGACTTCGAGCACGAGTTCCAAAGGAACGCTATTGTAGTTTGGTACGGTGGTTTATACTCCATTGTGATTGTCGGCTATCTATTGACAAATTGAGGAACTGATCACCCTTAATCTCTTGTTGATAATAGACGGATCGTGTTGGATTGAATAGACTCATCTTGCAAGCTTGATAGTGTGAGGTGGATGACGCTCTATTGAGAGGATAGTAGTTCGTCATCGCATGAAACTAAGAGGAAAAGGACTATGAAAAGACTGGAAATTATCTAGCGGTCGGAGACTTGAGTGTGCAAGTTGAAGCCGGAGTGGAAGGTTTAGAACGTAAGAAGGTGAACAGTGATTTTTGGTAGATTTTAAGGAGAAAGTCTAAAGATAAATATGAAACTTGTAGAGTTGGTAGTTGATGAAAATCAAATGAAGATAGTGACCTAAGGTAAATGATCAGAGTCGCGTAGCGGAAGCGTAATGTGATGCACTTTGTTATGCGATTATGATTTTTTTTGGAAGTCACAAATTAAACGTTAGAAGGTGTGGAGTTTATGGAACTATTAGAAATTTCAGAATAGAATTGTTAGGTGAAGGGTTCTATGTCTTATTGTTGTTACGTCCATTATAATGGATGTATTAATTTGCAAGCTCTATCGTTGGAACGTAGCCTCGTGGTACTGGCATTGTGTATAAATGTTGGGGACATTGCGGTTCGGTGGAGGTTCTTATAATTGAGTTGCGGTGTAATGAAGTGATAAATCATGTATCTAGAGTGAATGGGATAAGGAGTGAGCTGAGCTGATGTATTCTTAACCCGATAGCAATGGATCGTGTGGGATTCTAGTGGTTGAATAAGAAGGATATTTGTTAGTGATATTGGAAATGATGTCAAACATGACGTGATAGTTGGAAAGAAGGATTTGAGAGTCAAGAGGAGGTTGACTAGTGCTCGATCTTCATTTTTGCCGAATCCGACTAAGTCTTTGTTGTGTAACGTGACGCATCATTAATGGGAATAGGTGGTGTGTTGATGCAAGATAAGGTGTGTGGCTTATGCTTCACGACAATTGAAAGTGCATGAAAGGAGTTATCCGACTCATGATTTAGAATTGACAATGTTGTATTTGTTGAAGTTGGGAGGCATTATTTATATGGTTCTCGAATTGAGGTATTAGTGATCATAAGAGCCCAAATATCTCTTTGATTAGGAAGAGTTGAAATGATTGCGAGTCAAAGAGATCGCATTGGTAAGAGTAGCTGGGGAGGACCAGCAGATGGAATTGTTACATGGGAACCGGAGAGTCAAATGAAGGACTCATATTCGAATCGTTCGTTTAAGTGGTGTTTTCGAGGACGAAAACTCTTTAGTGGGTGAGAGTTGTGACACCCGATTTAATTCGTAAATTAAATAAATAGGAATTTAATTATTTAATTAATTAAGGACTTGAATTAATTATATTTTGGAATTTATGGGATTAATTGAAGAAAAGAAGAGATGGAGGTGTGAGGTGTAATTAGGGTGTGAGGAGTAAATTACACTACACTTACTAATTACCATTTGTTTTATTTTATTGGAATAAATAAAGGATTATTAGAAGGAATATAAAAAGGAAAAGAAAAGAAAATAGGTTTTTGGAAGAAAAGCTATTATACGTAAAGTGGAGAAGAGAGAGAGGAAGGAAAACCTAGGGCGGAATCTCAAGAACCCACAAGGTGGGTGATTTCGATCGATTAATGTTTATTATAGGTTTTGATGTTGATTCTATAGATCATAGCATGTTAGGAAATTGTGTTTGTGAAATTCTAGGGTTCCATGAATGTGTCCCTAAGAGTGTCAGAGGGTGTCAGATTGAGTCTGAATGTGTATGAAATATGACTAAGAGTCAGTAGATGAAAAATAGATTATGGAAATATGTTGTTTGATGAGATAGATGATGAAAAATGATGTGTTTTAGTGTTCCCATGATTGGAGTTCGTATGGGTATGTTTGAGTTTGAATGGAAATGGAGGAATGCTGTCAAAAGTGTAGGAAATTACATTTTTACACGTGGGAACCGTTCTCGTCTGGTAGGAACCGGTTGCCTTTGAAAATTTATAAAACTCGAAAAATACATGGGAACCGGTTCTATGTGACGGAACCGGTTCCCATACATTTTACAAAGAACGAGGTTTTTGAACTTTTAGAACCGGTTCGCGTGAACCGGTTCCAACTTAAATTTTGAAAAATGTCAAACTTTGAAAATTCATAACTTTCAAACCGTAAGTCCGCTTTTGAGCCGTTTTGACGTTACTTTCTAAATTTAATGCTCTACTTTGTGAACTGAAAATATTTTCCAAAACCTGAAATTATTTTGAAAATGAGCCAAATTTCGAGATAGGTGACTTTTGACTAACGATGTTGATGCGTATGTAGCAGACCCCGTGTTGATGGATGTATTGATCGAGGGAATGTAAAGCGTGTTACTGTTGTTATTGTATGCATGATGGTTGGAATATCATGTTTTGGGGTTGATTCAGTTTATGATGATTGATGTATTCATGATTGTATTGATATCATGTGTTTGTTGGTGTTGTATATGCGGATGGTCTGATCTTAGTTGTCGTTGTTGTGATATATATCGGTGATAGGCTTACCAATTAAAGGGTAAGTGTTTGGCATATTTATGCTTTGTGATGAATTGTTTCATGATAGGTGATTATATCATGTGGTGGTTGATGAGAGTTTATGATGTCCGATGTGGTCATAACCGTGGTTGATGTATGCATGATTGGTTGATATATCATGTGGATTGGTTTGCATGTTATGTCGTGTTGATGTATGCATGATTAGTTGATATATCATGTTGATTGTTGAGGTTCGCTTATGTTCAATGAATGTATACATAGATCGATTGATGTTGCATGCTAATGATGTGCGTGCATATGCATTGTTTGGTGAAGTTAATTCCCATTGTGCGGAATTTGACTGGATTGCCGATAACCGATACCGAGTGAGGATGGGTGGTTAGGCTGGATTCTTGACTCGATGGTGTCCGGGCGAATCGATGGTACCGTATCCGTTGATGAATGGATCGTGTTGGGTGACTTGGTCACGAGTCGGCACCGCATGCATTGAGTCTCGCATTATGTTTGTATGGAATAGTAACATGTTAGGATGCCTTCCTGTTACTATTCTCCGATTGATGATTGTTGTGCATGATGATTATATGGTTGTACTTGTGTATTGAATCGAGTTGTGTTGAAATGGGTGGATTAATATGATTGAAATATATTGTTAATTGAGAAGCTTATAATATGCTTTAATTATGAGAAGTCTCACCCTTACTTTACCATTTCGCATTAAAGTTAGCAATCAAGAGTCGGTGAGGATGGCTCTAGAGCTCATCGCTTAGTCCGCGCGGTCGTCATGCTCGATTAGATTGTAACACGGGAACGTTAGATGAGGAATTAGACTTAGTCTATTATTATTTAAAACTTAGTGGGAATAATGTTGATTGAAATTATTCCGGTTTTGCTGATGATATTTTTCGCTGTGTAAGACATGGTCTTAAATTGATTGAAAATTTATTTGGATGTTGATCCTCAGTGTAGCATGGCTACTGTTTGAATGAAGGTTGTTTTAATTATTAATTGTGACATCCCTTATTATACCGTGTTAAACTCTGATTAAAGATGATTTAGTTGTTAATTTAATTAATATATTCGGGGTATTTAGATGGGGTGTTACAACACACATCAAAAGAAAACTTCTACTTCCGAATCTAAAGTTAATATTTGTTCATCAATAAAGCTACTATTTCTAATTCTGAAGACAACATCAAGATTTTGAAGACTCGGATACTTCGTTGAATACACACACATCTTCTCAACATCAGAAATATTCCATCAGAAGATAAGATCAAGGAAAGTCAGATCTTCTGAACTCATTATTATTCAACATCATATAGCCCATCAGAAGACAAGATCGCAAGATGATACCTTCTTAAGCTAATCTACTTCATCACAAGTAATATTCATGAGAAGACAGTATCATCAGAAACATGCACTAGAAGAGTTAGTACAAAAGTACAATTACACACTCCACTCAAATGGATGTACTGTATACTATTTATCTCCCGTGATCGTTTCTTACTATTGGCAGTTGGCAAGATGAAAGTGACATGTTTACTACTACAACAGTCTTCTTCCTCAACACCTATATAAAGGTTCAATCAATTCATTTGGAAATTGGAGAACTAGAGAACAAGAGTAGTAACGCTGCCAAATCAAAAACGTGAAGGAATCACTCAAGAGAAAAGATTAAAAACACAAAGAGTTGTTGCTCATTATTTATGTTGACATTAGTTCTTCATTGTTCATCTAAGAAAGAAGACAAAGACACAAGATTTATTTCTTATTAATTATGTTATTATTTGTTTTTCACTTGTAGTGTTAGAACACAAGAGTTGTTGCTCATTATTGTGTCAATACTATTGTAATTTGTTTGAACACAAGATTTGTTGTGCATATTTGTGTTAAATAATATGTACTTAAACATTTGTGTAATCCGCTTGTTAAGAGAAATATTGTAAGCACATTATTCAACTATTATTTGATCATTCCTTGAGTGACTAAGGTGTTAGTCAGAATACTCAAGAAGACTAAGATAAATCTCCTTCAAGGGACCGAGTAGGTCAGAAGCCTTAAGGAGTCAGTGATCGTTATATCTCTTAGGGGACCGGGTAGGTCAAAATTCTTAAGGGATGACTAATAGGCTATCACTATTTTATTGTTAGTCACTGGTGGGTAGCCCATGCATTAGTAATCTTTCAAGATTAGTGGATTAAGTCATTTTATAAGGCGAAATCACATTGGTGGATGGACAAGAGTATCCTTTCTAAGGTGAACTTGTATAAATTGAACTTGTCATTATTTCTCTCCATAACATTGATTTCTAATGTGATTGTTTGTGCATAGCACTTCTAAACAACAAAGTTTTTGAAAATCCAATTCAAACCCATATGTCTTGTGTTTTTCTCAAGTTTCAGATGACTCTCGTAATTTGTTAGTATGTCATAAAGATCTCTACAGAAAATGCTGATAGGAGCAGCCACAAAATCTAAAAATGATCTGCACAAATCAAAATTGATGCACGCATCACTCTGGTAGATACATGTACATCAAATTACTCCCACATGCCAGCCACCCGGAGTAATATGAAATGGGTCAAAGGGAATAATATCTCGGTGACTGGTGTATGGTGTCTAGTCGATGTCATCATGCTAAGTCCTATCAATATACACACAGAATGGTCATACAAATTCATTTCATCTACTCGGGTAATACATGCAAGCTCATGGGTAATCCTCAGTATACCCTAGCACACAATCAAACTTGTGTATCTGGTGAAGGTGAAATAAGATCCATTCCTGAAATTTAATAAGAAAAAAAACATTAGTATCAAGTGTAAAACAACTTTTTCCACAAACATGGATGCCTCAACCAACTTTATGAGGAAACACCTCAAAGCAACTCCTAGTGGTATGTAACCTGTAGTTCATCGTCCTTCGCTTCCTCGACCAACTCTAACTTTTCTTCATATAGCTTCATCAAGAATGAAAATTTAGCATGACCACATCTAGTGCTCTCACATTGGATCAAGGATTCCATTAGGTCAACTCCCAAATGCATTATCATCATCTCATAGGCCTCAATGTGTTTGATCCTATAATGGTTAAGTAACTTCCTTCTAATGGGAATGTGTGAAAGGCAAGCGATGTCATATAGGGTAATCGTTATCTCGCTCAAGGGAAAGTGGAAAGATGACGTTTCTTTATGTCATCTCTCATCAAAGTCCCCTTTCATGTCATGGTTGATGGTGGTGTACCCAAAAGAACACAGACTAACAAGACCATAGTATTCGATGGAACTTTAGATTCACTCATCCTTAGGCCGATAAAGCTTGGGAATATTTTTGGCATGGTAAACAGATTTAAAACAATCGTGTTCATGTTTAAAAGAAAATATAACAATACCAATTGCATTGAATTTGGTTAAAATAGAAAAAGAACAACTATTAACAAATATACCTCTCCATGCCAGACATGCCCAATAACATTATCTCCATAATGCATTAGTAATGAAGTGTCCATGGACCCTCCTATAAAAGGGTTAGCAAATGGAGGGAGGCCAACACGTGCAGCAATGGCATCCTCCCTGTGTACGTAATCCTGAGATGATGACTCATGTGAGAGGTGGCTCCTATATGTCGACGCTTCTCCGTCATGAGGTCTAGGGACGGTTTCCCTGTCATCATGAGGCCTATGAACGATCTTCGAATCAAAGTTTTGCAAAATGGGAGGCGTTCAATAATTGTCACACTTATTGTGTGAAAATTGTATGTCCAAAAATGCATCTATGAATTTATAAGACATTTTTTTACTTTTCGTCTAGAATTTCGGAGAACATATAGGGTGGGGAAAAAAATTATCAAATTTAAAAAAGAAATAATGGGCTTGAGCCCGACCTCAAAGCAAGTCACTCATAAAATAAAATTGAATTGAATGAAATTATTAAAAACAAAAACAAAAAGAAAGCAAACGTGAGAGGTTGATTAAGACGGTGGCGAGGAGCGAGGAAGAGCTTCGTTTTCTTAAGGTATCACTCACTCTTTGACTCATTCTCTCTAATTTCATATATACAAGATTCTCAATATTTGTCACTGTTTTGTTCTGCCATTAATCCATTATACGAATTCATTTGCAGACCCTTGAAATTACGTAACCTTGAAATCACTGCATGCATTTTGATGACTTACTATTTTTATACACTAAAAGCTTTAACTTGTTGAATAATCAATTTGTTACAACCATCTAACCGAAACGATCAATTGATGTATTTGACCTAATTTATAAGACTACAAAGTGGATACAATTCAAAACAAACAAATATATATTATTGATGGTTTAATTAACTCTTTTGTTGGGGTTTATATTATATGCAGTGATTAATTAAAAATGGAAAAAAATAGTTGCTCTGATTCTGACTCTAACCCAGATGATCATACCAACAAAAATGCAAACCTTGGATTGCTTCTCCCTGAAGACTTGATGTTTCGTATTTTTACTTTGCTTCCTCTTAACTTTCTCCTTAACTCTGTAAGGTATGTTTGCAAATCTTGGGCTGCTGCTATTTCTAACTCCCGTTTTATTGAAGTGTGCCAACTCTTCCATGTACGTTCTAAACCCGGTCTTTACATTGAAAACCGCAACTCAAGAAATAGATCTTATTTCTTGGAATTTAAAGATGATGTGAATGGCCAATTTGAAAGGACTGATTTGGGAACACCGAAAAAAATGGGACATTTAATCGGTACTTGTGATGGGATATTGCTTCTTTTGAATACAGTTAGGCAAGTTTTTGCTGTGAACCCCGTCCTCAAGTGCTGGCTTAGAATTCCTCGTTTTCCCTTTTCTCGGCATAGTGTATTTCCGTGCCAATGTACTATAACATGTGTTCCTCGTACTGCCAAATTCAAGCTTTTCCATGCAGATGTCCTTGAGATTTCAGGTGCTTATTTGTATGTTTTTTATGTGCTGAGAATTGGAATTGATAACTCATGGAAAGAGATAGCTAGAAAAGAAGCTTTCCCAACATTCCATCGGTTGTATTTTTCATCAAGACCACTTTATAGTGGAGGCAATGATCTTTACTGGATAACAAATGAGAAAGTGATTGTGATGGATATTGACAAGGAAATTGTTGTACGAGAATATCCTCTTCCTCGTATAATGCCCCCATTAACGATGTATTCTAGCATCCTGTTTGAGATATTTTTACATATGGGCGATCGTCTTTCTCGCATTGTGTCTATAGATTCTCATAGAACATATCAAATCTATATATTTGATCTTGATTCAGGAAATTGGTCTCTTTATCATGAGATGGGACCTTTTGATTATATGACTGCTTCGGGACATAATCTTAATCCTAGAAGTGTGTCATTTTGTTTGTGGATCAATGATCAAATTATCTTTCAAGTAGGCCTACATAAAAATCAAGCAGGAAGTATGTCTTCACGCAAAAGCATTCATTTTGGTTATAATGTGAAGACCAAACAATTGACAAAGATTGAGGATATTGAGGTGGGAGATTTTGAAGTATGGCCTCACACTAACAGTCTAGTTTCTCTGCCAACTACTCTGCATATCTAAGTTTCTTGGTATAGTATGCAATACTATTTATATTTCTCTTAGCTGAATAACAAGTATTTATGTTTCCATTTTGAAAAACAAGTATTCCATTGCTTTGTATTGTAAACATGATGAGTTTATATTAGATATAATGCTATACTTTATGATCTGATTTTTGAGTTGAAACTCTATTTTGGTAACTTACAAGTATTATTTTACTGATGAACCTCTGATGTCACAGTTCAGTCATTTATTTAGATATAATATATGCTATTGATATAGGTTTGCATATTTATCTTTTTCATATATTTTTACTTTGTTTATCGGTGAACATCATGATATCCTAAAGTTTTGTTGAATATGTACCTATAATTCAATTATTTAATATCATGTCATTTTTTATATTTTTTTAAAAACAATTTTAAATTAAAAATGAATTTGGCTTATACATACCAATATATCGCCAAACTTTAAGATATCAAAATATTTATCTCGGCTATTTTAACTTATTAGATAAAAGAGAAATATGTTATTTAATCCCCTCTTCTTTTAAAAATATATATTTTCTTTGCCGAAACATATTTTTATACAAAAATAAATAAATTATATTTGATGTATCTCATATCCATAGAAGGCCATAGAAGGACTGGAGAGAGAAAATGTTAAAGAATTATGGTTGGTGTACAAAAAATTTACGAAATTTGTCAGGTAAGAATTGTGTTCACTTATCCAAACATGTTCCAATTATATATTATTTTATATTAAATTCTTGACATATTCATTCGCACCCAAGACTGGATGATGTGATAGAAATATCTTGCAAATGGTTTATTATTGTTAAATGAGATTTTGATATCAATTTTTAATTGTTGTTGAGTCTAACTTAATCTTATAAAAATTGGCTTGTAAAATAAAAATTATCTCAGTTATAAATACCGATATATTTTGTAATGTGGTCGCGTAAAAAGTATTTTAATACATTTTGAAATGTAACTTACAATAGAAGAAAAAACGAGCTTAAATAATGATAAATATAAACCTTATGGACTTACTTAGTGTGTGCCTCGTACTAACAAAATAAAATAACTATGAGTGTTATTATTTACCTTCCAATATTTACAACACTCCTCATCTAACTAGTGAATGTATATCAATCATTTCAATTTTATAAGTGGTTCGTTGAATTGTTCTGTTGATAAAGTCTTTCTTAACATATATATCAACTGATGTCTAGAAGGCATGGGAGTAGTAGTTATTAATATACTATTCAACTTTTTTTCTTATAAAATATCGATCCACCTCAGTGTGTTTTGTCTTGTAATCTTGAACTGAATTAAGTAAAATACTAATGGTCGGTTTTGGAAAGTAATTGTTGAAAATCAAAAACTCAAAGTTGGAGTTGGAGTCATCCATGCTCTTCCCATGATACCGAGTACGTACGAGTGAATTTAGATACATTTTTGTGAAAATGTTTACCGTGAAATCTCATAAACAAACCGTTAGTCTTTCAAAATAAATTTTAAATATTTGATAACTTGTAGGATCGACTAGATTGATCCTAAGACATGTGTCATTCGTTGTGTGCTTTTGGATAATTGTTTTATGTCTAAAGAAAGATTTAAATATCGAAAGGGAAACCGGAAACAAAAGGTTCAATACGAAGATAAAGGACTTTTTAAAATAAAGACAAGAAACTTTAAAATAAATAGTTAGAAGCATAAAGGTAATTCGATTGGAATTTAAAGAATAACCAAATACTTTTATTTAAATGAAAAATACTTTAAATATAAACTGGTGTTTCAATACCTACAATCCTAGGAAACTCTTTTCTCTCAACAATGGTACTTCGAGTTTTATGATTAATTTGTACAAAATAGTGAACATAAGAATCTAATTACAAGAGATCATATTTATACCAATTCTGTTGGTGTAAGCCCTAGAGGCCAATACCTTTTGGTACTTGTATCGAATTATTTATTAATAATAAAAGGCTTTTCTTTATTATGTTTTCTTTTTGAAATAATAAAGTCCCTAGAATAGTTAGTCTGTTTAATGCAATGTTAAGTGTGACTTAATCATGAGATCCATTAAACACAAGGACACTATTCTTAAAGTATCCATAATCGAGCTTTATTGTGAAGTGGGATAACATTAAAGCATTGAGATTATTATGAAGATAGACTGATGATCACATCTCATGGATCATGGATAAGGAGTTATCAAGTCTTGACATAGGTATAAATATTAGGAGTAATATTTATACTGGATTGACCCGCTATGAGAATACTACATAGAATGTTATGCAAAGTGTCATAAGTTATTCTCATGGTGATAAGTGGTGCATACCACCCTTCGACCTGAAACCACTATGGACCCTAGATGTAGAGTCAGGTGCTTTATTGCTGATCAAACGTTATCCGTAACTGGATGATCATAAAGACAGTTGATGGGTACTTCACAAAGCATGCTGAGGGACATGAGTGACCTAGATGGAATTTGCCCATCCTGCGTAACGGGATAAATGTATGAGGGCCCAATATTGAACTGGACAAGGATGACACGGTCTATGCCTTGTGTTCAATATAGACATAAGGGCAAAAGGGTAATTATACACACAAGTATTATCACGGAAAGGTTTTGTTAGATCACATGACATTTTCGTGACTTGGGTAGCAGTGATGTGTTGCTAGATACCGCTCACTGTTTATTATGTTAAATATGATTTAATATAATTGCCAACGTCGCGAAAACCTACAGGGTCACACACATAAAGACAGATTAATGAGAGATAGTGTAAATAAGGAACATCGTAGGGTACGGTGTACTTAAGTGGAATTCGGAATGTGGTAAGGTACCACATGCTTAAGTGATACACGATACATCATAATGTATGATTTTCGTGTGTTTTATTGGGCTTTTAGTTTACAGCCTTTATTGGGCTTTTAGCTTGTAGCCCACACTTGTGGTCTTATAAATAGAACCCTTGTGATGAAGCTTTTCACTTGATGCAAATTCGGTCCTGAATCCCTGCCGAGATTTCATTCACTCTCTCACTCAAAGCTTCCGTTCGTGAGCAGCTAGCACTGTGATCGGAAGCAGACTGTTCGTGTGGACTGAGTAGAGACGTTGATCACAGCGTCAGAAATCTGAATCGTCACAAGAGGTAAAAATACTCTATCACTGACCATGAACATTCGTAAGGATCACAAAGGAAAATCGATTTCCGCTGCAATTTTTAAGTCGCGATTTTCCTTCAGTGGTATCAGAGCCACTTACGAAACCATGGATCTGATATTTGTTTAATTTCTGTACGTTCTGTTTTATATGGTTAAAACTCAGAATGAATTAAACTTTAATCGATTAAATTAAATTAAAATTTGGCATCATTGTGTGTACGATTTGGATGAATCGATGTTGACTATACTTCGGAATCCGACTTTAGTATGGTGAAGCAGCGATACATCGGTCATCCATGAGTTACACTAATATGATCGATCCACTTTATATATGATATAAATAATTCTGGTGCAAAGATGGTATATTGGATATACTGTTTCGATTTCTTCCATTCAATCACATGAGGATTGTTATTCTTATGAGAGATCATCGTTCATTTGCTTCGGAATCCGACTTTAGTATGGTGAAGCAATGGCATGTTGATCGATCATAGTGAATTATCAATCGAGTTGTGTTTGACGGCATGAAATTATTTGCATTAGGGTTCATGACGGCACAAGGGTTGTGCTGTCGGAGAGTTATACGGGAAGGGTTGTAACGGCACAAGAGTTGTGCCCCCGGCTAACTCTGCGTAGTGTGATCAATCGCCAAAACTTAATTTGATTTCCTTAATTAACATAAATTTAAAATAATAATAATAAAAGGTGTTTTATTATTTTTCTTGTGGTGATCATTTATGGCCTTAGATTCTTTTCTTTTGTTTTTGGTATTTTAAAATACGACCTGCGTGTCGTGCCTTCCTCTTAATCTCTTGATGTAACTTCTTTTCTCATCTCACTCCCTCGTATGTAAAATGAGTGTTCTTTTATGTAATGTAATGTTAAGAAGAAAAAGAAGAATACAATATCAAAGGAGGACAACCTTGGAGGTCTTGCTTTGAGAAGTTTAGATCGTCATTAGGTATAGCTTAGGTTCTCTAATTGGCTTGAGAGAACAATTGCGCTAGGGGCCATAACTGTATCTTTTTATATGTATGTTGATGCATGTGTTTGTATGTTGATGCATGTGAGAGACGATTTTCATGTTAAGCCGGTGAGATCAAACTAATAACAAATTCCCTCAAAGTAAATATTAAGTTTATGCTTTCCAAGTTTTAGCACTCATCAAGACTAGTATCGAACAATGTAGGTTTCGCCTAACGCAAGGTGCATGTTCTATATTGGTAAGGTGCGATGGGATAAGTGTAATATCCAATTGCTAAAACTTTGGGTCAAACTTAACTAAACAATTATAATGAGATTATATGTGTTTAGAAGCATGAGTTGGAAATGATCCATGTGATGGATTAGAATAAAGAGTTATTCACCCAACTGAGGTATTCGAGAATTGTATTGGATACAATTGGAAGGAGTTCCTACCTAAATAACTGAGTTTTGTGTAATCAGCCTAACGCTGACTTAAAACAAAGTGAAATATGGATCTCGACCCACTAGAAAATCTTCCAATGGGATTTTCCGAATCAAGTGATGAGGGTCATTTGGTTTGAGTAAAATAGTGGGAGCATATTTGATTAAAGGCCTAATTGAATATGTTGTTTTAATGATACTAATAACTTTATATCTTTTATGTAGATTACCATGACTCAAAACACATCATCTAACAACATTTTGCGATCAATCCTTGATAAGGAAAAATTATGCGGGACAAATTTTCGGATTGACACCAATCGAGGATTGTCCTCGGATGACAAAAAGCGATGTCTTAGAGACACCTGTTCCTGAGGAACCTCCTATTTCTACTCCTAAGGCTGAAAGAGATGCTTATAAGAAGCATGTCGATGATGCCAATGAAACCGCTTGTCTCATGCTTGCCACCATGAACTCGGAGTTGCAAAAGCAACATGAGAACATGGGCGCTCGATATGATCGGACATCCGAAAATGCTCTATCAAGAGGAGGCAAGAAATGAGAGGTTTCGGTTTCAAAGGCCCTTTTAATAGCAAGTTGGTGAGGAACCCTGTAGGTCCCCATGTACTCAAAATGATTGGGTATGTGGAGAACCTTGAAAGATTAGGGTTTCCACTTGGAAAGGAACTTGCGACTGATCTGATCTTGCAATCGTTTCCAGATAGCTTCACCAATTTGTTTTGAACTTCAATATGAATGACTTTGATGAATTCTTCCGAAGCGCTAAGTATGTTGAGAACTAATGAGCGTAATATGAAGTCAGGAAATCCATTCGATGATCAAGAATGGAAAGAAGTGAACAAAGGCCTACCAAGCGGTGGGTAAAGGAAAGGCAAGGTTGTTGCCAAATCCAAACCTACCGCTCCCGCTTAAAGCCTAGTAGAGGATAACAAAGAGGCACTTGTTTCCATTGCGGTAAGACCGGACATTGGAAAAGAAACTGCCCAAAGTACCTGGAAGATAATGAAAATGGAGTAGAGACTTCAAATTCAGGTATTTTTGTTATAGAAATTAATTTATCTACTTCTGCATCATGGGTATTAGATACTGGATGCGGTTCTCACATTTGTACCAATGTGCAGGGGCTAAAAAGAAGTAGAGAATTGGCAAAAGGTGAAGTTGATCTACGAGTTGGCAATGGAGCAAAGGTTGCTGCTTTATCTGTTGGAACTTATGTATTAACTTTACCTAGTGGTTTAATAATTTAGTTAGAGAACTATTATTATGTACCTGCAATTAGCAGGAATATCATTTATGTTTCTTGTTTGGACAAGTTTGGTTTTTCATTCATAATAAAGAACAATTGTTGCTCTATTTATTTGAATGATATATTCTATGCTACTGCACAAATGAACAATGGATTGTATATCCTTGATCTTGAAATGCCAATTTATAACATTAATACTAAAAGGATTAAACTTAATGAGTTAAATCCAAGTTACCTTTGGCATTGTCGCTTAGGCCACATAAATGAGAAGCGCATTTCAAAACTCCATAAAGATGGATTTTTGGACTCATTTGATTATGAATCATATGAGACATGCAGGTCTTGTTTAATTGAAAGATGACAAAATCCCCATTCACGGAAAAGGTGAAAGGGCTAATGATCTTTGGCACTCATACACGATGTATGTGGACCACGAACATACCGCCGAGGAGGTTTTCAATACATCATCACATTTCTCGATGATTTCAGAGATATGGTTATGTGTATTTAATGAAACACAAATCGAAACCTTTGAAAAGTTCAAGGAATTTAAGAATGAAGTACAAAACCAGCTAGGTAAGAATATCAAAGTTCTTCGATCGATCGAGGCGTGAATATTTAAGCCTAGAATTTGATGACCATCTAAAAGAGTGTGGGATTGTATCCCAACTTACTCCTCCTGGAACACCACAATGGAATGGTGTATCTGAGAGAAGAAATCGAACCTTGTTGGACATGGTCCGATCCATGATGAGTCACGTCGATCTTCCAAACTCCTTTTGGGGACATGCTCTGTTGACAGCGACTTACACACTTAACCGTGTTCCTACCAAAAAGGTTGAAAAGACACCATATGAGATATGGAGTGGTAAGAAACCGCATATGTCTTACATAAAGATTTGGGGTTGCGAAGTTTATGTGAAACGGTAGATCTCAACTAAGCTTGAGCCAAAATCATACAAATGCTTATTTGTGGGGTATCCTAAAGAAACAAGAGGATATTACTTCTATAATCCTTCTGAGGGCAAAGTGTTTGTCGCTCGAACTGGAGTTTTCTTGGAAAAGGATTTTATTTCCAAAGGAATAAGTGGGAGGAAAGTAGAGCTTGATGAAATTCAAGAATCACAAAGCATTGATACACCTATGGAGGAATTGGAGCAGGAAACACAAGTAGTTGTGGAAGAACAACCTGCTCCAGTAGAACAAGACCAATGTAGGTCAAACAGGATACGTCACCAACCTAATAGATTTGGATATCTTATAAATGGTCAAGGCGATGTATTGCTCATGGATCAAGATGAGCCTGTGACCTACCAAGAGGCCATTACTGGTCACGAATCTGAGAAGTGGCTAGAAGCCATGAAATCTGAAATGGATTCCATGTACACTAACCAAGTTTGGAACTTGGTAGAGCCACCTATAGGAGTTAATCCTATAGGATGCAAGTGGGTCTTTAAAAAGAAGACTGACATGGATGGTAAGGTACATACCTATAAGGCAAGACTGGTTGCAAAAGGTTATAAACAAATTCATGGGGTTGACTATGATGAAACCTTTTCACTAGTTGCAATGCTTAAATCTGTTCGGATTTTACTTGCAATCGCTGCGCTGCATATCATGATTATGAAATATGGCAGATGGATGTCAAAACTGCTTTCCTAAATGGGAATCTTCAAGAGGATGTGTGTACATGACACAACCTGAAGGATTTAACATTTCAGAAGAATCCCAAAAGATATGCAAGTTACAGCGATCAATCTATGGATTTAAGCAAGCTTCCAGAAGTTGGAATCTTCGTTTTGATGAAACAATAAAACAATATGGATTCATCAAGAATGAAGATGAGCCTTGTGTCTACAAGAAGGTTAGTGGGAGCATGATCGTCTTCCTATTATTATATGTAGATGACATATTACTCATTGGAAACGATGTCCCTACCTTGCAACAAGTAAAAACTTGGCTAGGGAAATGCTTTTCTATGAAGGACCTTGGTGAAGCAGCCTATATATTAAGAATCAGGATCTATAGAGATAGATCACAAAAACTTCTTGGCCTAAGTCAGAGTACATACATAGATAAAGTGCTGAGACGCTTTAATATGCATGATTCCAAGAAGGGATTCATTCCTATGCAACATGGCTTGTGTCTATCAAAAACACAATCCCCTTCAACGAAGGAAGAAAGGGATCTCATGAATAAGATTCCATATGCATCTGCAATAGGATCTATCATGTATGCCATGCTATGTACTCGACCAGATGTCTCGTATGCTTTAAGTGCAACGAGTAGGTACCAGTCTGATTCTGGTGATGGTCACTGGGTGGCTGTCAAGAATATTCTTAAGTACTTGAGAAGGACTAAGGACTCATTCTTCATATATGGAGGTCAAGAAGAGCTTGCTATAGTTGGATACACTGATGCTAGCTTCCAGACCGATAAGGATGATTTTAGATCGCAATCTGGTTATGTGTTTTGCTTAAATGGTGGCGTTGTGAGCTGGAAGAGTTCAAAGCAAAAACTTGATTCTACAACCGAGATCGAGTATATTTGCCTCAAATGCAGCAAAGAAGTGTTGGATCAAGAAGTTCATTAGTGAACTTGGCATAATCCCTAGCATTGTGGATCCCATTGATCTCTATTGTGATAACAATGGTGCTATCGCACAAGCTAAGGAGCCTAGATCCCACCAAAGATCCAAACACATACTTAGGCGTTATCACCTCATTCGAGAGATAATCGATCGGGGAGATGTGAAGATATGCAGAGTACCAACACTTGACAATGTCGCTGACCCATTAACAAAGCCTCTTGCACAACAGAAGAATGATGGCCATACTAGATCTATGGGCATTATGGGTATGCCTGATTGGCTCTAGTGCTAGTGGGAGATTTTTGGTGTAAGCCCTAGAGACCAATACCTTTTGGTACTTGTATCGAATTATTTATTAATAATAAAAGGCTTTTCTTTATTATGTTTTCTTTTTGAAATAATAAAGTCCCTAGAATAGTTAGTCTGTTTAATGCAATGTTAAGTGTGACTTAATCATGAGATCCATTAAACACAAGGACACTATTCTTAAAGTATCCATAATCGAGCTTTATTGTGAAGTGGGATAACATTAAAGCATTGAGATTATTATGAAGATAGACTGATGATCACATCTCATGGATCATGGATAAGGAGTTATCAAGTCTTGACATAGGTATAAATATTAGGAGTAATATTTATACTGGATTGACCCGCTATGAGAATACTACATAGAATGTTATGCAAAGTGTCATAAGTTATTCTCATGGTGATAAGTGGTGCATACCACCCTTCGACCTGAAACCACTATGGACCCTAGATGTAGAGTCAGGTGCTTTATTGCTGATCAAACGTTATCCGTAACTGGATGATCATAAAGACAGTTGATGGGTACTTCACAAAGCATGCTGAGGGACATGAGTGACCTAGATGGAATTTGCCCATCCTGCGTAACGGGATAAATGTATGAGGGCCCAATATTGAACTGGACAAGGATGACACGGTCTATGCCTTGTGTTCAATATAGACATAAGGGCAAAAGGGTAATTATACACACAAGTATTATCACGAAAAGGTTTTGTTAGATCACATGACATTTTAGTGACTTGGGTAGCAGTGATGTGTTGCTAGATACCGCTCACTGTTTATTATGTTAAATATGATTTAATATAATTGCCAACGTCGCGAAAACCTACAGGGTCACACACATAAAGACAGATTAATGAGAGATAGTGTAAATAAGGAACATCGTAGGGTACGGTGTACTTAAGTGGAATTCGGAATGTGGTAAGGTACCACATGCTTAAGTGATACACGATACATCATAATGTATGATTTTCGTGTGTTTTATTGGGCTTTTAGTTTACAGCCTTTATTGGGCTTTTAGCTTGTAGCCCACACTTGTGGTCTTATAAATAGAACCCTTGTGATGAAGCTTTTCACTTGATGCAAATTCGGTCCTGAATCCCTGCCGAGATTTCGTTCACTCTCTCACTCAAAGCTTCCGTTCGTGAGCAGCTAGCACTGTGATCGGAAGCAGACTATTCGTGTGGACTGGGTAGAGACGTTGATCACAGCGTCAGAAATCCGAATCACCACAAGAGGTAAAAATACTCTATCACTGACCATGAACATTCGTAAGGATCGCAAAGAAAAATCGATTTCCGCTGCAATTTTTAAGTTGCGATTTTCCTTCAAATTCGACCTTAACGGTCTTTCTTAACCTAAACGCCACATTCGTGACATGCAAGTTCTTCGAACAGCTAAACCTCCACGGGACTTTTGTAGGAGATTAATGATTTAAATTTTGAGTCCCTCTATCGCGGCGAGCACCAAACAAGATCATTTGAATTTGAATTTCAAATAACTCGAACATCTTTAATCTTCAAAACAAAAGCTTGTTAATCTTTATATAATTCGACCGTCCACTTAGAAATGGTCAGGCGAAGCTTTCACAAATCATCTTCTTTCAAAAATAACTTGGTCTTCGACTTCTAATTTTCCAAATATTACTATCGAATTTCCAGCCAACAAATTGTCCCCCAAAATTGTGTATTTCGAAATACTTAAGAAATTGACAATTTTTGAATTACTCTCAATTTCGATATAGCAAATGTCCCATGATAACCATCACTACTATGACGTCATAGTCGAAATGACCATTTTCCTCAAACATCCCATCGAAACATGAGTTTATGCATTTTCATCATTACCATACCAAAGTAGGCATAAATCGTGGCTTCCTAGCAAGTATTAAACCAATTAATTCAAGTGTTAACACAAAAAAACAGATCTAAAGATCTCAACGTTGGAACAAATGAATCACCATCATAAATAATTAAATCAACTTAAAGTTGTGAATGAAATTATGAATATCAACAATCATCGACAAATATTTGCTCAGAAGCAAGTTTCGACGCATAAAATCAAGTAATCATGAACAACAATTCATTTTGATGCGCAAACTTCATGAGAATCAAGCAATTAAGCACAAGATCAACCAGTTCCACTTTTATTCATCATTAAAATTCAAGAATCAATTAATTCTTACAATTCAACTCATGTTTAATTCAAAAACCACTTAATTCAAAAAAGCACTTAAATCAAGTCAAGATCAAAAAACACTTACCGAATCGATGCGAAGGATCTTGAATCGGTGTAGAGAGGAGGAAGTAGCGGAATCTGGCACAGAGCTTGGAAGGGGATGGCCGTGCGCTTGGAAGAGAGAATGAGGAGAGAATTTTCTTGAGAATTGAGAGAACTCTTGAGTTTTCTTGAGTGATTTTTGAACAAACGAGCAAAAAGTAATTCCATTTTGAATTTTGAAAATATATAGACAAAGCCTTAAGGCTTGTTTGGAAATTGGTGAGGAAAGAGAAAATCCCTTTAGTTTTTTGGCTAATGCTGAATTTTCAGCTTATTTCATGTACCAGTCGATAAACGAACCACAAGCTCATGACTCTCGGTGTACAATTCAAACCCGAGCCTTGAAGCAAAATCAAATATGATGAAATTTATGACGTCGTGCCAAAAGAACCGTCACGATCCGATAAAATATAACAAGTTATAAATTTTTGAATGGCCAGAAACCAAAGTTAAATTTCACCGCTTTTTGGCTTGTGCCAAATTTTCATCTTATTTCAGTGTTCAACTAAGTATAAATGCCACGAACGAAGTCTTATGAGCTAAATCCGAACTAGATCACTGAAGAAAACTTTTAGCTAACACAATTTGTGACACCGTGCCGCGAGAAGAAGTTATGATTTTTATAACTAGCCTTTTCAGGTAATTAATTCTCAGTGGACCAAAAATTCGCTTTAGCTCATGAATTCTCAGGTAATTTGCATTTCTAAGGGTCTTCCTCAACGAATCAGCCTTCGACCCGAACATATGAATTGAAGATGAAATTGAGATGTTTCAATGCCTTAAGAACCACTCCAAATAATTTTTCGGTCATTAGTTATGAATTTTTGAACATCCAAGAAACAGATAACCAACAATCAAATTCAATGTACTGTTTCAAGGCAATTACACTTTTCGGAGACTTTCCTCACAAAATTGGCTTCCAGCCTGAACATATGAAATAAATAAAATATCGAGACGGTTCCAAAGCCTGAAGAACCACTTCTAAAATAGAATTTCGGTGGAAAGTTATGAATTTTCGAGCTTAAACCAACAAAAATGTTGTTTTTGATCTGAATTGTCTCAAATCAACTGAACCGCCTGATTTTCTCTACAATTCAAAGCATGCTGGAACACATGTGAGCTTGATGTGATAATGACTTGATTAATCCCTAACTGGATAGCTTGGAACCTTTCGGAGTGCATTTAAACTTCAAAAACCTTGAGCTTTACTTCATCGTGCAGTGCGACAGAACAATATCTTTTGTAACTCTTTCTCGTCGAAAAATGCCTTGATCCCATGAGTATAGACCTGATGACATGTATATATGCATATGATGATGAAGTATAAGCCATTTAATGTTAAAAATGAAGAGGGAAAATTTTGGGGTGCAACACCGGTATCATAAGAAGAAGCTAACGGCTAGAATTGGTGGTATCCTAAAGAGTATTCAAGCAGGGGCGATGGGTCGTGGTTTGATGCAGCTAGAGAAAAGATTAAAATTAGAACTCGACGGTCTTATCCATAAATAAGAACTCATTTGGTATCAAAGGTCTAGGGCAAAGTGGTTTCAAGATGGTGACAAAAATACACATTATTATCACACAAAGGCGGTAATGCGTAGAAGAACAAATAATGTGTTAATGTTGAAAGTTGAGAGTGGTCTTTGGATTGATGACGCTGAGCAAATTCGACATATGACAAAGGTTTATTACCGGAAGATGTTTATGTTAGAGAAAAGGCATGTGCATGTGCATTGTATTTCCCATATTACAGGCAGAAGTAGTGAATAGATTAAATAGCCCTATAGAAGACGAAGAGATCAATAAGGAGTTTTTCAATATGCAATTGTGGAATGCCCCAAGGCCAGACAAATTTCCTGCTGGGTTCTATAAAAACTCTTGGGATATATTGCATCTTAATGTGTGTGGTTTTATCAAGGATGTCTGGAGGAATCCCAGCCTTCTGGAAGAAGTGAATAAAACAGACATATGTATTATCCCGAAGGTTCCTCCTGATTATCCAATTTAGGCTCATTTCTTTGCGCAACTCTATAAATAAGGCCATGTACAATGGGGGTGGTGAATAATTTATTCAATATTTGAATCCTTATAATAGTGTGTTGAATAAGGTGTTGAATATGATGTGAATTAAATGGTGTTGAAAAGATTCAACATATTGAATGAGGGGAAGTGGGGGCACATATAATATTTTGCAAAATCTTATTGGTTGTTGTGATTATTTGAATTTTTAATGTGTTGTGAATGGTGGTGAGGTAGAGTGTTGAATTTTATTAAACAAAATCATTGCAGTGAGTAAAAATTGAATCTGTGTTGATTTATTAGATGGAAGAAAGAGAAGATGATGTGGAGGACAAAAGTGAAAAAATAGGGTGTTGAATAATAAAACCATTGTACATAATCTAAGATTATTAGCAAAGTCATGGTGGAAAGGTTGAAAGAGTGTATTTCCTCGATTATCTCTTCGTATCATACTGGGTTTGTCCCGGGAGAAATATACATGAAAACATAATAATAGCTCAGGAAATGATCCAGACATTGATGAAGGCGAAAGGAAATAAAAGCTACTTTGTAATTAAAGTTGACCTTTCTAAAGCTTATGATAAATAACACTCGAGTTTTATTTCGAATGTGATTACGGAGGTTGGGATACCAGACCGGATGAAGAGTGTCATCACGCATGCAGTGACTAATGTGGAAACAAATTTTAAATGGAATGGTGTCAGGGGTGAGTTCTTTCTCCCTCAAAGAGGAATCTGACAAGCTGATCTGATTTTTCCGTATTTGTTTGTGGTGTGCATAGACAAGCTTTCGCATCTGATGATTTAAGCAGTTAATGAAGGAAGATGGAAAGCTCTTAGGGCTGGTAGAAATGGGTCGTCTATATCTCACTTAATGTTTGTACATGACTTGTTGTTGTTTGGAGAATCAAGTGAGGAGCAGATTAAATGTGTTATGCAAACTCTTGATTTTTTTTTATAATCCTTCTAGCCAACAAGTTAGTAGTGAGAAGACAAGTATCATTTTCTCTCTGAATACTACTAGAAGAAGCAAGGATGCTATCCTTAGAATTTCTGGTTTTAGAGAAACGAATGTTCTATGTAAGTATTTAGGTGTTCCTCTAATTGGTAAAGCTCCTAAGAGGAAGGATTTTGAATATATGGTGAATCAAGTTAAGGCTAAACTCATGAAGTGGAAAGCTAATCAATTATCTCCTATAGGGAGAATACCATTAGCTAAGATTGTGTTGGAAGCAATACCTATATATCCTATGATGACCTCCATGTTACCAAAAAATTATGTGGAGGAGATTCATAAGATTCAAAGGAAGTTCATTTGGGGGGACACGAATTCTAATCGAAAGTATCATGCGGTTGATTTGGAGATGGTAACCGTTTTGAAAATTCACGGTGGGCTTGGAATTAGGAGACTTCATGAAATGAATAAAGCTTGCATCTTAAATTTGGTTCGGGGCTGCAAATAATGGTCAGGAAATGTGGTGTCAGGTCTTAAGAGGTAAGTATCATCGCAACAGTGGTGGTGACGAGATTATTGCGAGACTGAAAGATTCACATTTATGGAGGATTATTGTTAAGCTTTGGACAGTGTTGGATGATAATGTAGGATGAACTATGCATGATGGCAAGAAAATAGACATTACTCATGATGTATGGATAAAATCTAGGATGATATTGGTGGACTGTGACTTGAATATTCCGGATAATTGCATGCATGATAAGTTGGCTAATTATGTTTAGGATGGCCAATGGGATTGGCGGATTGGCTGCCTGCGGAAATTCTTGGTAAGCTTGGTGCAATCCTTTCTCCGGATGACAGTTATGGAGAGAATGAACAGGTCTGGTTGGACTCAAACATGAGGCGTTCCTCGATTACATTAATAATACCATGGGATATGTAATTTTACGGTGCAAGTAGAGGATAAGAACTGGAAGAAAATCTGGATGATTAAAGTTTCGGAGAGAGTTTGTGTCTTTATATGGTTGGTGAAGCATAATAGATTGCTTATTAACGCTAGAAATAGCTGAATGAGGCTTGGGTCGAATGCATGTGAGTATTGTTATGGCTTTTCAGAAACGGTGTTGCATGTGCTGCGAGATTGTAAGTTGGCTACTCAATTTTGGGTGAGTGTGGTTTCCAGCTCCAATAGAAATCATTTCTTCACTAATAGCTTATCTAATTGGATTGGTATGAATATGGATAGTGGGAGGCATGATGGTTGGCCTGAGAATTAGGTTAGGTTTTGGGAAACGGCTTGCCTTGTGGTTGTGGAGAAACAAAGAGAAATATGAGGAAGATTTTGTGAGACCTCATAATCAAGTGGAGATAGTGAAGAAAATAGTACAGTGATATGGGTTGTCAGAAAGTATAATGAGGAGAATTGCATGGGGAGAAGAATGACGTTACAAGTTCACTTTGACTTCCCTAAGAGGATATATATATATATATATATATATATATATATATATATATATATATATATATATATATATATATATGCATTAATGTAGATGAAGCCTATAAAAATGGTATTATTAGTTGTGGTGGAGTCATTCGAGGGTACGTGGGAGAATGAATTTCTAGAGTCTCTAAATTTCTTAGGCGAGGGATTCTTATATGGCAGAGTTTTGGGGTTTATATCAAGGGTTACAGTTGACTAGGAATTTAAAGTTTGATAAGGTGGAGATTAGGGTTGATTCAACAGATGTGGTGCAAGATGTCAAAGGAAAGTGGAATAATTAGCCTCATGGAACAATTTATTGTCAACGAACATTAGTTTATATGAGTTAGATTGGGAGGTGGATATCAGGCATATTCATAGAAAAGTGATTCAACTGTCTGATGCTTTGGCCAATTCTAATTTCGCTTAAAAGAAAATTATAAAGTGTTCGTGAATTATCCAAGAGATTTTATAAGATTATTTCATGCCAATTATAATTTTGCTTAAAGGAAAATTATAAGGTGTTCGTGAATTATTCAAGAGATTTTAAAGGATTATTTCATGCCGATGCATACTAAATAAGTGTTTCTAGAGTTGTTTGATTTATAGTTTATTTTTTTCGGGCTTTTAGCCCTTTCTTCAATAAAAAAATGAAAAGATTTTATTTGATAGGAAAAATCTCCAAAAAAAAAAAAAAAGAAACAAATAAAGGGTATTGCACTGAAGCTAATAGAAACAGAGACCGGCGGTGAGGAGCGGAAGAAGAGCTACTGTTTCTTTTTCTTCTTCTTGTATTTAAGGGTATCACTTTCCATTTTCAGTATTTATCCCTACTTGTGTTGTGTTGTACCATTAATCCAATATATAGAAAACAATTTGTTTTATCTGAAACCCTATTTTAAATTACTTGATATAATTATCTCTAATTTTGATTTTAGTTGCACAACCCTTCAATTTACAAACTGCATACTTTCTGTCCTTTTTGGATTTTAACTATGTAATTTACAAACTCTTACTTATATTGATGGTTTAATTAAGGTGTTTATTGGAGCTTATATTATATTGCAGTGATTCAAAATGGATTCATCTGATTCAGACTCTAACTCACCTGATCATGCCAACAACAATGCTAACCTTTGGCTGCTTCTCTCTGAAGACTTGATGTTTCGTATTTTTACTTTCATTCCTCCTCACTATCTCATTAAATCTGTAAGGTACGTTTGCAAACCTTGGGCTGCTGCTATTGCCAGCCCCGGTTTTGCTCAAGCGTGCCAACGCTTCCATGTACGCTCTAAACCTGGTCTTTATCTTCAAAATCGCAAGTCAGAAAGGAGTTCTTATATCTTGGAATTTTACGAAGATGATGTCAAGTCCCAGTTTGAAAGGGCTGATTTGGAAACTAGTTCTTATTTCTTGGAATTTAATGAAGATGATGTGAAGTCCCGGTTTGAAAGGACTGATTTGGAAACACCGAAAAAGATGGGAGATGTAATCGCTACTTGTGATGGCATATTGCTTCTTTTGAGTAAAACTAAACAACTTTTTCTTGCGAACCCCATCCTCAAATCTTGGCTTACAATTCCTTGTTTTCCTATTTCTCGACAATTTTTTTCTCAATTATTTTCATTTTTTAAATTTCGTGCTAGCTATCACTGTACTATAGCATGTGTTCCCCGTACTGACAAATTCAAGGTGTTCCATTTAGATGTCCCTGTGGTTTCAGGCATTTCTTGGTATGTTTTCTATGTGTTAAGAGTTGGAATAGATAACTCATGGAAAGAGATAGCTAGAAAAGAAGTTCCCCTTCGATCCGATTTGGTATCGAAACCAGTATGTAACGGAGGCAATCTTTATTGGATATCAAAATTGGAAGTGATTGTGATGGATGTTGACAAGGAAATCATTCTTCGACAATATCCACTTCCTGCTAGAGCCAGGTTTTTTGGTCCGACTTCAAAATATTTACGGATGGGAGATTTCCTTTCTTGCATTTTGGTTGGAAATTCTAAATTAACATACGAAATTTACTTTTTGGATCTTGATTCAGGAATATGGACTATTTATCATGAGACGGGACCTTTTGATTATATGGCTGCTTGTGTCCATAGTCTTGATTGTCCAACTGTGTCTTTTCGTTTGTGGATCCACGATCAAATTATCTTTCGAGTAAGTCCAGAACGAAATTATTCACGCAAAGACATTCATTTTTGTTACAATGTGAAGACCAAACAATTGACAAAGATTGAGGACATTGCCGTGGGAGAATTTGAAGCATGGCCTCACACTAACAGTCTAGTTTCTCTGCCAACTACTCCTGCATAGCTAAGTTTCTCGGCTTAGCATATCTAGTGGTATTAGTTATATTTATCTTAGCTGAAAAACAAACACTTTATGTGGTGAATCTTGTGTTTTTTATCCTCTTTATATTTCAGTCGTTTACGTAGGCGGGTAATTAAGATCTAATGAGACTACTATGTTAAAAATCCAGGACAATAATCGACAAAGATTTGTAAAGCAAACTTTATACAACGTCAAGGGAGACAAATATACATGAGTTCATAGTAAATATACAAACATAACCCAACAAAATAGAGTTTAGAAAAAGAGGGAAAATAGATAAACCATCACTTCTCGAGTTGTCAAGACGATTGGTGAGAATCCACCTCCGATTCGACAAAGTGCAAGCTCCATTTGTTGTTTTCAATTTCTCTCTACCCAAAAAAAAAATAATCTATGATGGATTGGGATTCAAAATATCTAAAACATACCTAAAAAATCTGTTTAAACCCTATTTATTCACTTTAAAACCCGCAGGTCGCGCTTAACCTGGTCTGTGGGCGCTTAGCGCAGTCTGTGTTGTGTTGGAAAAAAATTAGCACTTGTTTTCGTCATAACTTGATAATCGTAACTTCGATTGATGCATAATTCGAAGCATTGGAAAGCTTATTCAATGATCTATCTAACCATGCCTAAATATCAATCAAATTGATGATTTTTATCATTATTATTTTGAGCCATATTCTTTGATGAATTGTTAAAAATTGCACTATTGAAGTTTAGCCTTTGCCCTTTATTACTCTGTGCTCCAATTATGAATGAATACCGACAACAGAGATGAAAAACTATCAAATGATACAATATTTATACAAAAAATCAATTATTCTATTATGTACACAAACTAAACGTATTTACAAACGAAGTTGAGCTATTTCAAACAATATTAATAAAAAGTATCGATAAGTGCAACAAAATTTATATACAAAAATAGCTACAATTTGCATTTATCATTAACTACAAATAAATTCATGTTAATTTATTTTTCATAAACTTATATAATATATTCTTTAGAATAAACATATTATGATGAGTTTGTTTTAAATAAACATATGATATTTTATATTTTAATTAATAATTATTATGTTCTATTTAAAAAACATATCATAAACATCTAACATATAATACATATAATAACTATATATTATATATTTCTTAACACATAATAAATAATTATTTTAAATAAAATATAATAATATTATTCTTTTAATAAATATATAACTAACTATTACATAGTATTCAGTTTTAAATCAACATATTATACAACATATTTAATACATATTTTGTTTAACAAATTTATTATTCAGTTTTTAAAGATAATCTATAATAAATTCTGTTTTTATTAACAAAAATTGATGAATTTGGTTGAAATTGGAAGAAGATTAGAAAAGAAAGGGGCTGGAAACAGAACCAGGCGAAATGGAAAGAGAAGAAAATAAACTTGTTGGGTTGTGACCTTAAAATCATGTGTGTTGCAATGTGAATTTCACATCACCACATAAAGGTGTCAATCAACTCTATCAATTCTTGCAGTCATATCTTAAGGATGAAAAACTTAGAGGGATTAAAATTAAAAGGTTATTTTAATAATACAATTGTACAAACTAGATTGTTGCTGGGTCAACCAAAAAAAGTTGGTAGGAAGAAATTTCCAAAACAATGGCTTGTGCCCAACGCAAAGGAAAAATTATATATAAAAGAAAGGGTATTGCACTGAAGCTGATGGAAACAAGAAAAGAAGAGCTTCTGTTTCTTCATCTTTAGGTATAACTCTCTAATTCTCTCTAATTTCATATATATAAAACAATTTGCTTAATCTGAAACCCTATTTCAATTCCCTTTTTCTTGTAATAATTATCTCTAATTTTGATTTTAGTTACAAACTGCCTACTGTCCTTTTTGGACTTTGATTATGTAATTTACAAACTTTTACATAAATAGGTGATGTTGATACTTTATATTACATGCAGTGATTGAAAATGGATATACTTATAAACCCGAAGTGTAGTAGTTCCTCTGATTCAGACTCTAACTCACCTGATCATGCAAACCTTTGGCTGCTTCTCCCTCAGGACTTGATGTTTTATATTTTTACTTTGGTTCCTCCTCACTATCTATTTAACTCTGTAAGGTATGTATGCAAACCTTGGGCTGCTGCTATTGCCAGCCCCCGTTTTGCTGAGGTGTGCCAACGCTTCCGTGTACGTTCTAAACCTGGTCTTTACGTTCAAAATCGCAAGTCAAGAACAAGATCTTATTTCTTGGAATTTAAAGATGGTGTGAATGGCCAATTTGAAAGGACTGATTTGGCAACACCGAAAAAAATGGGACATGTAATCGCTACTTGTGATGGCATATTGCTTCTTTTGAGTACGACTAGACAACTTTTTGTTGCGAATCCCATCCTCAAGTCTTGGCTTAGAATTCCGTCTTTTCCTGTTTCTCGACTATCTGTTTCTCGACAATTTTCATATGTTCATTATCATGTTAGCCATCACTGTACTATAGCATGTGTTCCCCATACTGACAAATTCAAGGTGTTCTATGTAGATGTAATTGTGGTTTCAGGCATTTCTTGGTATGTTTTCTATGTGCTAAGAGTTGGTATAGATAACTCATGGAAAGAGATTGCTAGAAAACAAGCTCCCATTCCTTGCTATACATTATCGAAACCAGTATGTAACGGAGGCAATGCTCTTTACTGGATATCAAACAGGGAAGTGATTGTGATGGATGTTGACAAGGAAATCATTGTACAAGAATATCCGCTTCTTGCTAGAGCCATATTTTTGAGTCCGACTTCAAAATATATATGGATGGGAGATTCCCTTTCTTGCATTGTGTCTGGAGATTTTGAATTAACATACGAAATCTACGTTTTGGATCTTGATTCAGGAAAATGGACTCTTTATCATGAGATGGGACCTTTTGATTATATGGCTGCTTGTGGTCATAATCTTAATTATACAATTATGTCTTTTCGTTCGTGGATCAACGATCAAATTATCTTTCGAGTAAGTCTAGATCAAAATAATTCCCGCAAAAACATTCATTTTGGTTACAATGTGAACACCAGACAGTTGTCAAAGATTGAGGACATTGGCTTGGGAGAATTTGTAGCATGGCTTCACACTAATAGTCTAGTTTCTCTGCCAACTACTCCTGCGCGTAGCTAAGTTTCTTGGCTTAGCATATTAAGTGGTATTATTTATATTTATCTTAGCCGGAAAAACAAGTATTTTTGTGTCGATATTTATTTGGAAACACTAGATGAGTTTGCTAGTTAGTCTGTTTTTTATAGTTGATGTTCTTAATAATAATAATATTAATCTTTAGATTTGCATATGCTGGTGAATCTTGTGTTTCTTATCCTATTTATATTTCAGTCAATTACTTGGGCTGGTAATTAAGATCTAATGAGACTACTATGTTAAAAGAGTGTTAATGAAGAGGTTTAGTAAAATTTTACACTTGTTTAGGCCATTGATTACTAATAGACTACTATGTTACTGAACTTCTGATGGCCTAATTATTTAGGTCATTTGGTATACAATTTTCCCTCCTTAGTGATGATCTTGCTGAACTGTTGAAACTATAACTGTTAAGTTATGAATTTGATTATAAGTTCATTTTTTAGGCTATTGATTGTGTTTGATAGATTATTGTTTTGAAACTATAAGTTTTGAATTTGTTTTATAGAGAAATGCTAGGGGCAATTAATAAAACTAAACACTCATGTTACTCTGTACACTAACATTGGCCTTTTGCATTTTAAATATGCTCAACAGGAATAAGAGATACTTCTCTAGATTCATGGCTGTGACTTTACAGTAGACAGAGAGATATATTTAGGGTATATTTGAATCAAGAGTGAAGAAACTTGATTCTAAATAAAATCAATTTTGTTGAATTCATTTTAATAGAAAGTGATTTAAAAGATAACGTAATTTATATTTGATTTTATTCACCAGTATAGTCTGGTTCGGGAGTCAGTTCTGGCATCAAATGATTCAGCGCCAATCACCCACTGAACAAACTAATGATTGGTTGCAATTTATATTTTTTTGTATGGTTTGGATTAAAATTTCTTTTGTGTGTGTAATTATTGAAGTAAGTCTGACTGTTTATTTTTTGTATATATTTTTATTTTGCTTACGAGCGATATCCTAAATTTTTTTGTTGAATATGTACCTATAATTCAATTATTTATTTTATTTTAGGATTATTATTATTTTACCCTCTTTCATATAGACGATTTCTGGTTTTGTCCCTTAAAAAATTATTTTTTTTGAAAAACATCCTTGTCATTTTAAAATACTAACAATTTAGTCCCTAAAGACAAAATCCGCAGGTTTTCCGTAGATTTTCTTTCTGATTTACCTAATTTTGACTTTATGGACTAAATTGTTAGTATTTTGAAATGGCAAGAGTGTTTTTCAAAAAAAAAATTACAAGGGGAAAAACTAAAAATCGTCTATATGCTAGGAGATAAAATAGTATTATCCCTTTATTTTAATATAAATTTATCTTATGGTCACTGATATCTTGATAAATTTCAAGATATTAAAATATATATTTTAATTTATAAAATAAATATATATTATTTAAATTCTTTTCATAATTTTTTTTTGACAATTCTATTTTTTATAAAAATATTTGTATTTGTTGAATATGATATGCATGAAAGAACTAGAGAAAAGAAAAGAAAACAACGACAATCAATTTAATAATATACAAAAGAGGAAGGGGTAACCACATCTCTCCCAAATTTTGTCGACCAAGTATAAGAAAGAAGAAGAAGGTTGACTCAACCACGGAGGAGGAATCCTCTGTTCGTTCGCATATTGGACGATAGAATTCCAAAGCCTCTGTAAAATCCTCCTAAGCTCTAGAGTTACAATGGAAATGGAGACCCGGGTGGGCATGTCAAGCATGTGGACGACCAACTAGATTACAATAATGCCAACAAGAACTTGAAATGCAAACTCTTTGTCATAACCTTAATTGAGCCTTCTCAAGCCTGGCACAAGTCTTTCAAGTCGTAAGCATAGACTCTTGGTCCGACCTATGTGAGGCTTTCACAACCCACTTCACCGCTAGAAAAAATAACCGACCATCATAGTTGTCCTCACCAGAGTCATGTAAGGTAAGAAGGAGACCCGCACATGTATACAATCGTTCAATTTCATACGATTTAATATATTATATATGGTCAAATAATATATTAACTACAAATAAATTTTATAACTATCTAAATATATTAACGGATGAAACGGTAAAGTGGCAAACAAAAAGTAAAGTATTATTTTTACCGGGTGATATAGGTTATATCGTATCGTGTCCACAGAGATTGGTTATCGAGTTGTCGTTCGACAAATCATTCGTTAATGAGTTTAGGGGTTGAATGGGTTTGTATGGAAAAGTATCAACATAAATTAAATGTAAACAAAAGCTATAAAAGATAGATAACTTATCTGATACGAATGTACACTACTCGTCACAAACTTAAATCTTTCGTCCAATACTCAACCTACGATATTCATCAATGTTAACACGTACCACTCACAACCTAAGTCATTTCTAATCCAAATTGAGAGGCCGAATGAATCACCTCGGTAGTGATCTCTCAACCACCTCAACGACACAGAAGTCAACTATACTAATCGCATCGACGATCTCTTAGAGCGACACAACCAACACAGAGGCATTAATCACAGATACCCAAGTGAATGTCAACTCTAAATCTATCTCTAGAATCCATAAACTAACAGATAATCATCTTAGATAAGAATGTATATCTCTATAACAACCTAAACCTCAACCACAAAGTAAAAATCTAGGACAATAATCGACAAAGATTTGTAAAGCAAACTTTATACAACGTCAATGGCGATAAATATACATGAGTTCATAGTAAATATACAAACATAACCCAACAAAATAGAGTTTAGAAAAACAGGGAAAATAGATAAACCAACACTTCTCGAGTTGTCAAGACGATTGGTGAGAATCCACCTCCGATTCGACAAAGTGCAAGCTCCATTTGTTGTTTTCAAGTTCTCTCTACCCAAAAAAATGATTTATGATGGATTGGGGTTCAAAAAATATCTAAAACACCTAAAAAATTTGTTTGAAACCCTATTTATACACTTTAAAATCCGCAGGACGCGCTTAGTCTGGTCTGTGGGCACTTAGCGCAGTCTGTGTTATGTTGGAAAAAAATTAGTACTTATTTTCTTCATAACTTGAGAACCGTAACTTCGATTGACGCACGGTTCGAAGCGTTGAAAAGCTTATTCAATGATCTATCTAACCATGCCTAAATATCAACCAAATTGATGATTTTTATCATTATTATTTTCAGCCTTATTTTTTGATGAATTGTTAAAAATTGCACTCTTGAAGTTTAGCCTCTGCCCTTTATTACTCAGTGCTCCAATTATAAATGAATACGTACAAAAGAGATGAAAAACTATCAAATGATGCAATATTTACACCAAAACTCAATTATTCTATTATGTACACAAACTAAACGTATTTACAAACGAAGTTGAGCTAATTCAAACGATATTAATAAAAAGTATAAATAAGTGCAACAAAATTTATATACAAAAATAGCTACCATTTGCATTTTATCATTAACTACAAATAAATTCATGTTACTTATTTTTCATAAACTTATATAATATATTCTTTAGAATAAACATATTATTATGAGTTTGTTTTAAATAAACATATAATATTTTATATTTTAATTAATAATTATTATGTTCTATTTAAAAAACATATCATAAACATCTAACGTATAATACATATAATAACTATATATTACATATTTCTTAACACATACTACCTCCGTTCCTATATATAAGAGACAATTCAATTTTTAAATTCATTGAATAATCAATGTACCTAGTCTATAAATTGACCAAATACATTGATTATTCAATGAATTTAAAAACGAATTCTCTTATATATGAATGTATAGTAATAAATAATTATTTTAAATAAAATATAATAATATTATTCTTTTAATAAATAGATAACTAACTATTACATAGTATTCAGTTTTAAATCAACATATTATACAACATATTTAACATATTTTGTTTAACAAATTTATTATTCAGTTTTTTAAGATAATCTATAATAAATTCTGTTTTTACTAACAAAAATTGATGAATTTGGTTGAAATCGGAAGAAGATTAGAAAGGAAAGGGGCTGGAAACAGAACCAGGCGAAATGGAAAGAGAAGAAAATAAACTTGTTGGGTTGTGACCTTAAAATCATGTGTGTTGCAATGTGAATTTCACATCACCCCATAAAGGTGTCAATCAACTCTATCAATTCTTGCAGTCATATTTTAAGGATGAAAAACTTAGAGGGATTAAAATTAAAAGGTTATTTTAATAATACAATTGTACGAAGATTGTTGCTGGGTCAACCAAAAAAAGTTGGTAGGATGAAATTTCCAAAACAATGGCTTGTGCCCAACGCAAAGGAAAAATTATATATAAAAGAAAGGGTATTGCACTGAAGCTGATGGAAACAAGAAAAGAAGAGCTTCTGTTTCTTCATCTTTAGGTATAACTCTCTAATTCTCTCTAATTTCATATATATAAAACAATTTGCTTAATCTGAAACCCTATTTCAATTCCCTTTTTCTTGTAATAATTATCTCTAATTTTGATTTTAGTTACAAACTGCCTACTGTCCTTTTTGGACTTTGATTATGTAATTTACAAACTTTTACATAAATAGGTGATGTTGATACTTTATATTACATGCAGTGATTGAAAATGGATATACTTATGAACCCAAAGTGTAGTAGTTCCTCTGATTCAGACTCTAACTCACCTGATCATGCCAACAACCATGCAAACCTTTGGCTGCTTCTCCCTCAGGACTTGATGTTTTATATTTTTACTTTGGTTCCTCCTCACTATCTATTTAACTCTGTAAGGTATGTATGCAAACCTTGGGCTGCTGCTATTGCCAGCCCCCGTTTTGCTGAGGTGTGCCAACGCTTCCGTGTACGTTCTAAACCTGGTCTTTACGTTCAAAATCGCAAGTCAAGAACAAGATCTTATTTCTTGGAATTTAAAGATGGTGTGAATGGCCAATTTGAAAGGACTGATTTGGCAACACCGAAAAAAATGGGACATGTAATCGCTACTTGTGATGGCATATTGCTTCTTTTGAGTACGACTAGACAACTTTTTGTTGCGAATCCCATCCTCAAGTCTTGGTTTAGAATTCCGTCTTTACCTTTTTATCGACTATCTGTTTCTCAACAATTTTCAAATGTTGATTATCATGTTAGCCATCACTGTACTATAGCATGTGTTCCCCATACTGACAAATTCAAGGTGTTCTATGTAGATGTAATTGTGGTTTCAGGCACTTATTGGTATGTTTTCTATGTGCTAAGAGTTGGTATAGATAACTCATGGAAAGAGATTGCTACAAAACAAGTTCCCTTTCCTTTCTATACATTATCGAAACCAGTATGTAACGGAGGCAATGCTCTTTACTGGATATCAAACAGGGAAGTGATTGTGATGGATGTTGACAAGGAAATCATTGTACAAGAATATCCGCTTCTTGCTAGAGCCATGTTTTTGAGTCCGACTTCAAAATATATATGGATGGGAGATTCCCTTTCTTGCATTGTGTCTGGAGATTTTGAATTAACATACGAAATCTACATTTTGGATCTTGATTCAGGAAAGTGGACTCTTTATCATGAGATGGGACCTTTTGATTATATGGCGGCTTGTGGTCATAATCTTAATTATACAATTATGTCTTTTCGTTCGTGGATCAACGATCAAATTATCTTTCGAGTAAGTCTAGATCAAAATAATTCCCGCAAAAACATTCATTTTGGTTACAATGTGAACACCAGACAGTTGTCAAAGATTGAGGACATTGGCTTGGGAGAATTTGTAGCATGGCTTCACACTAATAGTCTAGTTTCCCTGCCAACTACTCCTGCGCGTAGCTATATTTATCTTACTGAAAAACAAGTATTTATGTGTCGATATTTATTTGGAAACACTAGATGAGTTTGCTAGTTAGTCTGTTTTTTATAGTTGATGTTCTTAATAATAATAATATTAATCTTTAGATTTGCATATGCTGGTGAATCTTGTGTTTCTTATCCTATTTATATTTCACTCAATTACTTAGGCTGGTAATTAAGATCTAATGAAGACTATGTTAAAAGAGTGTTAATGAAGAGGTTTAGTAAAATTTTACACTTGTTTAGGCCATTGATTACTAATAGAGACTACTATGTTACTGAAGTTCTGATGGCCTAATTATTTAGGTCATTTGGTATACAATTTTCCCTCCTTAGTGATGATCTTGCTGAACTGTTGAAACTATAACTGTTAAGTTATGAATTTGATTATAAGTTCATTTTGTAGGCTATTGATTGTGTTTGATAGATTATTGTTTTGAAACTATAAGTTTTGAATTTGTTTTATAGAGCAATGCTAGGGGCAATTAATAAAACTAAACACTCATGTTACTCTGTACACTAACATTGGCCTTTTGCATTTTAAATATGTTCAACAGGAATAAGAGATACTTCTAGATTCATGGCTGTGACTTTACAGTAGACAGAGAGATATATTTAGGGTATATTTGAATCAAGAGTGAAGAAACTGGATTCTAAATAAAATCAATTTTGTTGAATTCATTTTAATAGAAAGTGATTTAAAAGATAATGTGATTTATATTTGATTTTATTCACCGGTATAGTCTGGTTCGGGGGTCAGTTCTGGCATCAAATGATTCAGCGTCAATCACCACTGAACAAACTAATGATTGGTAGCAATTTATATTTTTTTGTATGGTTTGAATTAAAATTTCTTTTGAGTGTGTAATTATTGAAGTAGGTGTGACTGTTTATTTTTTGCATATATTTTTATTTTGTTTACGAGCGAACATCGTGATATCCTAAATTTTTTTGTTGAATATATACCTATAATTCAATTATTTATTTTATTTTAGGGTTATTACTATTTTACTCTCTTCCATATAGACGACTTCTGATTTTGTCCCCTGAAAAATTATTTTCTTTGAAAAACATTATTGTCATTTTAAAATACTAACAATTTAGTCCCTAAAGCCAAAATCCGCAGGTTTTCCGCGGATTTTCTTTCTGATTTACCTGCGAATTTTGACTTTATGGACTAAATTGTTAGTATTTTGAAATGGCAAGGTTGTTTTCAAAAAAAACTTACAGGGGACAAAACCAAAAATCACCTATATGCTAGGGGATAAAATAGTATTAACCCTTTATTTTAATATAAATTTATCTTATGGTTATGGACACTAATATCTTGATAAATTTCATGATAATAAAATATTTATATTTTAATTTATAAAATAAGTATATATTATTTAAATTCTTTTCATAATTTTTTTGACAATTCTATTTTTTATAAAATTATTTGTATTTGTTGAATATGATATGCATGAAAGAACTAGAGAAAAGAAAAGAAAACAACGGCAATCAATTTAATAATATACAAAAGAGGAATGGGTAACCACATCTTTCCCGAAGTCTGTCGACCAAGTATAAGAAAGAAGAAGAAGGTTGACTCAACCACGAAGGAGGAATCCTCTGTTCGTTCGCATATTGGACAATAGAATTCCAAAGTCTCTGTAAAATCCTCCTAAGCTCTAGAGTTACAATGGAAATAGAGACCCGGGCGGGCATGTCAAGCATGTGGACGACCAACTAGATTACAATAATGCCAACAAGAACTTGAAATGCAAACTCTTTGTCATAACCTTAATTGAGCCTTCTCAAGCCTGGCACAAGTCTTTCAAGTCGTAAGCATAGACTCTTGGTCCGATCTATGTGAGGCTTTCACAACCCACTTCACCGCTAGAAAAAACAACCAACCATCATAGTTGTCCTCACCAGAGTCATGTAAGGTAAGAAGGAGACCATATGTGCATACATTGATCGTTTTACCATGCTAGAAATGGTTGTTGGAGGCTCGAATGAAAGCCTAAAGTGTTTGGTCTTTGAGAAGGGTCTTAGACATGATTGTGCTTTCCAAGAGAAATTAGGGCAAAAGAAAGCCCCCAACTTGAAGGACTTGCTAAGTAGGGCACATATATACATCAATTATGAAGAGAATGTGTCAAAGAAAATGAGGTAATGTGGTAGAGTTAAAGCCGGAGTCTTTATATATATATATAGCCTTCGTACAGAAAATATCATGTCGATCCTAAAAATGAGAAGTTCATCACGAAAATATACATGTTTGATATAACTAAGTGTGGTAAAATATTTGATCCTTTAGTCTCTGATGGCCAAATCATAATCCCTAAACGACTTAAGACACCTCTATTAAAGTAAAGAAAAAAAGGACTTTGTAAATTTCAATATTTCCTTGGTCATAAAACTTCTCAATGTGTACTTTTCAAGGACCTAGTGCAAAATGCCTTGAAAGACAAAGGATGAAGTTTGCAGACAAAAAGAGGTCACAAGCATATAAGGATGATAATTCCAAATTCGGAGAAGCTCTCTTTGTCAATCCTGTAGACACATTGGTGGTCGATATGGCTGACAACATCAACCCGAAGGAGGTCGAGGCCTAATATGAAAGAGCAGGTGAAAGTTGTTTTTCCTAAAGTTGAGGAATAAATGATTGATTTCTTGAACAGGTGTAGGCTGAAAGACTTAGACGTCATGTTTTTCCCATGTTGTAGTTCAGTTTTCGACAAGGAGGCAACTAGGAATTGAAAAAAGTCAACCATTATTAGCAACAAAAAAAAATATATTTGGCAAGCTTAACAGGGGGATTTGTCTTCAACAAAGAGGACGACCTCGAATAACCCAGCAAGGCAGGACATACATCCCTCCTTCTAATGTCCCATCTGAGGAGTTGATCGCACCTACGAGAAGATCGACAACTGACATGGGAAAATGGAAGTTAATCAAGGTTGGTGTGGGGTCCTCGTATCAAGAGAACTCCCAAACTTGTAGGAAGTACTCTTACATCTCCAAAAACTACATGGGAAAAAATACCATGAGCAGAACACAGTGGGGAAAAATTGACAAAAGAAGAAATATGCCTTCAAAGCTGGGAGTTCGAGCATAAGTAGCCAAGCTATAATTGAAGGCCAGTCAACAAGAAGTCTTGTCAAACAAAGGTCATTTCCTCCATTGTCTTTTATGGTGAAAATGAAGAGATAGAAACCAAAGTGGATGAAGATGAGGATATGACGAGCAATGATTTCGATCCAGGTTCTAAACCTGAATTAGATATAATCTGCAACATGATATCGATATTGATGTTGGAATATGACACAATCATTAAAGTGATTGAAAAGGACTATGAACTGGCCAAAGAAATGATGACCCACAAA
Source organism: Vicia sativa (assembly GCA_021764765.1). Classification (NCBI taxonomy): domain Eukaryota; kingdom Viridiplantae; phylum Streptophyta; class Magnoliopsida; order Fabales; family Fabaceae; genus Vicia; species Vicia sativa. Next base: position 99,280,195 of record CM038796.1, on the reverse strand, counting down.
CCTTTGTGCTATTATGTGATTAATAATGGCAGACCAAAGAGCCACAGAACATGAATGACAAACAAATGCTCATAAGCTCATTAACCAAGGCTATTCTAAAATTCGACAAAGAGTATTTAACCCAAATTAGTACACAACAACATTATTGCATACCCATGAAAGATTGAATGGAAATTAAAATGGGTATGAGAATTGAGTTTGTTCTTTGGTCTTGACCATTAATAAATCAACCCTTGCTTTTCAACATTAGCTCTATGATAAATAATTTTTTTAAAATCTATTTGAAAAACTATATGAAATAAAACCAAATGGATTAGTGCCAAAATTTTCAAAATTTTAAAACTACCGATTTCAAATAGCCTTGACTTCTTGGCATACCGCCTGGTTGTTCCATCTCCCGCTCATAACATCGACATTAAATAAAGTTGTCTTTCATTTCTCCATACTTGGCATTTCAGTATTCATTGCATAATGATGGGTCTTAAAGCACAAAATAGTAAAGAAATGGATAGAACAGTGTGGTTAGAATTAAGAAGCTGCAATTGTATTACTATAAGATCCATAATTACAGGAAAATATGGAAGGAAGAAAAGGAAAATAACAAACTGGTAGTGGCTACCAATTCCCAAGCACGAAGTGCTCCCCAAATCACCAAAGGTGACCCCACCAAATCCTAACTGAATTCCTTCCTGATTATTCCCTTCCAGTTGTAGCTACATATAGCCACTCTCATGCACTTCATTCATTCACCGCCACGTCATCATCTTTAATTCCTTTTGTCCTCCTCCTCGTGTAAACTCTCCACACCCTTGGCCTAGGTCCCACTTCACTAATCACATTTCTATCAACTCCCGCCTCCTTAGACAATGCCTTGTCCTCAAGGCAGAATTCAGGAAACTGACCATGCAAAAATTCGTTATCCTCCCATGTCACATCCTCTACAGCTTTGTTTTTCCATTGTATCAAGGACTGTTGAACTTCATTACCTCCCTACACTGTGACTCTTGAACCGAGCACCTTATCAGGATATACATCATTCTCCTCGCTCACCTCCAAATCTTTTGGTAACTCTCCCTGTACCTGATAGTTCCCAACAGCTTTCTTGAGTAATGAAACATGAAAAACTGAGTGAATCTTAGATGTTGCTGGCAGTTTCAACCTGTAAGCCACTTCACCAATCTTTTCCGCCACTTGGAACGGTCCATAAAATCTTGCAGCGAGTTTTTGATGAATCCTTTTGATGAGGTCTTAGTTTCAGAAAAACCCATTCACCAACTTCAAAACACAAGTCCCTCCTCTTCATGTTAGCATACCTTGACATTTGTTCCTGCGCTTTAAGCAAATGAAGTTTGAGTTGGTTTAAGGCCTCATCTCTTTCACTCAATTCCAATGCCACGGCAGCCACTTTCGTCTCATTAGACAGAAATCTCAGCAATGCAGGGGGTTGTCTCCCATAAACTACCTTGAACGGAGTCTTCCCAATAGATACATGAAAGGTAGTGTTGTACCAATACTCCGCCCACGAGACCCACAATGACCAAGTCTTTGGATGATCAGAAGCAAAACACCGCAAATAACTTTCCAGGCACCTGTTAACCACTTCCGTTTGACCATCTGTTTCCGGGTGGTATGTTGAACTCATTTTCATTTTCGTACCCTGCAACTTGAACAACTCCATCCAGAAATGACTCACAAATAAAGGATCACGATCGCTAATTATAGAGCCTGGAATTCCATGAAGTCTCACCACTTCTTTGACAAAGAGTTCAGCAATGGATTTAGCAGTATATGGATGTTTGAGTAAAACAAAATGACTATACTTGGATAGTCTATCCACTACCACTAAAACAGCCTCATAACCTTTACACTTAGGCAACCTAGTGATAAAGTCTAAGGACAAGTCCTCCCACACACTATTAGGAATAGGTAAAGGCTGTAACAAACCACCAGGAGTCGTCGCACTGTACTTTTGTCTCTGACAAACATCACAAGATCTGACATAATCCCTTACACTCCTCTGCATTCCCACCCAATATAAGGAATCTGCCAATCTGCGGTATGTTCGTAGAAAACCTGAGTGCCCTCCAGCAGGAGTATTGTGAAATTCTTCCAATAGCCAAGGGATAGAGGGTGATTCGGGGGAAATCACCAACCTGCCATGATACAGTAAAACTCCTTGTTGCACCTGAAATCCAGGTCTAAGCTCAAGAGACTCCTGCACTTCTTTCATTAACTTTTGAATGTATGGGTCATTATTTATTTCAGACAAAAGTTTCTGTCTATCAGCCCACAAAGGAAAATAAATGATAGAATTCATTTCTATCTCACCATGACATCTAGACAGAGCATCAGCAGCTCTATTTTCTAGGCCAGGTTTGTACTTGACTTCAAATTGATAGCCTAGAAGTTTGGCCAACCAGCACTGTTGATCTGGAGATGAAATTCTCTGCTGCAAAAAATGTTTCAAGCTCTTATGATCTGTATGCACAATAAATTCTCTGCCCAATAAATAATGTCTCCAATGCTGAATACACAGCACAAGGGCCATTAGTTCCTTCTCATAAACATATTTTGCCAGATTCCCATCAGATAAAGCTTTACTGAAGAAAGCAATAGGTTGCCTCTGCTGCATTAGAACAGCACCTATACCTCTGCCAGCCGCATCACACTCAACTTCAAAAGGTAAATCAAAATTTGGAAGAATTAGCACAGGGGGAGAAGTCATGATCCTCTTCATCTCATCAAAAGCCATGGCAGCTTCAATTCCCCAAGAAAAATTGTCTTTCTTAGTCAAATCTGTGAGAGGTTTTGCTATTTTACCATAATCCCGGATAAACTTTCTGTAATACCCTGTGAGTCCCAAAAAACCACGTACCCCCTTCACATTCTTTGGTGTAGGCCATGCAAGAATACACTTCACCTTTTCAGGGTCCACAGCCACACCTTCTCCAGAAATAATATGGCCAAGATAATCAATTTGGGCACAACCAAACCTACACTTTGCTTGATTCGCCACAAAACACTGCTCAACTACAACAGACAAAACCATCTTCAAATGCATTTGGTGTTCCTTGATATCTCTATTGTAGATCAAGATATCGTCAAAAAACACCAAGACAAACTTTCTCAAATATGGCCTAAAAATGTCATTCATGGTAGCTTGGAAGGTAGCCGGGGCATACATCAGTCCAAACGGCATAACCAAATACTCGTAGTGGCCATTATGTGTTCTAAATGCCGTTTTAGGGATGTCATCCTCATGCACTCTAATTTGATGATATCCCGATTTTAGATCAATTTTAGAAAACATAGTAGCTCCATATAGTTCATCTAATAGCTCATCGACTATAGGAATTGGGTACTTATCTGGTATTGTAGCTTTATTTAAGGACCGATAATCTACACACATTCGCCAGCTCTTATCTTTCTTCTTGACTAGTATCACAGGACTTGAAAAAGAACTCATACTTGGCCGAATGACTCCTGCTCTCAACAACTCTGACACTTGCTTCCCAATCTCTTCTTTTTGGTGGTGAGGATACCTGTAGGGTCTGACGTTAATAGCACCATGATCAGGATAAAGTTTAATCCGATGCACCTGACTCCTCTCAGGAGGTAGCTGAATGCTGTCACCAAACACTGCCTGGAATTCTTCTAGTATAGACTTTAGACCTTTGGGAATCACTGGTTGAGTTTCTTCTATTGACTGTAAATAAGCCCACCACCAACCCAGCTCACTTCTGCTATGAGTATTCTCAAGATAAGAGTTTAGATATCCTTTGCTACCTTGACCTTGCAATTTTACCAACTCATTTTCATAAGAAAATTGCATAGTCATGGCCTTCCAATCCATCATCACCTTCCCAAGAGTACTTAACCAAGCAACTCCTAACACCATATCCATTCCTCCTAACTCCAACACCAGCGCATCCACAATCACTTCAATCCTCCGACCATATTGACCCCTTTACACACTCCACTTGTTATCAATTTATGACCATCACCCACGATACTCTTAGTCAGGTGTAATAGCAAGACCCAAAGCAGTAGTCACTTTGGGAGAAATGAAGTTGTGACTTGCACCACTATCAATCAACACTAATAAGTCTACATTCAATATCTTCCCTTCAACCTTCATGGTGTGAGATTCACCCATGCTTCCCAATACCCCCATCAATTTACATTCTACCTCCACTTCTTCTTCACTTTCCACCGTCACGTCTTCCATACTAACAATTTCCCCTTCGTCTGTCATAGTTTCACCCTCTCCTAAGATTAAAACCCTAAGAGCTCTTTCTGGACATTTATGTAACGTAGGATGGTATTTTCCCCCACATTTGAAACACAGACCCTTCGCTCTCCTCTCTTCGAATTCATCATTGTGGAGACTCCGTACTCCCTTCCATCTCCGTCGCACGAACGCGACCCCCCTTCGTTTTTGCGGTGAGGAAACCAAAGATGACGTTGAATTCGGTTGGATCGATCAAACTGTTTTCGACTGGTTTGACCCACCCACCTAAAACGGACGAGTTGCATCCTTGGGTGGAACCCACTTTTACTTCTTAATAACCCGCCCAATCCTTCCGCCCACACGCTCATACCCCTTTTTCACATCACGACGCCACCGTCATCGTCGTCCTCCTTCAATTCTTCTTCAACATCCTTCGCAATCCTCATCATTTCCATCCTATTTCGAGGATTCAGAGTACGCACCCTCCTCCGAATCTGGGGTTTTAATCCACTCATAAAATATCCCAAATACTGTTCTTCAGGAAGCCTGCCAACTTGTGATGACAACAGCTCAAAGGCTTCGACGAAATCCTCCACACTTCCCTTCTGCTTCAACGTCGAAAGCTCCTCGAACGGATTCTCCAGACGACGTCCGCCATAACGAGCAATTAACGCACGCTTCAGCTTCTCCCATGACAACTCATCTTCCGTCTCCATCAACAGGTTGAACCAATGAATGGTTGAACCTTCCATGCTCAAGCGAGCCAACTTCACACGCATCTCATCTGATGTGTTCTGAACATCAAAATAAATTTCGGCCCGTGTAATCCAAGCCACAGGATCGTCGCCATCAAACAGAGGCAATTTCACCTTCTTTCCGACGAGACGAGACTCACTCTGTGCAGATTCACCCGTAGAGGCTTCTCCTTCTGGAGTCTCTCCTTTCTTTCCCATCTGTTTGCTTAGTGCTGCTAGAACCAAGCTTTGTTGATGCATTTGCTGAGCGTGTTGCTGCATTTGAAGAGAAAGTTCTTGCAATGTTGCCGTCACATTTCCCATCTGTGTCTCCAAAGCGTCAACTCTATCACCCATCTTAGGCTTCCTTGGCATCTACAGTCGTCTTCTTAGTGTGAGTTTGATCCGATAGGTCGGACCAATTGATGGGTCTTAAAGTACAAAACAGTAAAGAAATGGATAGAACAGTGTGGTTAGAATTAAGAAGCTGCAATTGTATTACTATAAGATCCACAATTACAGGAAAATACGGAAGGAAGAAAAGGAAAATAACAAACTGGTAGTGGCTACCAATTCCCAAGCACGAAGTGCTCCCCAAATCACCAAAGGTGACCCCACCAAATCCTAACTGAATTCCTTCCTGATTATTCCCTTCCAGTTGTAGCTACATATAGCCACTCTCATGCACTTCATTCATTCACCGCCACATCATCATCTTTAATTCCTTTTGTCCTCCTCCTCGTGTAAACTCTCCACACCCTTGGCCTAGGTCCCACTTCACTAATCACATTTCTATCACATAACTTCCTCCCTTCTTATTCAAACATTAAAAAAGAACATTTGATAGAAGTATTTTGGGTTAGAATAATAATGCAAGTGTGAGCATGTGGAGAAACAGTACCACAGTGGATAAGAATGTGATAACTTTAACATTTATAAGTGGGAGAATCCACTCACCTATCACCTTAAGGTTTAGGTAGACAAGTGGTGTGTCTCTCACAAAGGTACGTAATCCTCAACTTTGTATCAATGCTTTAGTAACCCCCAACAAATGGTATCTGTAACACCCCGATTTTTCTTTATTAATGATTTAATTGGAATATATGTGTATTTTGTGTTATTGGGTTATTGAGTGTTAGAATAGTTAAATAATACAATTGGGCCTTAGTTAATGGATTAGTGAGGAAGAGAATTAAGACCATTAATGAAAGTAGAGTTAGTAAGACTTGTGAAACAAATAGAGTTAGTAAGAAGAAAACAACAGAAGAGAAGAAAAGGGATAAAAGAAGAAAGGGGAGAAAAGAGAGAAGAAGAAGGAAGAACCATAGAAGTGTCTACATCTAAGGTAAGTATAGACATTATTTGATTCATGGGAGTATGTGATAATATTTGATGGATGGTAACATGGAATTAGAGATTTGTTCTTCAATTTTCTATTTTGACATGTTCGAGTTAGATTTGAGGTTCATAAATTGGATGTTAGAAACCATGTTTTAACGTTTCTAATTGACGATACATTCTAGATATAAGTTAATATGTATTTAATTTATGAATTAAGACTGTTTGGGATGGGTTTTTATGGAGAAATATGATTTGGGCAAAAGCTGCTCGCAATAGATTTTTCTGCGTAATCACGAAACCGCTTAGCGCGGTGAAGGGTGCTTAGCACGGCCCGTAACACCCCTCTTCTAACCCCAAATAAATATGGCATAAAATCATAGTAAAATAAAATGCATCACACAAGGGGCGTCACATTTGGAATTACACAACATCCACAAATATCAAAATTTCATACTGGTCATGATCATAACACGTATTTGAATTCATGTTTCCAAATAAAATATGAAACATATATTTCACAGCGGAATAATTAATTCATCAACAAAATAATAATGATTGATATCCCATACTACCAATCATATCACAAGTACTAGGCACCAAGTTCATACATCTCGTCATCTCATACATATCCAGATAAAAGAGAATAATAACAAATATTTCTCAAAATAAGTCATAACATGAATCCAAATAAAATCCTTTGTGTTACATAGACTAGAGCAATGACTCACTACCTAGTATAAGGATAAACTAGCTAATTTCCTCAACTAGTCTCGTGCGAAGCACCACTATCCTCGGAACCTTCACGTTACCCACACAGAGGCAACATCACAACAGAAGGGTGATAATTCACATTATTATCGAAATGTATATAAATTGGAATTAATATAGAAACAACATTTATAATAAAATCCTCCACACTTCAAGTGATATTCCATAAAGTGAGATTTCACAATCCAAATAGCAATAAATGTCATTACACAAATATTCCAAGTATAACATATTCACATTTATCACTTACGACATAAAAGTCACCAACATAATCAATCAAATAATCCATATATTCAATTTCCACATTTTCCAACATAAAACATACACTCTTTAATGACATATGAGACATTAATGCAATGGAACTCATGCATGTGGTACCATTGTGAACATCAAGCTCACCTCGCTTCTGATTCAATAACTTAGAACCAAAGCCACACTTCCGGTCCGAACAAGACCAAAGCCACCAATATGAACATATAGTTCACCGCTTCTTTTCCCATATAGGATCAAGCACATTGTGAACCCAAAGTTTCACCACTACTATTTCCATTCAAGGATCAAGCCCATTGTGAACCCAAAGTTTCGCCGCTACTATTTCTATACAAGGATCAAGCCACCAATACCGGAGTTCCAACTCCCCATGAATGCATGTGCAATTTAACCAACAACATATGCAATTAAGATTATCCACCAACCTTAATTATCAAGTATATCACAATAATTCAACACATTTGAATTATCCACCATTTTGCACAAACATCATGTTTCATCATCAACAATAATACACATAGTATTTACTATCATCACACATCACAAATAACACATAGCATATACGCCAACACATGTTATTCTCAACAATTCACCAAGACACAACATACATATACTAAAATCAAGTATCATATATTCATAGCATTTAGTAACTCAACACACCATAATAACATATATCAAACAATTCCAAAACATATTATTTCAATTCATCATCCATTCGTAACACATATCAAATAATACGCAAACTATCTTTCCAATTCAACACCAATTCACAATGTACATAACACATATACATATTGTAACACGGTGGGAGAAGTGACTTGTTTGTTTTGTGTTTTCTAGCAAATGTGCTGATAGCAAGAGTCTCCACCAACTTTTCTTTTATCCAATAAAGGAAAGGTGAAAAGAACATGAAAGACCTTTTATCGATTCTGAGTTTGGGAGGTAATTATGAAAAGGGAAGGTATTTGCACCCTTTCCATCCGTAGTTATCTACGGGCTCTTAATTGCTTTAGCTCACCTTTTGAAAATATGCTTTCTGTATGTGTGTGATTTGAAATGTATTTGAAAAGTATTTGAAAAGTATTTCGCTTTGACTTCGTAATGATTCTTGTATCAGCCCTCAAGAATGTATACAAAGTGTTTGGAAATGTTTCTTTGAAAAAATGTAACTTTGTAGTGATTCTCGTTGGAATGTATACAAAGTGTTTGTAAATATTTTTGAAGATTGTGTGAGGTGTGAAAAGTATTTTTTGAATGGAGCAAGCAATTAAAAGTCTTATTACCTACTTAGGAGGTCGTTCTTTGTTATTTTCCTTTTCCTTTAAGACAGCGTTATCCATTCCATTAGTTGGTAGGTAACTCTATCCGTTGGATGTAAAGGGACGGGCGTAGGGCCATCGTATGGTCATTGAAGGCAACATTGTAAGGATACCTTTAGCAATTCAAAGCGGCAATCATCATTTATTCATAGGCAACAACCGAGGGACGAGATCATATATTCGTAGGCAACATTGAGGGTCATCGAGGGACTATGATCTTTATATCGAAAGGACTATGATGATGTTATTCGTAAGCATCTTTGCTAATGGTACTCCTATGTTCGAGGGACATGACCATTTTTATTCGAAAGGCAACAAGAGAGGATACCCTAAGGGTGTGAATGGGTGCAAATAGTGGATTGATTCAGATATTATCTTAAAGTTAAGGTTATCTACGATTGATTGATTAGTTTTTCCATATGATAAGTGCCAAAATGTAGTTATTTTGTATATATATTTTGTGGCACTTATCGGTTCTTTTGTTGATATTCTTCGAATAAATCCCTCGTTTTTGGTATAAATGTGTACATAATAGAATAATTTAGTTTTTGTGTAAATATTGTATCATTTTATAGTTTTCATCTCTTTTATAGGTATTCATTCATAATTGGAGCATTGAGTATTAAGTGTCGAAGACACGGCTTCAAACGCGCGATTTGAGCAACTCATCAATGAATAAGGCTCAAAATCAAATAATAAAAATCATCAATTTGGTTTATATTTTTTCATGGTTAGATAGTAAATTGAATAAGCTTTCCAACGCTTCAAACCGGGCGCAATTCCTAGTTACAGTTCTCAAGTTATGGCCGAAACAGTTTTGGTGTTTCAACTTACTGCTGGTTGTCGCCCCATGGTCGCCAGGCGAAGCAGAGGCGACTAGTAGCGTGGAAAAAACGCGTTTTAAAGCATCATGCGAAGCTTTTTGATCGTCGGGCAAAACTGTGCAGACAGAAATGCATATTTAGGAAAAAAACACATTTTTTAGGTATGTTTTGGGTATTTTTGAACCCCAATCCATCATACTTCATTTTTTGGTCTAGAGAGCTTAGAAGACAATATTGGAGCTTGCATTTGGATGATCTAGAGTCGAATCTATCGTCGATTGGTGTTGACAAACCAAGAAATGTTTGGTTCCTCTTCTTCTCTTCTCTTTGTAATCTCTTTTGTTGGGTTTTCTTTGTATATCTACTCTTAACACATGTATATTTGTCGCTCTTGGCGTTGTATAAAGTCTGCTTTATGAATTTGTGTTGGTAGTTATCTTAGGTTTTTACTCTATGTTAGGGATTTGAGCTTGCTAGAGATAGACTTCTTAGATTTTTACCTAGGATGATTATCAGTTAATTTCTAAATGCTAGAAATAGGTTTAGAGCTGACATTCACCATAGAGTATTTGATCTTAATGCCTCTATGTCGGTGAAGTATGTTGGAGATGGGTATGGAGGTGACACAATTGACTTCTGGTTGTCGAGGTATGCCAAAAATGGATATTGAAGTGATTCGGGAGGAATCTCAATTTAGGTTAAAAATAGTTTAGATTGTGAGAGGTATGTGATGACACAGAGGAGTATCGTAGGCCGAGTATGACATGGCGGTAGATTTAAGTTTGTGACGGGTAGTGTGCATTCGTTCCAGACAAGCTGTCTATCATTTATAGTTTTTGTTCATTTACTTTTTTGTCTTTTATTTTCAACTCTTTTAATCCAAAACTCATTAACGGTAGAATTGTCGAACGACAAATCAATAACCAATCTCTGTGGACACGATACGATATAACCTAACTGGTATATATCACCCGGTAAAAATAAATACCAACCTTTGTTTGCCCCTTTGAGCTTTTATCCATTTTGTTTAAGCGGTAAATATTCATAAAGAAGACTTTATACAACGCCAAGGGCGACAAATATACATGTGTTAAGAGTAGATATACAAACAAAACCCAACAAAAGAGATTACAAAGAGAAGAGAAGAAGAGGAACCAAACATTTCTTGGTTTATCAACACCAATCGGTGATAGATTCGACTCCGGATCATCCAAATGCAAGCTCCAATGTTGTCCTCTAAGCTCTCTAGACCAAAAAATGATGTATGATGGATTGGGGTTCAAAAATACCCAAAACATACCTAAAAAATGTGTTTTTTTCTTAAATATGCATTTATGTCTGCACAGTTTCGCCCAGCGACCAAAAAGCTTCGCCTGGTGCTTTAAAACGCGCTTTTTCCACGCTACTAGTTGTCTCTGCTTCGCCCGGCGACCATGGGGCGACAGCCAGCAGTAAGTTGAAACACCAAAATTGTTTCGGCCATAACTTGAGAACCGTAACTTAGAATTGCGCCCGATTTAAAGCGTTGGAAAGCTTATTCAACTTCCTATCTAACCATGACAAAATATAAACCAAATTGATGATTTTTATTCTTTGATTTTGAGCCTTATTCATTGATGAGTTGCTCAAATCGCGCGTTTGAAGCCGTGTCTTCGACACTTTATTACTCAATGCTCCAATTATGAATGAATACCTATAAAAGAGATGAAAACTATCAAATGATACAATATTTACACAAAAACTCAATTATTCTATTATGTACACATTTATACCAAAAACGGAGAATTTATTCGAAGAATATCAACAAAAGAACCGATAAGCGCCACAAAGCATATATACAAAATAACTACATTTTGGAACTTATCAACTCTCCCCAACTTGACACATTGTTTATCCTCAAAAAAAGTCAAGTAAACCTAAAGAAACAAAAGACGATAATCAAAGAATCACGAATCAACAAATTTTTATAACGGAAAACAAATGTATGGTTCAAAGAAAAACGTACACGGAAAACACAAACTTACCACTATCCTACAACGATAACATATAAACGAAATAAATCCTAAGTACAAAAATCATGCAAAAAATTCTAAAACAAAACAAGCTCAATCATGAATCGCACCTAGTAAAAATTCATCGGTAGATGAAGAACACACAAAGGTGAGGGATAAAAAACACTCCTCCACAATCTTGCAAACAATAGACTAAATTATGCATTCATCCAAAAACATATTGAAAATACAAATGCAAGAATCACAAGGGTTTTTCAAGGTTGCAATGTGACTTGGTTAACAAACAAGTGATAAGTCCTAAAGCTAATCGAAACAAAAACTTGCCTAAACCTAAGGGAGTGATCAACTCACAAAGTTCCAAACAATACAATTTCAGTCAAACTTATTCTTCATCACCAAATTTCACACCAACACACCTCACTTATTAACATAACATTATTCCTACTCTTTTTGTTTTTCTTTTTCAAAGCTTTTCTCTTTTTTTTCTTTCTTTTTCTAATCTTTATTTTTCACATTTTTTTCCTTTCTTTTTCTTTTCTCTTAACCTCATACTAACCACAATATAAGTATATAAACATGTCTCTCCCCAACTTGAATCCAACCAACATTAATGTGTGAATACTCCCTACTTTCTAAGGCAAGGTAAAAATCCATACAACAACATATAATTGAGGGTTCAAGAAACAAAGAAATCAACATCCATACAAAAAAGGTGAATTGACACTCATAGACAAGCATCAAGTTCAAATAAACATGGATATTAATAAAAGCTCAAAGGGGATAACAAAGGTTCACACACTCACAAGGTGAATTGAATATTTGGCCAAGGTAGTTATGCTCAAAATCAACAAAATGCCTTGATCATTTTCTTGCAATCATACAATCAACACAAAATAAAAGACTAAGCATAATATAATCTAGTTAAAACAAGAACGTGGACTCTCATATGTAAACAATGGAAAGCTTCCTCACATTTATGGGTAAAAAGGGAACTAAAGTGATTCATTTCATGAGCAAGTAATGCAAAAATAATGAATATCATGGTAATTATACAAATGATACACTTCCTAAACATGTTATGATATAGAAAGCGATAAACGAGTACCTGACGTGTACCAACTTTAAACTATCATTACCATACATCCGCAAGTTGAAACGATCAAACTCAGAAAATAACCTCAAAAGTCTTCAAGTTACTGGACCAAAATTTGAGTCCAAACAACAACAAAAGAATTAGAAAAACAAAGTTTACAATATTTACAACCAACAAAACTCCTCAAACTAAACACGACAAGCTTGCGGAAAACACAAAAAATTACATGACAAAACAAAGCAAATAACGATACAAAAACTTGATGAAAATGAATTAACAAGTTGAAAAGTGAAGATTTGAAATTAAGAGCAAGTCCTATTTCAACTTGTTAAAACACAAGCCACCAAACAACATAAACAAACATGTTTGTTTTACATCGTAAGCTCGACGCCTTTATTGTGCGAGCACTAGTAACCTCCTCTCGTCATGCCATAGAATTACCACACCGCGCAAACTTAAAGAAAGTGTCCTAAGAACCACACAACAAACGTTACGAGTACGAGACAATTCACAACATCACATGAAAGCTAAGAAAATCACAAATATGCACAAGTATGGAAAGTAAACACATAACATGTACAAGTAACAATATACAAGTTCATATACAAAGTCTATATAACATATACATTAATTACAAAACTCAAAAACTACGGAATTATCGCAATACATAAATAATAAAACCAATCCCCGGTAACGGCGCCATTTTGTTGAAGCGGTAAAGCAGCAAGCAAAGAGTTGGTATTTATTTTTACCGGGTGATATATACCGGTTAGGTTATATCGTATCGTGTCCACAAAGATTGGTTATTGATTCGTCGTTCGATAATTCTACTGTTAATGAGTTTGGGATTAAAAGAGTTGAAAATAAAAGACAAAAAGTAAATGAACAAAAACTATAAAGGATAGACAACTTGTCTGGAACGAATGCACACTACCCGTCACAGACTTAAATCTACCGCCATGTCATACTCGGCCTACGATACTCCTCTGTGTCATCACATACCTCTCACAATCCAAGCTATTTTTAACCCAAATTGAGATTCCTCCCGAATCACTTCAATATCCATTTCTGGCATACCTCGACAACCAAAAGTCAATTGTGTCACCTTCATACCCATCTCTAGCATACTTCACCGACACAGAGGCATTAAGATCAAATACTTTATGCTGAATTTTAGCTCTAAACCTATTTCTAGCATTTAGAAACTAACTGATAATCATCCTAGGTAAGAATCTAAGAAGTCTATCTCTAGCAAGCTCAAATCCCTAACATAGAGTAAAAACCTAAGATAACTACCAACACAGATTCATAAAGAAGACTTTATACAACGCCAAGGGCGACAAATATACATGTGTTAAGAGTAGATATACAAACAAAACCCAACAAAAGAGATTACAAAGAGAAGAGAAGAAGAGGAACCAAACATTTCTTGGTTTGTCAACACCAATATCTGTGGACACGATACGATATAACTTAACAGGTATATATCACCCGGTAAAAATAATATCAACTCTTTGCTTGCTCGCTTTACCGCTTCAACAAAATGGGGCTTGCCATACAATCCTATTAGCATACATCTAAGTAGTTTATAGACAGTTTATAAGAGTTCGGAAAGTAAAAGGTGCGGGAAAGTAAATTCTAAGCTATTCATTATAGAGGTGCAGAAAGTAAATGTGGAAAGTAAACTATGCTATTACCAAAATAACCCTTGCGACCTATACATTGATTTCTAGAATTTAAATGTGAAAAAGCAACAAATAAGTAAAAGAAAAATGTTTTGAGGTTAGTAAAAAAATGCCTAAGGTTGGTAGAAACCCTAATTACTATGTGAAAATCGGGTAAATCGGAAAACCCTAAGTCTAATTGTTTTTAATTAATAAAAAAAATTTAATTTAAATTAAATTAATTAACCTAATTTAAACTAATTAAACTCATTAAGAAAATAAAAAAAGTTAAGTGGTAATTAATTTTAATTTTTTAATTTATTAACCTAATTAACTGTCTAATTAATTAAATGGTGATGAATTAATTAATTAGTTAATTAAGAAAATAATTAAGAAAATATGAAAAAAGAAAAAGAATTGGAAAAGGGTTAGAAAAAGGCTGGGGGACACCAGAGATCGAACTCGGCCCCCCAGGGTTACCAATCCTACGCCTTTGCCATCTGAGCTGTTGGATTTAGCTGTGAAACAATCGCGTCCATCTGATCAAAAGCGCATCAAACATTTTGTTTTGGTTTTCAAAGTTAGTGCGTGTGGGCCCTAGTATTATTGAAAGATCCAATCAAATGAAGAAAAAACGCCACGCCAGGGTCAAAGAGGTCAGCGTCAGAATCCCCACTAGAACCCTATCTTTGATCATCTTCTCTGGTGGGTTCAATTTTCAATACCTGCAAAAAACTCAAATTCGAAATGCAAGGTTAAGGCTACCCCCCCCCCCCTAAATTAGGCTCTGCGAATTCAATGGTGTCGTCATTTTATCCTAAAAATGCCTGTAGGATGAGTTTTAAAGAAAATAAGCTGAACTGCCCTAACCATGGCAATTCATGATTATGACATTATAAGCCTCATGCGATGTATGGAACCTGTTCTATTTGATCTCAGGAAAATATTAGTGATGTTAGTTCAGGAAAAAACATGATAAAAATCAAAATACGAAATTCAAAAATATGAGGCAATCGGAGTTCATGATGCATGTGTTTCAGGGATGTTTGGCCATGGCTTTGGACTTGTACTTACTCTACAATACCTCAGGAACACGAATGAGCATTTAGAATTTCTTGAAAACGATTGGAGAATGGACTTTGAGTTTGGATATGATCTTGTATGCAATTCGTGTCCTTTGCATTTGGATATGATCTTGTATTTATAGTGAATGCATTAGGTCAGAAACTTTGAGGAAAATATATTGCATTGATGGAGAGAATATTTGATTTGGAAATCACATGAAAAATCTCCAATATTGGCCAATCTTGAATTGATACCTCTTGGGAGTTTTCTTACAGCTTGCATGAGCTATCTTGGACCTCAAGACAAACAAAATCAAGCCTAACACGCCCTTCCTTGTATTTTTTGCATTTTATTTAATTTAAATTGAATTTTAATGTTTTAATTCAAAAGTAAATTAAATAAATAGAATAGAGGCGTGCAAGTGGGCTTAGAAGTCATGTACTATCTAAGAAATAAGTCCAATCTATAAAAACCGTGGCCCACTTGGAAAAATTTTGAATTTGCTTAGTATTTCCCTTCATGCACTTCTTCAAAAATGCCAAACTTGCACAAGTTGTATCTTGCTAAATTTTTATCATTTTGAAGTGTTCTTGGACTTTTTAAAAATATTAATATGTCCTCTAAACACTCTTTTTGGTTTCATCTTCATTGAAGCTTCCATGTTCATGTACACCTCTTGGAAAAAGATGACTTTTTATTGACTTTTAAAAGGACCTATGATGTCTTGGCTTATATCTCTCAAATGAAGCATTTTTGGACAAAGCTTGTGAGACACAAAGTTGTAGAGAATTGAATTCCCTTTAAAATGAGATTTGGTGAAAAACTTTCTGATGAAGTGTTATACCCCAAAATTTGCCCTCCATCCTCTCAAGATATTTCATACATCCATACCCAAGGATTCCTCAAGAGTTGATCAGACAAACTCTCTCCTAGACAATCAACCCAAACTAGGGTTTGGTACTTCTCAGGTCAAGATGGACTTCCAACATCTCCAATGTTCATCATGCCTCCTCATATGCTTCAAGGATTCTCCATGTCAAGTTTCAAGCCTTACAAGTCAAGTTTCCTCAGACAATTGCTCAGATGGTTGAAAATCAGTTGTATTGGACAAAAAGTCAATTGTGGTCAACATACAGTCAAACTTCATAATTTTTGGTCAACATCCTCATCTTGAAGTTACATTCATCATTTGATCAAGGGTTGATCATGATTCATCAAGAAAACTCAAGATTTGCTCAAAAGTCAAACTTTCTAAATTAGGGTTTCTAGGTGAAAAGTCAACTGAACTTTGACTGATCATAACTTCTTCATACTTTCTAAAAAAATTTTCAACCACCTCTTGTTTCGAAGGAAATTCAATTCTCTACAACTTCATGTCTCACAAGAATGTCCAAAAAATGCTTCAATTGAGAGGTATGGCTCAAAACATTATAGGTCATTTTCAAAGTCAACAAAAAGTCAACTTTTTGTTTTGAAGATATATTGAGGATGGAAAATCCAATTGAGATGAGACCAAAAAGGTTGGTTAGAGGACTCTTAGAGCTTTCCAAAAAGTCCAAGAACACTCAAAAATGTGGAAAATTGAGCAAGCTACACCATTCACAAGTTGGGAAATTTTGAAGAAGTGCACAAAGAGAAATACTTCTAAAAGTCAATTTTTTTGCAAATGGGCCTACTTTTTCTTCATCCAAACTTATTCCTCACACCATTAGGAATATCCAAGCCCAATGCCACGAATTTTTATTTTATTTTTCTATTTAATTTGGAATTTATTCATTTAAATACAAATTAAATTTAAAAATAAAGAATAAAATCAAAATTAATTGCAAACTTGATTTTTATTTCTTCCTTGGGATCCAATCAACTCATTAAAAGCCAGCATTTTTCGAAATTTGATGGATATGGCAAGATTGGATTGAAAATTGATCAAAATTTGAAGATTTGATTTTGTACAAAAATCAAATTTGATTGGCATTGATTATTGATCAATTCTTTCCCAAAACAACTCTGAATCCTTCTACTACATATACATGATACATACCACACGAGAGAGGGTAGAAAAATTGGCTCAAGAACCCTATTCCAAGCTCAAAAAAACCGTGGCAAACAAGCAAAGTGCAATCCTATTTCCAGCCATTTTCAATCGATTTTGAGGGGTCCAACACATTCCTTGATACCTCTTGAGTCGATCCAGACCTTTACTTTGATCAAAGCCATCCAGAATCGTGAAATCCGAAATCGGTTTGTTCTAGAAAAACCCAAAATCGTATTTTAATTTTCATGCATCTTTAACATGTTTTGTGTTTGTTTTTGTGATTAGTAGGAAGATTGTAAGCTTTCTGGGCACTTTAATTGAGTTTCCATGGCCGGAAACACGAAATGCCATGATTAGGGTTTCCTATGCCGTTTTAGGGTTTCTCTTAAATGGAAAAATTGGACCATGAGACCTATACCAATGCGTCCGGAATGATCTCAGGAATCGAACCATGCCTTTAGAATTCATTTATATTATGTGTGCTTGATTTTCGTTTTAGCTAGGGTCTGTAGCGTCGAACAATGGCCGACGCTAGCTTTCAAAAATTCAAATCGAGGACGATGAAGATTGGCGCGGGTTCGTGGCAATAGAGAGACGACGCGTGTTGTAATCCACTCACTCCGTTTCCAAACACGCTTGCACACTTGGCTCAGTTGGTTAAGGCGTTTCCTGTTGATGGATGCTCTCACATGTCTCCAGTTCGAACCATGCCAGGACCATTTGGTTTTTCTCTTTTACAAAACTCATATTTTCATACTTTTATTTTATTTAATATTTTGCATCTATTTTAATTCTTTTCATATTTTTATTTCATGCATTAAAAATCACCAAAATATTTTTTCCTTTTGCATTTATTTTCAGAAAATACTTATTTAATTTATAAAATTAAAAAATATAATTTTGCATGCATATTTATTTTTATTCATAATTTAGCATTAAAATCACTTTTAATTCATTTTTAATTATTAAATCGCATCCAAAAAATCCCAAAAAATTATTTTAGCATATTTATGTTATTTCCAGCATGTCAGATTTTTCTTATTTAAAAAATTGCATTTTTACTAAGATTTTCCTCTTATTCGATTTCATCATATTTTCCGATTTTCTCATCTTTTCACAGGTTATTCCGATTCAGACGTTTTCTTTTACTATTTTCTTTTTTCAATAATGTAATTGCCTATGGGATGTAATAGTTTAATTAGGGCTTTTATTTTCCGCAAGTTTAAATTATGTATCTGCCCCAAAGCCATGTAATAGCGTAGGACATTTACCTTTCCGCACTTTACCTTTCCGCGTTTACTTTCCGCACCTATAAACTGTTAGTAATTAGGCGTGTATGGCAAGACTAAAATCAACATAGCCCACTAATTTTCAAAGATAAAATATCTGAATTTGACACACTTCTTTCACACATGCACCCCTTAGGGTAATTCTCTCTCGTTGCCTTTTCGAATTCAAATGGTCAAGTCCCTCGAACGTAGAGGTATTCTAGCACCGTTGCCTTCAAAACAAATCATCATAGTCCCTTCGATACAAAGATCATAAGACCCACGACGTCGCCTCCGAATACATGATCTTGACCCTCGATTGTCGCCACGAAAATGATGATAGTCCCTTCGAATGTGCTAGGATACTTCCTACAAGTTGTTTTCTATGACCATCCGATGTCCCTTCGAATGTCCCGCTTATATCCAACGAATGGGGTTACCTACCAACTAATGGTATGGATAGCGCTATTCTAAAGGAACGTAAAATAACACGAAAACGACCAATTCTGAGTAGGTAATAAGACTTTTAGTTGCTTGCTCTATCAAAATACTTTTCACACCTCACACTTTTGTCAAAGTTCAAACTCTTTTCAAAAACGAGACATTTCCGAACACTTTGTATACATTCCTACATGAATCATTACAAAGTCAAAGCGAAATGCCTTTTCAAAACATTTTCAAACACACAGAAAGCACAATTTTTAAAGTGATCTAGAGCAACTAAGAGCCCGTAGATAACTACGGATGGAAAGGGTGCTAATACCTTCCTTTTCATAACCTTCTCCGTACTCGAGAATCTAACGAAGGTCTTTTTCGTACTTTTACCTTCCTTAATTGGATAAAAATAAAAGTTGGTGGCGACTCTTGCTATCCGCACATTTGCGATACAAAATACTAAAAGTCGTTCACCGTATTAAGCTGGCGACTCTGGGACACCCTAAAAGAGAATAAGGATTTCTAGATCATCTTTTACCGCTTCTGTTTGACTTGCTTGCTTTACTTTAAAGGGTTGCTTGGGTATTTCATTGTTGGGGATCCTACACCGGATCCGGTTTCCTTTTAGGTAAGTAGCAATAAATCGTCGACCGTTAGGCTATCGATATCAACATGATGGCTACGTTAGCGTGACACTTTGGTTGTCCTAATACTCTTCATTCCCAAGTTGAGGATAGTATTTGGCTTCTGCGTGGTGTCATCAAGCGCTAACTAAACTTTTAGAACCTTAATTGACCCATCCCGCCATTAGAAGGTAGTGAGATGGCGGCTTTTGTAGACCAAGGTTGGTTGATACTCGATGCTACGCTCATTGAGATCGACTTTTGGGATATTTTGATCGACCACTTGGCGTCATATTGAAATAAGCCTCTGAGAAAGATCAATGATTTGAGATTCCTAGAACCGGTTACTATTATAGGACAGATGAACCAACTCAAACTTTTGGTGGGGTAATCACCTATACCTCTTGCAAGCCTTAAACCTAGGCTCATTGTGTGAATTGTTTGTGTGTGCCAAATATGACATCATGACATCATTCGCATTGCATATCATTTCTAACTATTTCAAGGACCTAGGGATTTATCTTTGCTCTTTGTAGGGATTATGGCTTCTAGAAAGACTATCCGAATCAACTTCATGGGTATCCTTCTCAGCTCAAAGAATTGGTTTCAGAGATTCTCGATCATGCTCAGTTTGTCAAAAGATATGGTTATCTACTTGATTTGGTTATCTCCGGTTTTGAAGAAGATATGATGCATGTCCTATTCCAGTTCTTCGATCCGAAACACCATTGCTTTACTTTCCCAGATTATCAGTTGGTTCCTACCTTGGAAGAGTTCTCTAAGCTGCTTTGGGTACCTATTCTTGACCAAATGCCATTCGCCGGTCTAGAAAAGGTTCCTAAGTACGAAGACATTGCATCCGCCCTACATCTTAAGCGCTCTGACATTGAAGCCAATTGGGAAACTAGAAGTGGAGTTAAGTGTTTACTTGCCAAGTTCTTAATTAAGAAAGCCCGAGAATTCCTCAAAGCTATGAGTTTCCATGCATTCGAAGACATTGTGGCTTTGTTAATCTATGGTTTGGTTCTATTTCCCAACTCGGATCAATTCATAGATGTCAGTGCCATCAAGTTGTTTCTTACCCGCAATCCAGTGCCTACTTTACTTGGAGACATCCTACATTCTCTCTGCACTCATACTATCAAAAGACAAGGAACTCTCATGTGTTGTGTACCATTACTTTCTAGGTGGTTTATTTCGCACCTTCCTCCATCAGTTTTGAAGAACGAACAAAGGTTGAGATGGTCTCAAAGACTAATGTCACTCTCTCATTCAGATATCCGTTGGAATCTTTTCTCTCAAAAGACTTCACATTCATCGGCGTTGTGGAGAATTCCTAATGTACCACTACTTGGTATAAGGGAGGTATTACTTACAACCCTTCTTTAGATCTCGTCGGTTTGGTTTTCGAAGAGATGGTCCGCATGATATGCTTCTCCAAGATGTTGTGTTCGACTACAATCACGATCTCGAATTACCGCGAAGGTTCATACGCTTGGGGCATGGTAAAGAAGATACCAAGACTTTGGGGCACCAAAACTCCATTCCTTGGGAACCTTACCTCAAATGGGTGCGAGCTCGAGCTCAAAACCTCATGATGCCATTCACGCCTGTTTTACCAGTAATTATGGAACCTGTTGCTATAGGTGACGTACCTTATACTATTCTCCATCCTGACATGCCTACTAATTTTGAAGACTTGAAGAGATCTTGGATTCAGCTTAAAGAAGAAAGGGATACCTTTGAAGCTCAGTGTTATGCAAGCGAGAAGAAAGTACTAGAGTTGACAAAGCTACTTCACGAGGAGCGAAACATCAACGCCTACATCGGCACCAAGAGGAAGCGCCCGTGGGAGACTTAGAGCTTTTGATTTATATGATTTCTTTTATTTGTTCTGAACTATATCTTGTACTTAAAAAGAAAAAGAATAAAAGAAGTACTAATAAATGTTTGTTTATTGCTTGTTTTAAATTTGCTGCATTGCATTGCATTCGCATGCATTGCATAACATTGCATACATAGCGAAATTGCTCGGTACATGAGATGGTTTCATGATCTCCTTGGTCCAAGGCCAAGAAGATCGAAGAAGCTCATCAACGAAAGAAGAAGGTTGTTGGTCTCCTCAACATGGGGGCGCTACAAGGGTGGTCCTAAGAGGGTCAGTCGGATAGAGCTCTCTGAAGGAAGTGTCAAGAATGAGGGAACTGACAAGGATAATGGTGAAGGCGATCCCGAGCCCGAGAAGAATTATGATGATGGCCAATACTCGATGAGATGATAGGTACAAACAACTTGAAGACCGTTTGAATGCTGTGGAAAACCTGAAGATGTCCGGGCTGAATTTTGATGATCTGAGTCTTGTTCCCGGTGTTGTGATTCCTCCAAAGTTCAAAGTTCCAACTTTTGCAAAGTATGATGGCGTGTCTTGTCCTAAGCTGCATTTGAAGTCCTATGTCTAGAAGATCAATCCCCGATGAAAGTTGTGGATGCACTATTTTCAAGAGAGTTTGTCCGAACTCAATTAGAGTGGTACTATCGACTAGAGAATGATCGTACTTGGAGTGATTTGGTGATGCTTTCTCAGACATGAGTACAATCTTTGAATTGACACCCACTCGCATGCAACTACAAAGCATGTCTATGGGTCGTGATGAGAAGTTCAAGGAGTATGCTCGAAGTGGAGAGATCTAGCGGTTCACCACCCTTGTCCAATAGGGAGTTGGTTGATATGTTTATGGAACACTAACCATTCTTCAATCATCGATTGGAAACTCTTGATCGGATTCACCGAGCTGATTTTGATGACGATCGAAGGTATCAAGAGTGGAAAGATTCATGTAGAGTCATCATCAAATCTGCGAAGAGATCTTTTGGTGGTAAGAAAGAAGCTAATGTTGTGTATGATCGGAAAAGCCGAGCCAAGACCGACCGTGCTCAATCGTAGGGCGGTTGTGGTCTCGATCCGCATCGGCACAACCTCGGTGAGACAAGCGTATCGAGCAGCGCACGAAGGCAGATTAAGATCAACATGCCTTTGTCGCAAGCCTTGCAACACATGTTGAAAGCGGTGATTACCTTGAGGATCCTCCTCGAATGTCAACACTTCCTCTCCGAGATATAATCCTAATGCTAAGTGTGCTTACCATTCCAACAGCCGGGACACGATCGATGATTGTTGGACTCGAAGAACAAGATTCAAGATATGATTGAAGCTAAGCGATTGAGTTTGTCCCTCCTGTTGAGACTCCGAATGTGATCAACGCACCTATGCCTAATCATGACAAGAGTTCCAATGTTGTTGGAGAAGATACTTATGTTTTCAATATAGATGACTTGACCATTCCTCGATGGTATTAAGGAGAATTTCTGCGAGCGGTGTTAACCGGGATGCCCGAGAATTATCGTTGGTGCCCATCCGCACCTGATGGTTGTGCTTGGTTGAGAAGACGTGTTCAGTGCATGATGGACAACCGTGAGATACTATTTTTGAAACCACCTGTGCAGAAACTGTGTGAAGATATGTCTAAGTTGAAGATCGACGATGTGATTGAAACTGTACCATCTGTATGGGATACCTTGGGGCAGCCAAGTGGAAAGTATGATTACATGGTGAAGTACACTGTTCCTGATAGCTACAAGATTCCTATTGAAGACATTAAGGCGACCGGATGGGGTGACGATTTCCCAGAAGACTATGCTGATGTTAACACTATAAGGATTTCATCTGCTGATCTTGTGCCTAGAGTGGAACCTCTCATTATCACTTCTCCAAGACCAGTGCCATATTCCTCCGACAAAGCTATTCCTTGGAATTATGGAGCTGATGTTTACTATCATGGTGTCAAGCAAGACCCTCTGACCATTGAAGATCTTGCGATTAAAGCTACCATTCGACATTGACAACATCACGGATCAAGTAAGGTGACCAACGGAAGGGTATTCTCTCGAGATATTTCCTCCAAAGACACGCGACTCCACTCGCATTCACTACTCAATCCATTCCCAAGCTAGAGGAAAGAACCGGTGACTCATCCTCGGCCGAAGTACCAAAGGAAGTTCAAGACACCTCAAACAAGAAATGGAGGAAATTCGAAGATTATCAAGAAGAGTGACTACAATGTTGTGGAGCAGTTGGACAGACTCCGTCAAGATCTCTATGCTTGCTTTGCTCTTGTGCTCGAGGCCCATGCCAACGCCTTGGTGAAATATCGAAGAATGCTCATGTGTGCAAGACACTACTTGACCAGTTTGAAGTTTGTATTGCTAGCTAGCCAACAACGGCCTAGGCTTCTCGATCTTGATTTGACTCTATAGGAAACACAACAAAGCCTTACACATCTCTGTTGAATGCAAAGGCGTTACATTATCTCATGTTTTGGTGGATCTTGGTTACTCTGAATATCCTCCCAAAATTTTGATCGGCTTCATGTTGAAGGTTAGTTCGAGACCAGTGACATTATTGTGAGAGTTTTTATGGTTCTAAGCGAGCGATTACTTGGAGCTCACTCAAAGTCGGTTCCGGACTTTTGACTCCACTTTCTTTGTCATGGACATCCGTCCGACTTACTCTTGCCTACTTGGGCCCTGGATACATGGGGCGGTATACCTCTACCTTGCATCGGTGAAATACGGTGAAAGGAAGGTTGTTACGGTATGTGGTGAAGAAGAATATATGGTCAGTCATCTACAGTCATTCCGATACCTCGAGATGGAAGGTGAATTCTTTGAGACTCCCTGTCAAGCTTTTGAAACAATCCCCAGAGTCATGCCTGTTGACTCTCCGGTCATTCCTGAAGTTGCTAAAGCTCCGCCTAGGATGGCTTCGCTAAAAGATGCTCAAGCTGCTGTTGAACAAGGAGGTAGTACTATTTGGGGACAGCTCCCTGATCTTCCTTTCAAATCCGACAAGTATGATTTAGGCTTCACTGTCAAGGGTCAAAAGATGATACGCCGCGAATGTGCCGGCCAACTTCCTTTCCGCATCAGTCAGAGTGGAATCCATGCTATAGAAGATGACGACAACGACTTCGACATCAGCAAGTGGATCTTCCCAACTCCAGATAAAGGGCTCAACAATTGGAAGACTGAAGACGTCATACCAATCTCCTTTAGCTAGGAGTAATTGCTCTTGTTTTGTTCTGCTTTTCGTATTTTTTATGTTTTGAACGATAAAACTCTAAAGCCTAGTGCCTTGCCCGGGGCATCATGGCTCGTTTGCGAGGGTTATTATCTGTTGCTTGCGTATTTTCATTCAATAAATTCGTTGGACTTTTGCATTCAATTGTTTGTTTTCTTTCTTTTACTTTATCACCCCTTCAAAAAGCTATGTGCTTCTTACACACACCCGTGATACATTGCGAATCACTCCGAATCTCGTTGATATGACTATGCTATTGCTAAATATGACTTGACAACCCGATCTACCAAGCGAAGGCGAAAGTGAGGAAGATTGTGAAGTGCCGGAGAACTTGTCGCTGCTACAGAAGAGCGAGTTATCTGACCACACGAAGAGCAGATTGAGGTTGTGAATTTGGAGTCTTGTGAAAAAGCAGATCAAGATAGGAGCGGGTCTTGAGAGCGATGTCAAAGAAAGATTGGTTCGGATGCTACGAGACTACATCGAGGTTTTGCTTGGTCATACGAAGACATGCGGGTTTAGACATTGATATTGTTGTACCATTGCCGACAAAGAAGGTTTTCTCGGTGAAATGAAGGTTCGTCGCGTCGTCCCGAGATGTCGAGAAAATCAAAGCGAAGTTATGAAGCGGTTCAATGTCGGTTTCTTAGTTACTTCCTATCCGATGGGTTGCTAATGTGGTACATGTACTTAAGAAGGATGGCAAAGTGCGAATGTGTGTGGATTACGAGATCCGAACAAAGCGAGTCGAAGACGATTTCCACTTCCTCATATTGATGTTACGGTTGACAACACCGCTCGGCATAAGGTTTTCTCCTTCATGGATGGTTTCTCCGGTTACAATCGGATCAAAATGGCTCCGAAGACATGGAAGACTACTTTTGTTACGTGGGGCACTACGCTACAAAGTTATGTCGTTCGGATGAAGAGCGCCACTTATCGTGCTATGGTGACATTGTTTCATGACATGATTCATCACGAGATAGAGGTCTCGTCGACAACATGATAGCTAGATCACAGACTGAAGAAGAACATCTTGATCATTTGCAGAAGTTGTTTGATAGGTTGAAGAAGTACAAACTGAGACTTAATCCTAACAAGTGCACATTTGGAGTCAGATCCAGAAAACTCCTAGGTTTTGTTGTCAGTGGAAAAGGTATTGAAGTTGACCCCGCCAAAGTTAAAGCCATTCAAGAAATGCCGGCGCCCCGCACCGAGAAGGAAGTCAGAGGTTTCTTGGGCCATTTGAACTACATTGCCAGATTCATTGCACATATAGCGCTACTTGTGAACCAATCTTCAAGTTACTTAAGAAAGATCAAGTAGTGGAAT
The DNA here is from genome assembly GCA_021764765.1 of Vicia sativa. NCBI lineage: Eukaryota > Viridiplantae > Streptophyta > Magnoliopsida > Fabales > Fabaceae > Vicia > Vicia sativa. Next base: position 99,254,044 of record CM038796.1, on the reverse strand, counting down.
GGAGCAGCGATTGCGGATCGCTTTTGACAAAATCAAGGAGTACCTACGAATCCTCCTATCACGCCGCGAAGGAAGACCTCTTATCATGTACTTGCGGTGTTAGAGAACTCAATGGGGTGTGTTGGGGCAACATGGCGAGTGCAGTCGAAAAGAGCATGCAATATACTACCTTAGCAAAAGTTTACCGTGAAACAAGATACTCACAACTCGAGAAAACTTGCAACGCTTTGGCTTGGGTCACGACTAAGGCGTATATGTTGACTCACACTACCTTATTGATCTCCAAGATGGATCCGATAAAATACATATTTGAGAAACCAGCTCTCTCGGAAGAATAGCAAGATGGCAAATGATCTTGACCGAATCGACATCCGTATACTTCTCGAAAGCAATCAAAGAAAGTGTAGTAGCCGATCATTTGGCTCATCAAGCCGTGAGACGACTATCGGTCTATGCGATTCAATTTCGGCGAAGATGTTCTACTAATTCTGATTGTGAAGAACCGAGGCCAGACGAAGGACACGAACAAGGATCCCGATGGACTATGGTTTTGATGGAGCCTCAACGCACTTAGCAATGGCATTGGCGCCATCATTACATCCCTAGCGGACATCGCCTTTCACCGCCAGACTTTGTTTGTTGCACTAACAACATGGCGAATCTGAGCGTGCATCATGGGTATCAAAGTGCTATTGACTTAAGAATCAAGTTCTTACAAGTGTATGGAGACTCGACTTTAGTAATCGATCGGATTAAGGCGAGTGGGACACGAAGCATCCGAATCTCATCCCATATCGAGAGCATGTTCGAGTTTGATCCCTACTTTGAAGAGATTACTTTCAACCATATTCCACGAGAAGAGAATCGGTTGGCGCATTGGCTACTATGTCGTCTATGTTCAAGGTCGGATGGGACAACGAGGCTCCCGGATCATCATTGAGAAGTTTGTGAACGGTAGCATTGTTATGAGCTTGATACAAAGAAACCTTGGTACTACGACGTGAAGAGATATCTTGAGACTCGGGAATATCCAGAGGGCATCTATCAATGATAAGAAGTTCTTGAGAAGATTTGCATCAAATTCTTCCTCGAGCGACATCCTATACAAGCGCAACCACGACTTGTGCTTACTCCATGTAGACCGGAAAAGCAGTGAGCGTATCATGGAAGAGTTACGAAGGCATTTGGTACCCACTCCGTGGACATACGATGGCAAAGAAGATTACGAGAACGAGTTACTATTGGTCCACCATGGGCGATTGTCATTCGCTCGATCTTGTCACAAATGCGGTTATGCGGACAAAGTACACGTACCTCGGTACCTCAATATTTAACTTCTCCTTGGCCTTTCGCAATGTGGGGCCTTGACATGATCGGAGAAATCAAGCCCACGGCTTCCAACGGACATCGTTTCATCCTTGTGGCAATTGACTATTTCACCAAGTGGGTAGAAGCGACCTCGTTCGCATCATTACCAAGAATGTTGTGGCTCGATTCATCAAACATAATCTTATATGTCGGTATGGCACTCTGAAGGATTATCACGGATAATGGCTCTAATCTCAACAACAAGATGATCACTAAACTACGCACGCGATTCAAGATCAAGCATCACAACTCTTCTCCTTATCGGCCTAAGATGAATGGCGCGATGGAAGCCGCCAACAAGAATATTAAGAAGATTATCTGAAGATGCGGTGACTTATAAAGATTGGCATGAGATGTTACCATTTGCTCTTCATGGTTATCGCTCTGATACGGACATCAGGGGCAACCCATTCTCTCTTGTATACGGTATGGAAGCCGTCTTACCCATCGAGTTCGGTACCCTCCGAGTCCTCGGGACGTAGAGTTAAACGAAGCGATTGGGTCCGGACCCCTTGACGATTAATTTGATTGATGAGAAGCGGCTCGCATCCATACGCCATAGAGATCTATCGAGCGAATGATCGAGCATTTAACAAGAAAGTCAAGCAAGAGTCTACCAAGTCGGTGATCTAGTAGTCAGCGCATCATTCTTCCACAAGGTGATCGAGGGCAAATGGACTCCCACCTCGAGGGACCATTTGTAGTCAACGATATTTTCCGGTGAGCTATGATACTCGGCACCATGGATGGTGAAGACTTCCCACCACCGTGAGCGCAGACATAGTCAAAAATACTACGCGTAAAGAGACCCGCTAGGTCGGTGGCCTAGGCAAAAATAAGGGCATCTGGCGAACCAAAAGGGTTCGGGAAAAATTAAGGATATATGCAAAACATGTACACCGCAAGTCGAAAACACGAAAAGGCGGCTTGGGCAAAAAGGTATCCGTGGGCGAAAAAAAGAAAGGCGGTCTAAGCAAAAGTTAAGGATTTAAGCGTACGACTATGTCACGTCCAGATCACCTATCTACAGACTACTATCAGCATTCAAGATTCAAATGGCGAAGATCAGTTCACTCACTTTCTACTGACATCAAGGAGATGAGATAGCTGAAATATATGAGTACTAGCATAGTTGGAACTTAACGAGATTGTTTCCGCATAGCTTTTTACTTTTCTCGTATACAAACTACTCGACCATACGCCACCTTTCAAATAAACACAAGTTTTCTTTCTCTTTACAATTTTTGTTGTTGTCGTTTGCATAAAGTCCAACGTTTGCTTTGAATGATTATATGCATCTAACAATAAGAATTTGATCACAAACATGCGAAAAGTGGACATACAAAAGTAATTACTACAGGCTCTAGGAATTGAGATGGCGAAAGTCACCAATGCATTTCCCACAGGCGGGATCCGCACAGTGATGTCACTCACAATAAACCTCCCCAGTGAGTATCGCTAGTCCCGAGCAATGATTCCACTCAAGCGAGCAATGTTACATCAGTCTCAAGCGGTAACACTTCATCCCCCAAGTATTTATCATCGTGAATATCTCCCAACAATTCCCTTCTCTCCAGCAGCGGTATCCGGACTCAAAACTTGGTCAGATAGTGCACCGGAGAAAATCTACATCTTCTAGTCCCCAGTTAGAGATTCCAACGGGCCCCAACCCGGTCTCCCAGCAACTACCAAACACCCTCCGGCAAGATCTACACCCAAAACCCCCAGTAGAGCGCCTCCTGATTCTTCCCAGCAGGATCTATGTATGAGATCCCCAACGACGAGTTTCTCAATCTCTACCTCCCTCAACGATATCTAGGCCCGAGACTTGGTCAGATAGTGCACCGGAGGAATTAAAGTTATCTCTCTTCTCAGGATCTCCGTCCTCGAACAGAAGTCAGAAATCTCCAAGGAAAACATCCGCATCTTCTTCAAGATGGATATGTTTTGAAATACCGCGGCATCTATCATTCATACATTTCTCATAAAGTCATAATTCATATACATCTATCATTCATACATTCATATACATCTTCATGCATCATACTTTGCATAAAACTAACCAATGATCTATCAAAGTTTCTCTTGTTTTCTCCAAAACAGGTGAAAATCACCGGCATAAACGGGTCCAAGATTAAGCCCGAATCTCGGCGGAAAACTATCGAAGACCGCCCTAGTTGTCCTCCGACATGGTCGAGATTAAGCCCGAATCTCAACGGAAAACTATCGAGCGACCACCCTCGCTGTTCTCCAACGGTGGATCCGGGATTAATACCCGAAGCTAGACAGGAAACCCTATCCGAACGATCACAAGCTATCCTCCGATAGCAGGCAGTGGATCAACATCCGATGCACAACAGGGAAGCCATCCGTACTTTGCCAACTATTGTCCCTCGGGCGATCACACGAAGATCTGTTACGACTCTCTTATTATCACAAGACTACAGTGCGGCGTGCGACTCAGTTGCCTTGGATGGCATCTTAAGCCCATCTCCGACTACTTGTCAACATTACCCCTTTTTGGAATGCTGCATATTTGGTTAAAAATCAATACAAACCAATAACTTCATTCAAAGATGGGCACAAAGTCTAACATACGACTCCTCCCGGATGGCATCCTAAGCCCATCTCCGTGCTCCTTCCAGAAATGTCTACAAGAGCCTAGCGTACGGCTCATTCTCCAGCATCAATCTTTCGAGATGGAATCATAAGCCCATCACATCGGTTCTCCTGTCAACAATCTTGAGTCTAGCGTCGACTCATTCCCAGTGAAATCTCCGGCTTCTCAAATGGCATCGTAAGCCCGTCCGGCATCACCGACCAGTGAGTGCAAATTTTGGTGTACTCGAGTGTTCAATCATCTTCTACCTCCAGTCACGAAGGCAGGCGTGTCAATCTAACCTTCGGTATAAGAAGATTGAGCAGGGCATGTCATACCCCAAAATTTGCCCTCCATCCTCTCAAGATATTTCATACATCCATACCAAGTTCCTCGGCAGTTGATCGACAAACTCTCTCTAGACAATCAACCCAAACTAGGGTTTGGTACTTCTCAGTCAAGATGGACTTCCAACATCTCAATGTTCATCATGCCTCCTCATATGCTTCAAGTATTCTCCATGTCAAGTTTCAAGCCTTACAAGTCAAGTTTCCTCGACAATTGCTCGGATGGTTAAAATTAGTTGTATTGGACAAAAGTCAATTGTGGTCAACATACAGTCAAACTTCATAATTTTGGTCAACATCCTCATCTTGAAGTTACATTCATCATTTGATCAAGGGTTGATCATGATTCATCAAGAAAACTCAAGATTTGCTCAAAAGTCAAACTTTCTAAATTAGGGTTTCTAGGTGAAAAGTCAATGAACTTTGGTGATCATAACTTCTTCATACTTTCTAAAAAATTTTCAACCACCTCTTGTTTGAAGGAAATTCAATTCTCTACAACTTCATGTCTCACAAGAATGTCCAAAAATGCTTCAATTGAGAGGTATGGCTCGAAACATTATAGGTCATTTTCAAAGTCAACAAAAGTCAACTTTTGTTTTGAAGATATATTGAGGATGGAAAATCCAATTGAGATGAGACCAAAAAGGTTGGTTAGAGGACTCTTAGAGCTTTCCAAAAAGTCCAAGAACACTCAAAAATGTGGAAAATTGAGCAAGCTACACCATTCACAAGTTGGGAAATTTTGAAGAAGTGCACAAAGAAATACTTCTAAAAGTCAATTTTTTGCAAATGGGCCTACTTTTCTTCATCCAAACTTATTCCTCACACCATTAGGAATATCCAAGCCCAATGCCACGAATTTTTATTTTATTTTTCTATTTAATTTGGAATTTATTCATTTAAATACAAATTAAATTTAAAAATAAAGAATAAAATCAAAATTAATTGCAAACTTGATTTTTATTTCTTCCTTGGGATCCAATCAACTCATTAAAAGCCAGCATTTTTCGAAATTTGATGGATATGGCAAGATTGGATTGAAAATTGATCAAAATTTGAAGATTTGATTTTGTACAAAATCAAATTTGATTGGCATTGATTATTGATCAATTCTTTCCCAAAACAACTCTGAATCCTTCTACTACATATACATGATACATACCACACGAGAGAGGGTAGAAAAATTGGCTCAAGAACCCTATTCCAAGCTCAAAAAAACCGTGGCAAACAAGCAAAGTGCAATCCTATTTCCAGCCATTTTCAATCGATTTTGAGGGGTCCAACACATTCCTTGATACCTCTTGAGTCGATCCAGACCTTTACTTTGATCAAAGCCATCCAGAATCGTGAAATCCGAAATCGGTTTGTTCTAGAAAAACCCAAAATCGTATTTTAATTTTCATGCATCTTTAACATGTTTTGTGTTTGTTTTTGTGATTAGTAGGAAGATTGTAAGCTTTCTGGGCACTTTAATTGAGTTTCCATGGCCGGAAACACGAAATGCCATGATTAGGGTTTCCTATGCCGTTTTAGGGTTTCTCTTAAATGGAAAAATTGGACCATGAGACCTATACCAATGCGTTCGGAATGATCTCAGGAATCGAACCATGCCTTTAGAATTCATTTATATTATGTGTGCTTGATTTTCGTTTTAGCTAGGGTCTGTAGCGTCGAACAATGGCCGACGCTAGCTTTCAAAAATTCAAATCGAGGACGATGAAGATTGGCGCGGGTTCGTGGCAATAGAGAGACGACGCGTGTTGTAATCCACTCACTCCGTTTCCAAACACGCTTGCACACTTGGCTCAGTTGGTTAAGGCGTTTCCTGTTGATGGATGCTCTCACATGTCTCCAGTTCGAACCATGCCAGGACCATTTGGTTTTTCTCTTTTACAAAACTCATATTTTCATACTTTTATTTTATTTAATATTTTGCATCTATTTTAATTCTTTTCATATTTTTATTTCATGCATTAAAAATCACCAAAATATTTTTTCCTTTTGCATTTATTTTCAGAAAATACTTATTTAATTTATAAAATTAAAAAATATAATTTTGCATGCATATTTATTTTTATTCATAATTTAGCATTAAAATCACTTTTAATTCATTTTTAATTATTAAATCGCATCCAAAAAATCCCAAAAAATTATTTTAGCATATTTATGTTATTTCCAGCATGTCAGATTTTTCTTATTTAAAAAATTGCATTTTTACTAAGATTTTCCTCTTATTCGATTTCATCATATTTTCCGATTTTCTCATCTTTTCACAGGTTATTCCGATTCAGACGTTTTCTTTTACTATTTTCTTTTTTCAATAATGTAATTGCCTATGGGATGTAATAGTTTAATTAGGGCTTTTATTTTCCGCAAGTTTAAATTATGTATCTGCCCCAAAGCCATGTAATAGCGTAGGACATTTACCTTTCCGCACTTTACCTTTCCGCGTTTACTTTCCGCACCTATAAACTGTTAGTAATTAGGCGTGTATGGCAAGACTAAAATCAACATAGCCCACTAATTTTCAAAGATAAAATATCTGAATTTGACACACTTCTTTCACACATGCACCCCTTAGGGTAATTCTCTCTCGTTGCCTTTTCGAATTCAAATGGTCAAGTCCCTCGAACGTAGAGGTATTCTAGCACCGTTGCCTTCAAAACAAATCATCATAGTCCCTTCGATACAAAGATCATAAGACCCACGACGTCGCCTCCGAATACATGATCTTGACCCTCGATTGTCGCCTACGAAAAATGATGATAGTCCCTTCGAATGTGCTAGGATACTTCCTACAAGTTGTTTTCTATGACCATCCGATGTCCCTTCGAATGTCCCGCTTATATCCAACGAATGGGGTTACCTACCAACTAATGGTATGGATAGCGCTATTCTAAAGGAACGTAAAATAACACGAAAACGACCAATTCTGAGTAGGTAATAAGACTTTTAGTTGCTTGCTCTATCAAAATACTTTTCACACCTCACACTTTTGTCAAAGTTCAAACTCTTTTCAAAAACGAGACATTTCCGAACACTTTGTATACATTCCTACATGAATCATTACAAAGTCAAAGCGAAATGCCTTTTCAAAACATTTTCAAACACACAGAAAGCACAATTTTTAAAGTGATCTAGAGCAACTAAGAGCCCGTAGATAACTACGTATGGAAAGGGGTGCTAATACCTTCCCTTTTCACAACCTTCTCCCGTACTCAGAATCTAACGAAGGTCTTTTTCTGTACTTTTACCTTCCCTTAATTGGATAAAAATAAAAGTCGGTGGCGACTCTTGCTATCCGCACATTTGTGATACAAAATACTAAAAAGTCAGTTCACCGTATTACATGAAGCATGTGAAAGTTATGCCTAGTCAAAATTCTGTTGACTTTTTATCATAAAACCCTAATTTAGAAACTTTTACTTTTGATCAATTTTTTGACTTTCTTGATGAATCATGATCAACCCTTGATCAAATGATGAATGTGACTTAAAAATCTTGATGTTGACCAAAAATGATGAAGTTTGACTGTATGTTGACCACAATTGACTTTTTGTCCAATACAACTGATTTTCAACCATCTGAGCAATTGACGGAGCACACTTGAGCTGTGAGGCTTGAAACTTGACATGGTGATACCTTGAGACATATGAGGAGGAATGATGCTCACTGGAGGTAATAGGAACCATCTTTAACTTGAGAGAAACAAAAACCCCTAGTTGTGAGTTGATTGCTTAGGAGAGGGTTCATCTAGTCAATCCTTGAGGAACTCTTGAGTATGGAGATGTGTATTGACTGGAAAAATTAGGAGGGAAAATTTTGGGTTATAACACATATCATTTTACACAAATCACTGAATGATCAAACCATCCAATGGAAACAGACTTAGCTCTATCTTATAGGTTATTTCATTAGCTTTCTAACGGTTCGAACGACGCCTCAAACGGACACCCAAAACTCAAGTTATGAATTTTTATGTTTGGAAAGTTTTTACAGTACAGACCGCGCTGAGCAGTCAACATTTTTTACAGGAAATTTTCTGCGAAGACATCAACTTCCTACACGAACCTTTGACCCAAAAACACATTTAAACATGCAATTTCCTCTAATTTAAGGTGTTATAACCTATTTCCAACATATAACATCAAATAGAAACATCTAAAGTTAATTTCCAACATCAATTTGGGATTCTAATTTCAACCTAAGTGAAGCAAAAACCTAGAAATTGAAATACCCAATCCTAATTCCTGTTACTAATCATTAAAGAGTATCCTAACATGTTTCTAATCATGGGTCATCATTCCTATGTAGAAAAATACAATTTCTCTTCAAACCATCACATTCAAAGGTTCTTAGAAATTGAAATCAAACAACCTAGCATGTTACTAATTACCACCCAAGAACATACAATCAAATAATAATGAAGATTCTCCCCCTTACCTCTTGAAGACTCTCTTCTTAGGGTTCCACTTCTCATTTCCTCTTCTCCTCTTCTCTTCTCTTGTTTCTCTTCTTTTCCTTCTTTTCCACCAAAATGATTCTATTTTCTCTCAACCACTTTACAAACTAGTAAACTCAAATTGGGCTTAACAATTAGCACCTGCTTATTACTTCTATTCTTATAATTAGGCCCAACACCAAAAATCTTATTTCTACTCATAAAACCCTTTTACTCAAATAAGACACACATATTGCAAATAATTCAAATATTCATTCAAATCACTCAATTTAATTATTTATCACGTAATATAATAATTAATAAATAACTATTAAAAAATTGGGATGTTACAACTCTCCCCCACTTATAATACTTTTGCCCTCAAAAATTGCCTCAAGCAAATATCTCAGGATAGGAATCCTTCGTCCGACTCTCAAGCTCCCACGTCACATTACCATTAGCGGGACCTCCCCAAACCACCTTCACTAAAGTGATTTCCTTACCTCAAAGTTTCTTAACTCTTCGATCCTCATTACGCATAGGTGATGTCTCAACCGTCAAATTATCCCTTACTTGCACATTATCTAGTGGCACAACATGAGACATATCTGCCATATATTTCCTCAAATGAGATATATGGAATACGTCATGAAGATTAGCAAGTGACGGTGGCAAATGTATCTGATAAGCCACTTCACCTACTTTCTCAGCAATTTGATAAGGAGCAATAAAATGCGGAGTGAACTTCTATGACTTCAAAGCTCTACCAACACCAGTCACAGGAGTAACTCTCAAGAGTACATGATACCCTTTCTCAAAACTAAGATCCTTCCTCCTCTTATCATGATAACTCTTCTGACGAATCTGGGCAGTCTTCATCTTTTTCCGAATCATCTTAATCTTATCCGTAGTCTATTGAACTATCTCAGGTCCAACCACAACACTCTCACCGGATTCATACCAACATAAAGGCATCATGCACCTTCTTCCATACAAAGCCTCAAATGGTGTCATTCTAATACTCGAATGGAAACTACTGTTATAGGTAAACTCAATTAAAGGTAAATACTTATTACAAGCGTCTCTTTGCTATAACACACAATCCCTCAAAATATCCTTCAATCATTGAATCATATTTTCAGTCTGACCATCAGTCTGTGGATGATACGCCGAACTCAAATGCAGCTTAGTACCCAAAGCATCTTGCAAACCTTCCCAAAAATGCAAAGTAAACCTCGGATCTCTATCCGAAACAATACTCGACAGAACACCATGCAAACTCACAACCTTCTAAATATACAACTTAGCAAACTTTTCCATAGGATAATCCATCAAAATTGGAATAAAGTGAGCTGATTTTGTCAATCTATCCATAATAACCCAAACAACATTATGACTACTCGGAATCCTCGGAAATCCAGAAACAAAATCCATAGAAATGTTATCCCACTTCCACTTAGGAATGGATAACGGCTACAACTAACCAGACGGTTTCTGATGTTCGATCTTAGACTTCTGACAGATTAAACAAGAATACACAAACTCTGCAATATTTTTCTTCTTACCCGATCACCAAAATAACTTCCTCAAATCTTGGTACATCTTAGTAGCACCATGATGAATACTCATACCACTAAGATGTCCTTCATCAAGAATTCTCTTCTTCAAACCTCCAACATCAAGAATGTAAACTCTATCACGACACCTCATGATACCATTCTCATCAATCCTTAAATCACCACCTTGACCTTGATTGATCAAAGTCAGCTTATCCACCAAAATCAAATCAAATTTTTGACCTTCGCGAATCTCATCCAAAATACCACTAGTAAGCTTCAACATACCAATCTTAACACAATAAGACTTCTCTTCACAAACCAAACTCAAATCTCGAAATTTCTCAAGTAAATCTAACTCTCGCACCATAAACATCGACATATGCAAAGACTTCCTACTCAAGGCATCCGCTACAACATTCGCTTTACCCGGATGATAATTCAAACCAAAATCATAATCCTTCAAGAATTCCAACCATCTTCTTTGTCTCATATTCAACTCCTTCTGATCAAACAAATACTTCAAACTCTTATGATCACTAAACACCTCAAATCTCGAACCAAACAAATAATACCTCCAAATCTTCAAAACAAACACAATTGTGGCCAACTCTAAATCATGCGTCGGATAATTCCTCTCATGGAATTTAAGTTTCCTCGAAGCATAAGCTACAACTTCCCATTCTGCATCAACACACCTCCTAAACCCATCAATGAAGCATCACAATACACCACAAAAGGTTATGCCAGATTAGGCAAAATCAAAATAAGAGCAGTTGTTAACCTTCTCTTAAGCTCTTGAAAATTAGCTTCACACTGCAAATTTAAAACAAAAGCTTGACCCTTCCTAGTCAACCGCGTCAAAGGTAACGCCAACTTAGAAAATCCTTCAATGAACTTACGATAATAACTAGCTAAACCAAGAAAACTTCTAATCTCATAAACAAATTTTGGAGCTTCCCATTGAGATACTTCCTCAACCTTGGACGAATCCACATAAATACCACCACTCGAAATCACATGCGCAAGGAAATTCACTTCCTTAAACCAAAACCACACCTAGAAAGCTTAGAATACAATTTCTTCTCTTTCAGTGCCGATAACACAATCCTCAAATGCTCAGTATGATCTTCTTCGCTCTTGGAATAAATCATAATATTATCAATGAACACAACAACAAATTGATCAAGATACTCATGAAAAATCTTATTCATATATTCCATAAATACACCAGGAGCATTAGTCACAACAAACGATATTACATAATACTCATAGTAACCATACCTTATCCAAAAAGCAGTCTTCTGAATATCCTCAGCCTTCACACAAATCTGATGATACCCATAACTCAAATCAATCTTGCTGAAAACTCAAGCACCAACCAACTGATCCATCAAATCATCAATCCTAGAAACTGGATACTTGTTCTTAATAGTCACCTTGTTCAGTTGTCTTTAATCCACACACAACCTCATAGAACCTTCCTTTTTCTTAACCAACAAAATAGGTGCACCCCATGGCGACATACTCGGATGAATAAACCTATTCTCAAGCAAATCTTCAAGTTGACTCTTCAACTCTTTCAACTCATAAGTAGACATCCAATACGGAGCCATTGACACATAACTAGTTCTAAGAACTAAATCAATCATAAACTCAACTTCACGCTCTGGCAAAAAATCACTTACATCTTCAGGAAATACCTCAGGAAAATCACAAACAACAGGAAATTCACCTATAGTTCGTTTCTCACCGAGATCCAAAGATTCCAACAAAGCAAATAACACATCACCATCTTTCAAAGATTCATCTACTTGCTTGGAAGACAAAAATAAATCACTCTCGACACCAGAATTAAGAAAGATAACCGGCTTGTCAATATAGTTGATAAAAACATGATTGCATTCCAACCAATATGATCTTGTCTATTATCAACAAGAGATTAAGGGTGGTCAATTCCTTAATTTGTCAATAGGTAGCCGACGACCATAATGGTGGCATTAACCATCGTTACTCAACTTCCCTAACGTCCTTAATATGTGCTCAAATCCGCACTCTTGCTATCAACAAAACATCGAACAGATGCTCCACCACTGAACAACTTAGAGAAGTGAAAGCTTCTCCCCCACTTGTCTCAAACCCACTTCCGCAAACAAGCAGTAAGAAAAACACACGCAAGTATCGATAGTGTTTCACACACATATCGAATACAACAGGGAATAAACACATTAATAACTTGGCCAATCTGCTAACCAGGCTCTGATATTATTGATTCTCTATTTTTAGGATTGGCTTTAAGTTTGGTAAAACTATTGTAGCGGCAATAGGTTAAATAGGATTTATAACTTGTAAGGAGAAAGCAGGTTGAAGTTCTATTTAATAAAGAAACATGTTGTGTTGAAATGTTTCAACATTTGGAACAACATGTCGAAGAAGATGTCACAACATCGTGTTTGAGCTATCAAATTGGATTATGTTATGTCTTTAACAGAAACAGAATATTTCTAAGATATTATGAATCCTATGTGGCGCTATATTGAAGGAGACTCAATCTGAAATCAAGGAGACCATTTAGGAAACTAAATGTTGAAGGAAGCTTTTATAGGAGAATCTTTTGCATATTTGTAATAACTTAATTGTTGTTACGTGAAATCCTAAATTTGTGGAGAATATCTTGGAGCAATTTTAGCAAGCTACTTTGGAGAATATTGTGGAGCATTTTTAGCAGCAGTTTATTATGATTTGAAGGCTCAAATCCAATTGAGTAATAGGTTATAAATAGAAGCTCTGTAACCTAGGTTGAGCACAAGTCGTGATTTATCATGATGTAGTTTTTAGGGATGAGTTTGTAACCACTCTCTAGGAGAGTTGGTTTATGTGTGAACCACCCGGATTGTGGGATGGTCATTGTGTTTTACCTCAAAGCCCATAGGCAAGAGGAAAGTTGTCCTCACTCAAAAGTTGTGAAGTAATGAGTTGATTTATGTTCTTGGAGGAAGCTGTGAAGCAACTCCAAGGTATGTCCTAAGTTAAAAGAAAAAGGCTTTTAACTCTTTGGTAGTTTGTAATAGAAGTATGTCTTCTACTTTTCAGGTGTTGAAGAGTTATTGGAAATCAAGTTGTTGATGCAGTGGTTGAGATGTTGACTGCTAGACATCATTGCGATGTTTGGAAGTAGGATGGGGATATTCCATATCTATAGAGGACCTAGGTAGAAGGGTCATTGGGTAGTGATTAAGTGAGGGGCGTAAACGGGGAAGTTTAGCTCCAAATTAATACTGCTGATAGTGGACTTCATTCCTGGCTTGGTATGCCCCCAGATGTAGGTTGGTTTGAACCGAACTGGGTGAACAATTTTGTGTGTTGTTTATGTTTTCTTGCTTTTTTTTTACTTCTGCCTTGTTGTGCATTTTAATGTCAGGTCAGATGTCTCGACATCCTTATAGGACATCTGAGTCTTTTGTCACCAGAATTTCAAATACCACTAATATAACATCCCTCTTCTAACCCCAAATAAATATGGCATAAAATCAGAGTAAAATAAAATGAATCACATAAGGGGCGTCACATTTGGAATAACACAACATCCATAAATATCAAAATTTCATATTAGTCATGATCATAACACGTATTCGAATTCACGTTTCCAAATAAAATACGAAACATGCATTTCACAATGGAATAATTAATTCATCAACAAAATAATGATGATTGATATCCCATACTACCAATCATATCACAAGTACTAAGCACCAAGGCCATACATCTCATCATCTCATACATATCTGGATAAAAGAGAATAATAACAAATATTTCTCAAAATAAGTCATAACATGAATCCAAATAAAATCCCCTGTGTTACATAGACCAGAGTAATGACTCACTACCTAGTATAAGGATAAACTAGCTAATCTTCTCAACTAGTCTCGTGTGAAGCACCACTATCCTCGAAACCTGCACGTTACCCACATAGAGGCAACATCACAACAGAAGGGTGAGAATTTACATCATTATCAGAATGTATTTAAATTGGAAGTAATATAGAAACATCATCTATAACAAAATCCTCTACACTTCAAGTGATATTCCATAAATTAAGATTTCACAATCCAAATAGCAATAAATGTCATTACACAAATATTCCAAGTATAACATATTCACATTTATCACTTACGACATAAAAGTCACCAACACAATCAATCAAACAATCCACATATTCAATTTCCACATTTTCCAACATAAAACATACACTCTTTAATGACACATGAAACATTAATGTAATGTGACTCAAGCATGTGGTACCATCGTGAACATCAAGCTCACCTCACTTCTGATTCAATAACTTACAACCAAATTCATGCTTCTGATCCGAACAAGACCAAAGCCACCAATATGAACATATAGTTCACCACTTCTTTTTTTGTTGATTCTCTATTTTTAGGATTGACTTTATGTTTGGTAAAACTAATATGGCAACAATAGGTTAAATAGGATTTATAACTTGTAAGGAGAATGCAGATTGAAGTTTTATTTAATGAAGAAACATGTTGTGTTGAAGTGTTTCAACATCTAGAACAACATGTCGAAGAAGATGTCACGACATCGCGCCTGAGCTAACATATTGGATTTTGTTATGTTTTTAACAAAAGCATCCTATATGGCGTTATATTTAAGGAGACTCAATCTGAAATCAAGGAGAATATTTAGGAAAATAAATGTTGAAGGAAGATTTTATAGGAGATTCTTTTGCATACTTTTTACAACTTCATTGTTGTTACTTGAAGTCCTAAATTTGTTGAGAATATCTTGGAGAAGTTTTAGAAGTTGTTTTAAAGGATAATGTGGAGCATTCTTAGCAGCATTTTGTTATGATTTGAAGGCTCAAATCCAGTTGAGTAATATGTTATAAATAGAAGCTTTGTAACCTAGGTTGAGTACCAGCCGAGAATGAAACTTTCATAATATTAGGGATGAGTCTTTCTTACTCTCTAGGAGAATTGGTTTGTGAGTGAACCACCCAGATTGTGGGAAGGTCACCATGTGTACACCTCGAAGGTTGTAGGTAAGAGGGTGTTATGTTCTTGGAGGAAGTTGTGAAGTAACTAGGATAGGTTTCTTAGGTAGAAGGGTCATTGGGTAGTGATTAAGTGAGGGGTTGTAAACGGGGGAGTTTAACTCTGAATTAATACTGTTGATATTGGACTTCATTCTTTGCTTGGTATACCCTCAGATGTAGGTTGGTTGAACTGAATTGGGTGAATAATTTGCTTGTGTTATTTATGTTTTCTACACTGTATTTTATTTCTAACTTGTCTATTTGTTCTAATGTCAGACCAGATGTCTCGACATCCTTATAGGACATCTGGGTCTACTGCACCAAAATTTCAATTGGTAACAGAGCAAGCATCCTGTCATTTTCTAGATGAGATCCTTGGGAGGATACTTTCTGGTTTTGTACAAGGTATAAGATTTGTATTATAGTATTGTTTGAACAAGACTGGTTCATATTATATGGTCCCTTAAAGTGGATGATGGACCTATTCATGTAAGATTGGTGTGGAGTAAAGACAAGCCTGACCAGCACAACTGTATCTTCTTTTTAAAAGAAGAAGATGAAGCTAGAACAGAGGAATGAAGATTTCAAGTCCTTCATACGGGAGTGAAGACATTGGAATGATTATTGTCTAGCTTGTGTTCAGAACAAGAGCAAAATTATCAAGACCTTCATGCGGGAGTGAAGATATTGATAAGGTTACTCTTATAATTTTCTGGTGAATCACCGTTCTGGTTATGGTATTGGTGTTGTACAGTCTACAGCTTTGTGAGAAGCTTTTATGCATAGGTGTAACACGGTGGGAGAACTAACTTGTTTTGTTTTGCGTTTGATCGCAAATGTTGCGGATAGCAAGAGTCGCCACCGAATTTTCTTTTATCCAATTAAGGGAAGGTGAAAAGAACAGGAAAAGACCTTCGTTTAGATTCTGAGTAAGGGAGTTGGTTATAAAAAGGGAAGGTATTAGCACCCTTTCCATCCGTAGTTATCTGCGGGCTCTTAATTGCTTTAGATCACTTGATGATTTGCTTTTTGTGTGTGTTTTGAAAAGATTTTGAAAAAAGTCATTTCGCTTTGACTTCGTAATGATTCACGCTGGAATGTATACAAAGTGTTTGGAAATGTTTCGTTTTGGAAAAGAACTTTGTAATGATTCACGCTGGAATGTATACAAAGTGTTTGAAAGTGATTTTTAGAAACTGTGAGGTGTGAAAAGTGTTTTGATGGAGCAAGCAATTAAGAGTCTATTACCTACTCAGAACGGTCGTTTTCATGTTATTTTACTTTCCTTTAGAATAGTGATATCCATACCATTAGTTGGTAGGTAACCCTATTCGTTGGATGTAAAAGGACGTTCGAAGGGACATCGGATGGTCATAGAAAGCAATATGTAGGAGTATCCTAGCACATTCGTAGGGACGATCATCACTTTTCGTAGGCAACAATCGAGGGACTAGATCATGTATTCATAGGCAACATCGAGGGTCATCGAGGGACTATGATCTTTGATTCGAAGGGACTATGATGATATGTTTGTAAGTAACGGTGCTAAGATACCCCTACGTTCGAGGGACTTGACCATTTATTGAAAGGAAACGAGAGAGAATACCCTAGGGGGTGCATGTGTGAAGAAAGTGTGTTAAATTTAGATATGTTATCTTGTGATTAGAGTTAGCTATGTTGATTTTATCTTGCCATACACGCCTAATTACTAACAATTCATATGGGTGCGGAAAGTAAATTACGGAAATATAAAGTGCGGAAAGTAAATCATACGCTATTACATGGCTTTGGGGCAGTTACATAATTAAGGAGTGCGGAAAGTAAATCCTAGTTAAACTATTACATCCCATGAGCAGTTACATAACATTGAAAAAGAAAATGCGAGAAAATAATCCTAACTATTACAACCTAGAAGCAGATACAATAATCGGAAAAAGAATCGAATTGCGGATAAGAGAAAATAATGTTAGAGAAAAAGATTTTTGAGTTAGGAAAAGAGTTTTAGGGTTAGCAAACCTAATTAGATGAGAAAATAATTTTTGGGAATTTTCTGGATTGATTTTAGTAAGGAAAAACAATTAAAAGTCAATTTTTTGATTAATTAACAATTAATTAAAATATGCATGCAAAATATAATTTTTTTATGTTAAAAATTAAATAAACATTTTCTAACCTAAATGCAAAAAGAAATAATTTATTTGTGATTTTTTAATGCATTAGAAAATTGTTTGAAAAGAAAATAAATTGAATGGAAAAAATAAGAAAAATAAGAAAATATGTTAGTTTTGCAAGTGATAAAAAAATATTTGTGGCAGCCAAGGTTCGAACCAGGGACCTCAAAGTCACCTGCGCCTTTACCACTGAGCCAACCTGCAGTTTGTGTTAGTATTATGGAACAAAAACGTTATAAGGGAAATTGATCCCTGAATGCCAAACAAAACACGCGTCAAGCCTTCATCTTCCTCATTTGAATTTTTCACAGGCTTTTACCTACGGACACGATCTGTAGCAAAAATCAATAGTGACGGTTTTATCTGTCACTAAAGCACTACAATTTTCAAAATCCGAGCGTAATATAAATTCATTAGGAAACCATGGTTCGATCCGGTTTGACCTCCTGAACACGAATATGTCCCTAGTTTTGGCCAATTTTTCCTAAATCGGTGGATCCCAAATTGAAGCTTCGAAAACCTAACAATGGCATATTCTCATATCTGCATCTAAAATCAAATTAATCAAACCAGAAAGCTTGCAAACATCATCACGATCAAGAATATATAATAAAATTATGTTTATGATGCATAAATAACAAAAATCGATTTTGACATAAAGGGATGCAAACCGTGATTTGGATATCGTGTTTCTGCACGTTTTGCTTGCTTGTGAGTATCTGGGATTGATCAGGGAACCTCCAGGAATCGATTGCAATGCTTGTAATGGATTGGATTGAAGCAAAACTGTGGCTACTAGTTGCATGCAAGTCACAGTTTTTTTGAAGCTTGTTAGGGTTCTTTGAGGTCAGAATTTCGTCCCTTGTGCATTTGGAATCATCATGTATTTATATTGTAATGAATTAGGTCAAGAATTGTCAAGAAATGTCATGCCAATCAATGCAAAATTATTTGATTTGGAATCAAACCAAATATTTCCATTTTGAGCCAATTTCAATCAAATAATTGTCAATCTTAATTATTTCGAAATAATCAGATTAAATGGCTTGCTTGGACCTCAAGGATGAGAGAAAATCCATCTTGCACTTAATTTTTGATTTTATATCTTATTTAATTAAATTGGTTTTAAATGAATAAAAATCCAAAATAAATTAAAAATAAAAGATAAAAACGTGGCATTGGGCTTGGAGGTTCCAATTCAGAGAAGGAACATGTTTGAATCAAGAAAAGTTAGGCCCATTTGGAAAATTTTTGATTTTCTCAAGTATTTCCATTTGTGCACCTCCTCAAAAATGCTCAACTTGCACAATGTGTATCTTGCTCAATTTTTGACATTTTTGGGTGTTCTTGGACTTTTTACAAAGCTCAATATGTCTTCTAAGTAGCCCATTTGGTTTCATCTTCATTGAAGTTTCCATGCTCATGAACACTTCTTTGCAAAAAGTTGATTTTTTGTTGACTTTTAAAAGGACTTGTAATGTTTTGATCCATAACTTCCAAATGAAGCATTTCCTGCCCAAGCTTGTGAGACATGAAGTTGTAGAGAATTGAATTCTCTTCAAAATGATCTATGGTGGAAAATTTTATGATGAAGTATGTGAAAGTTATGCTTAGTCAAAGTTCTGTTGACTTTTGTTTGTGAAAACCTAATTTAGAAACTTTGACTTTTGATCAAATCTTGACTTTTCTTGAGGAATCATGATCAGCCCTTGATCAAATGATGAATATTACTTAAAAATATTGGTGTTGACCAAAAATTATGAAGTTTGACTGTATGTTGACCACAGTTGACCTTTGTCCAATACAACTGATTTTCAACCATCGGAGCAATTGACTGAGCAAACTTGACTTGTAAGGCTTGAAACTTGGCATGGTGATTCTTTAAAGCATATGATGAGGTATGATGACCTCTTGAAGCATTGGATGTCCATCTTGACTTGAGAATGTCAAAACCCTAGTTTGGGTTGATTGCTTAGGAGAGGGTTTGTCTGGTCAACCCTTGTGAAATCCTTGAGTATGGATATGTGAATTGTCCTGAGAAACGGGAGGGCAAATTTTGGGGTATAACAGTTTCCCCTGTTCAATATTCTTGTACTGGAAGGGTTAGATTGGCATGCTTGCCTTTCGTGACCTGAAGGTAGAAGATGATTGAACACTCGAGTACTCCTGAAAATTTGCACTTGCTGTTATATGGAATAGGATCGTCAACTGATGAAGCGCTGGAATGGGCTTATAGATGCCATTTGGAGAATCTGTTGCTGGAGAGTGAGTCGTAGGTTAGACTATGTATTTGTCTTTTGAATAGAAGAGACATCGAAGTTGGGCTTAAGATGCCATCGGGAGAAACTGATGTTGGGTAGTGAGTCGTACGTTAGACTCTATGCTCGTCTTTAAATGAGGTTATTGGTATGTATTGATTTTTAACCAAATATGCAGCATTCTGAAGGTGGAGAGATGTCGACAAATAGTCGGAGATGGGCTTAAAGATGCCATCCGGGGCAACTGAGTCGTACGCTAGACTCTGTAGTTGCTGTTGATAATAAGGGACAGTCAGAATAAACCTTTGTGTTGGCTATTCTTGAGGTGGATATTTGGCAGGAGGTGGATAGCTTTCTTGTCTTTCTTCGGTTGTTAATCCAATATATGTTGCCTGGAGACAATTTTTGTGGTCTTTCAGATGGGTTTCTTGTCTTGTTTCGGGCATTAATCTTTGACCTGTTGTCTGGGAATAATTTTCATGGTCGCTCAGATAGCTCTCCCGTCTTGTTTCGGGTATTAATCTTTGAACTTCCGTTTGGAAAATAGCTTTCGTGGTTGTTCAGATAGTTCTCCCGTCTTATTTCGGGTATTAATCTTCGACCTTTCGTTTGGAAAAATAGCTTTTAACCTGTTGAGGAGATAACTTTTTGACAAGATATGGTTAGTCTTATGCAGATTATGATGCATGCGAATGTATGGCAATATTACTATGATGTAGATATATGAATATAGATGTATGAATGTAGATGTATTTCAAAATATATCCATCTTGAAGAAGATAGGAATGTCCTGCTGGAGATTTCTGATGCTCGCTTGGGGATAGGGTTGTCGCAAACCCTGACTTGGAGAGAAAAAGAAATGCTTATGATTCCTCCGATGCACTATCTGACCAATTCTCGAGTCTGGATATTAACGTTGTTGGAAGCATAGCAGCGGTCGAGAGATACTCGTCTGGGGATCTTGTGCGTAGATCTTGCTGGGGAATACCCGGTTACGGCTCGGAGACTGATGTAACGTGGCGAAGCTGATAAGGACGTTAAAGCTGACAAGGTTCGAAGAATCCTTTGAGGGGATGAATCTGAAGTTTGTTGAAACCTCTGACTGGGGAATAAGAGAGATGTAGGTTCCTCCGATGCACTATCTGACCAAGTTTCAAGTCTGGATATTACTGCTGTCGAGGAATGATAATCGTCGGGAGATACTCCGCTGGGGATGAATATCTTCGTGTATAAGCTATATTGGGGGACGATGTGATATGGAATAAACGATTACTGCTTGGAGACTGATGTGATCGGTTGATGATTAGTTACTGCTCGAGGACCAATGTAATGTGGTAACTTGAGAAGGTAGATAACTTTGATAGGATCACCGCTCGGGGACTAATGTGATCAAGTGAAGTATTGGAATACTTGCTAGGAGAATATTAGTACTTCGTCGGAGAAGATTTGTCTTTGTAGGGAGAGCGATGGCTTTGTGGGGATTGTACTCTTGTGAAAGTAACTCTGTGAAAGTGACTCTGCGGGGGATGCATTGGTGACTTTAGTCCTCATCTCAAATCCTAGAGCCTGTAGTAATTACTTTTGTTCGTGCATTTTTCATATGTTTGTGAACGGGTGTTTACTGTCAAATGCATATAATCATTCAAAGCAACCATTGGACTTTATGCAAAAAACAGTAAAAATTAACACTGTAAAAGAGGAATTTGCATTCATTTTAAAGAGTGGCGTATGGCCAAGCAGTTTGTATACAAGAGACGAATAAGAGTAAAAGCTATGCAGAAATAATCTCGTCGAGTTTCAACTATGATATTGCTCATATATTTCGACTATCTCATCTCCTTGCTATCAGTAGAAAGCGAGTGAATTGATTTTTTCCATTTGAACCTTGAATGAGACATAGTCGTACGCTTAAATCCCTAATTTTTTCCTAGACCGCCCTTTCAGGTTTTTAGTATACCGGGATACCCTTTTTTCCCAAGCCGCCTTTGCAGGTTTTCGACTTGCCGGGTGTACACATTTTTTGTATATATCCTTAACTTTTGCCCGAACCTTTTTGGCTCACCAGGATGCCCTTATTTTTTCCTACGCCAGTCGACCTAGCGGGTCACGTTCATGCGTAGTATTTTTTGACTATGTCTGCGTTCACAGGGTGTGGAAAGTCTTCCCCATCCATGGTGCCAAGTATCATAGCCCCACTGGAGAATACTGTTTTGACTACAAATGGTCCCTCATAGGTGGGAGTCCATTTTCCCCTGGGGTCACCTTGGGGAAGGATGATGCGCTTGACTACTAGATCACCGACTTAATAGACTCAGTGCTTGACTTTCTTGTTGAACGCTCTGATCATTCGCTTCTGATAGATCTTTCCATCGTAGATGGATGTGAGCTGTTTTTCGTCGATCAAGTTGATCTGGTCAAGGCGAGTCTGGATACATTCGTCTTCACCTAGTACTGCATCCTGGAGGACTCTGGTTGAGGGTATCTGAACCTTGATTGGCAGGACTGCTTCCATACCGTATACAAGAGAGAAAGGGGTTGCCCCTGTAGATGTTTGCACTGTAGTGCGGTAACCGTGGAGGGAAAATGGCAACATCTCGTGCCAATCCTTGTAAGTCACTGTCATCTTCTGTATGATCTTCTTGATATTTTTGTTGGCGGCTTCCACTGCGCCATTCATTTTAGGCCGATATGGAGAAGAGTTGTGATGCTTGATTTTGAACTGCGTGCAGAGTTCGGTGATCATTTTGTTGTTGAGGTTGGTACCATTGTCTGTGATAATCCTTTCGGGGATATCGTATCGACAGATGAGATTATGCTTAATGAACTGAGCCACAACATTCTTGGTAACAGATGCGAAGGAGACTGCTTCTACCCATTTGGTAAAGTAGTCAATTGCAACGAGGATGAAACGATGTCCATTGGAAGCGGTGGGCTTGACTTCTCCAATCATGTCGATGCCCCACATTGCGAAAGGCCAAGGAGCGGTCAGAACATTCAGTGGTACTGGAGGTACATGCATTTTGTCTGCATATATCTGGCATTTGTGACAAGACCGAGCATAGCGGTGACAATCAGCTTCCATGGTGGACCAATAGTAACCTGTTCTCAGAATCTTCTTAGCCATGGTATGTCCACTGTAGTGGGTACCAAATGCGCCTTCATGTAATTCTTCCATGATCCGTTCCGCTGTTTTCTGGTTTACATAGAGAAGTAAGCACAAATCATGATTGCGCTTGTATAAGATGTCGTTACTGAGAAAGAATTTGGATGCGAATCTTCTTAAGAATTTCTTATCATTGACAGATGCCCCTGCGGGATATTCCTGAGTCTCGAGGTACCTCTTCACTTCGTAGAACCAAGGTTTCTCTTCTGTATCA
The DNA here is from genome assembly GCA_021764765.1 of Vicia sativa. Lineage (NCBI taxonomy): Eukaryota > Viridiplantae > Streptophyta > Magnoliopsida > Fabales > Fabaceae > Vicia > Vicia sativa. The sequence goes on along the minus strand of CM038796.1, from coordinate 99,230,868 downwards.
AGTTCACAACAGTATGCTGGTTCATCAAACTTTTCAATGATGATTTGGGGAGCTTCGTTGTCCCATCTGACTTTGAACATAGATGACATAGTAGCTAACGCGTCTGCCAACTGATTCTCTTCTCGTGGAATGTAATTGAAAGTGATTTCTTCGAAGTAAGGGATCAGACTTAGAACATGCTCTCGATTTGGAATGAGATTCGGATGCTTCGTATCCCACTCTCTCTTAATCTGACTGATCACTAAAGCTGAGTCTCCATACACTTGCAAGAATTTGACTCTTAAGTCAATGGCAGCTTTGATACCCATGATGCACGCTTCGTATTCGGCCATGTTGTTGGTGCAACTAAAACATAATCTGACAGTGAAAGGCGTGTGTCCGCCTGTAGGAGACGTAATGATGGCGCCAATGCCACTACCGAGTGCGTTTGAGGCTCCATCAAAGACCATGGTCCATCGGGATCCTTGTTCAGGTCCTTCATCTTGGTCCTGGTTCTTCACAATCAGTGACTAGCAAAACATCTTCGTTGGGAAACTCGAACTGCATCGGCTGATAGTCATCTACGGCTTGATGAGCCAAATGGTCGGCTACTACACTTCCTTTGATCACTTTCTGAGTAGTATACTGGATGTCATATTTAGTCAAGATCATTTGCCATCTTGCTATTCTTCCGGAGAGAGTAGATTTCTCGAATATGTATTTTATCGGATCCATCTTAGAGATCAACAAAGTAGTGTGAGTCAACATATACTGTCTTAGTCAGCGAGTAGCCCAAGCCAAAGCGCTGCAAGTTTTCTCGAGCTGTGAGTATCTTGTTTCACAGTCGGTAAACTTTTTGCTAAGGTAGTATATTGCATACTCTTTTCGACCAGACTCGTCAAGTTGCCCCAACACACACACCCATTGAGTTCTCTAATACTGTCAAGTACATGATAAGAGGTCTTCCTTTGACAGGCGGCATCAGGATAGGGGGATTTTGTAGGTACTCCTTGATTTTATCAAAATCTGTCTGGCAATCGTCGTTCCATTCCACTACTTGATCTTTCTTCAGTAACTTGAAGATTGGCTCACAAGTAGCAGTTAGATGCGCAATGAATCTGGAAATATAGTTCAATCGTCCCAAGAAACCTCTGACTTCTTTCTCGGTGCGGGGGGTTGGCATTTCTTGGATAGCTTTAACCTTGGTGGGGTCAACTTCAATACCTTTATCACTGACAACAAACCCCAAGAGTTTACCGGATCTGACTCCAAAGGTGCATTTGTTGGGATTGAGTATTAGTCTATACTTCTTAAGTCTATCGAAGAGTTTTCGTAAGTGATCGAGATGTTCTTCTTCAGTATGTGATCGAGCTATCATGTCGTCGACGTAGACCTCTATCTCGTTATGAATCATGTCATGAAACAAAGCCACCGTGGCACGTTGATATGTGGCGCTAGCGTTCTTCAGACCGAATGGCATGACCTTGTAGCAGAATGTTCCCCACTGTGTAACGAAAGTAGTTTTTTCCATGTCTTCAAGAGACATTTTGATCTGATTGTAACCGAAGAAACCATCCATGAAGGAGAAGAACTTGTGTTGAGAAATGTTGTCAACTAGAACATCAATATAAGGAAGTGGAAAATCGTCTTTCGGACTGGCTCTATTCAGATCTCTGTAATCCACACACATCAGTACTTTGCCATCTTTCTTGGGTACGGGTACTACATTTGCAACTCGTTGTGGATAAGAAGTAACGGTTAGGAAACCGGCGTTGAACTGCTGTATAACTTCGGCTTTGATTTTCTCTGACATCTCAGGACGCATACGCCGGACCTTCTGCTTCACTGGGAGAAAACCTTCCTTCATTGGTAGTCGGTGTACCACAATGTCAATGTCTAAACCTGGCATGTCTTCGTATGACCAAGCAAAAATCTCAATATAGTCTAGCAGCATCTGGACCAATCCCTTCTTGACACTATTCTCAAGACCTGCTCCTATCTTGACTTCTTTTCTGTCTTCGTCGGTACCTAGATTCACGACCTCGACTGGCTCTTTGTGTGGCTATATAACATGTTCTTCTTGCTGTAGCAATCTGACAAGTTCTCCTGGCACTTCACAATCTTCCTCACCTTCGTCCTCGGCTTGGTAGATCGGATTATCGAAGTCATATTTAGCAATAGCAAAGCTGTTATCAACGAGATTCGGAGTGAATCTGCAGTGTATCATGTGGGTGCGCGTAAGAACACATAGCTTTTGAAGGGGTAGTAAAGTAAAAGAAAAGAAAGGAAACAGTATTTAAATGCAAAAGTCCAATGATTTTATTGAATAAAAATATGCAAATGACAAATAATAACCCTCACAAACGAGTCGTGATGCCCCGGGCAAGGCACTAGGCTTTTAAGTTTATTGTTCAAAGCGTAGAAAATGAAAAGCATAACAGAAAACAAAAAAGAAATTACTCCTATCTAAAGGAGATTGGCATGACGCCTTTGGTCTTCCAATTGCTGAGTCTGTTGTCTGGAGTTGGGAAGATCTAGTTGTTGATGTCGAAGTCGTTGTCGTCATCTTCTATAGCATGGACTCCATTCTTACTGATGTGGAAAGGAAGTTTGCTGGCACGTTTGCGGCGTATCATCTTCTAACCTTTGATGGTGAAGCCTAAACCAGTCTTGTCAGATTTGAAAGGAAAATCAAGGAGCTGACCCCAAACAGTATGACTTCTTTCTTTCTTCAACTGCAGCTTGGGCGTCCTTCAGTGAGGCCATCCTTGGCGGAGCTTTAGTAACTTCAGGAGTGATAGGAGAGTCAACAGGCATGACTCGTGGAACTGCTTCGAAAGCTTGACAGGGAGTTTCAATGAATTCACCTTCCATTTCAAGGTATCGGAATGACTGCAGATGGCTTACCATGTATTCTTCCTCACCGCATACTATAACAATCTTCCCCTTTGCTGGGTATTTCAGCTTCTGATGCCAGGTAGAGGTAACAGCGCCTGCCCCATGTATCCAAGGGCGTCCAAGTAGGCAAGAGTAAGCTGGACGGATGTCCATGACGAAGAAAGTGGAGTCAAAAGTCTGGGAACCGACTTTAACAGGCAGGATGAGCTCTCCAAGTACCGTTCATTTAGAACCATCAAAAGCTCTTACAATGATGTCACTGTGTTTCAGGACCACTTCTTCAATATCAAGTCGGTCGAAAGCACTTTTTGGTAGGATATTTAGAGCAGAACCAGTATCCACCAATACATGAGACAATGTAGTGCCCTTGCATTCAATGGAGATGTGCAAGGCTTTGTTGTGTTTCCTTCCGACAGGAGTCAAATCAGCATCAGAGAAGCCTAAACCATTGTTGACGGTCAGGCTAGCAATACAACCTTCGAATTGATCAGCAGTAGTGTCTTGTGGTATGTGATCATTCTTCAGGAACTTCACTAAGGCTTTAGCATGAGCCTCAGAGCACAATAGCAGAGCTAGCATGGATATCTTGGACGGAGTTTGTCCCAACTGTTCCGCAATGTTGTAGTCGCTCTTCTTGATGATCTTCAGAATTTCCTCCATCTCTTGCTTGGAGGTGTCCCCGGCAACTTCCTTTGGCACTTCTGTATGAGCAGGATGAGTTACTAGTTCTTTCCCTCTAGCTTCGAGAATGGGTTCGACAGCTGGAATGCGAGCTGGAGTCGTGGTGTCTTTTGGATGAGAGATCTCTGGAGAAAATACTCTTCCGGTTCTGGTTACCTTGCTTGATTCGGTAATGTTGTCGACGTCAAGATTGGTAGCTTCAGCTGCAATATCTTCAACAGTTAACGGGTCTTGCTTGACGCCATGATAATAAACTTCAGCTCCATAATTCCAATGTATAGCTTTGTCAGAGGAATATGGAATTGGTCTGGGAGAGGTAATGATGAGAGGTGCCACTCTAGGCGCAGGATCGGCAGAGAAGATCCTTATTGTGTTCACATCAGCATAGTCTTCTGGGAAATCGTCTCCCCATCTGGTTGCCTTGACATCTTCAATAGGAATGTTGTAACTTCCAGGAGCGGTGTACTTCACCATGAAATCGAACTTTCCACTTGGCTGCCCCAAGGTATCCCAGACTTCTGGTATGGCTTCACTCATGTCTTCAATCTTCAGATTCTTAGAAATGTTTTCACAGAGGTTCTCCACATATGGAGGCTTCAAAAATAGTACTTCACGATTGTCCATCATGCGTTGAATACGCCTTCTCAACCAAACACACCCGTCAGATTCAGATGTACACCAACGACAATCATCCGGGGATCTTGGAAATACACCGGCTTGCATCAAATCTTTCTTAATAGTCATCAGAGGAATAGTCAGCTTGCTCACATCATAAACATAGGAGTCTTCGTTAATAGCATTGGAACTTTTACCATGGTCAGGCATTGGTGTGTTGATCACATTCGGAGTTTCGACAGGAGGGTCAAATTCAATTTCCCTGGCTTCAATCATGTCTTGAATCTTGTTCTTCAGAGCCCAACAGTTGTCGGTGTCGTTCCCTGGGCTATTGGAGTGGTATGCACACCTTGCATTAGGATTGTACTTTGGAGAGGAAGTGTTGACGTGTTGAGGAGGATCCCTCAAAGTAATCAACTCTAATTTCAACATGTGTTGCAATGCTTGCAACAATGGCATGTTGATCTTCGTAAACTGTCTTCGTGGCAAATTCTGGCTACGCGCGTTGTCTCGCTGAGGTTGCGCTGGTGTAGGATTAGAGATCACGACTGCCCCCACAGATTGAGTACGATCAGTTTTGACACGACTCTTCTGAACATACACAGCATTGGCTTCTTTCTTACCACCAAAAGATCTCTTCGCAACATTTGAAGATGACTCTACCTGTATTTTCCCGCTCTTGATTCCAGCTTCGATACGTTCTCCTGTCAGTATCAGCTCAGTGAATCCGGCTGAAGAGTTTCCAATCAGATGATTGAAGAATGGGCTTGTCAGTGTTCCCATGAACATATCAACCAACTCCCTATTGGACAGGGGTGGTTGAACTCTGCCTGCTAGATCTCTCCATTTCTGAGCATATTCTTTGAACTTCTCGTCACGACCCATAGACATGCTCTGTAGCTGCATGCGGGTGGGTGCCAATTCAGCATTGTATTGGTATTGCTTGTAGAAAGCATCTTCTAAGTCATTCCAGGTATGAATGTGGGTATTCTCTAGCTGATAATACCACTCCAACTGAGTTCCGGACAAACTCTCTTAGAAGAAATGGATCCATAGCTTCCTGTCTTCAGTATGAGGATGCATCTTCTGAACATTGGACTTCAAGTGTAATTTTGGACAAGAAATGTCATCATACTTGGCAAAGGTAGGAACTTTGAACTTGCGGGGAATTACCACGCCAGGGACAAGACTCAGATCATCAAAATTCAGCCCGGACATTTTCAGATTTTCCACAGCATTCAAACGGTCTTCGAGCTGCTTGTACTTGTCGTCATCAGGAGGATATTGTTCACTCATATAGTCTTCTTCTCTGCTTTCAGACCCATGACGGCTTCCTTCGCTATTCTTGACACTTCCATCAGTTTCACCACTCTTGTCTGAGATTTCTAAGCGGCTGACCACCTTAGTTGCACCCTTGTGATGTCTTCCCATAAGGACAACGATGGTCTTCTTCTTTCTGGGGATGAGCTTCTTCAGGTCTTTCTGGACTTGGACCAAGCTGGTGAACATTTCTTAGAATTGCGCCTGGAGATCTTTGACAGTCTATTCAAGAGCCATTTCTGCTGAAATAAGCAGCGAGAGGATAAGAAAACCGGTCTTCGATGTACCTGTTATGAAATGTTATACCATGATATGCGATGTTTATGCAATGCAATGTTTTCAAGGACCCTAGGAATTTAAAATTGTTAAACAAGCATGAACAAACTTTTATTATTTTCTTTCTTTTTCCTTTCTTTTAAGTATACAAGATAGTTTTGGAAAAATAAGAGAACAAATTCCTAAAGCTCTAAGTCTCCCATGGGCGCTTCCTCTTGGCGTTGATGTTTCGCTCCTCGTGAAGTAGCTTTGTCAACTCTAGTACCTTCTTCTCGCTTGCATAGCAATGAGCCTCGAACGTATCCCTTTCTTCATTAAGCTGAATCTAGGATCTCTTCAGGTCTTCAAAATCAGTAGGCATGTCTGGATGGAGCACGGTATAGGGTTCGTCACTTATAGCAACAGGTTCCATGATCACTGGTAGAACAGGCGGAAATGGCATCATGAGGTTTTGAGCTCGAGCTCGCACCCATTTGAGGTAAGGTTCCCAAGGAATGGAATTTTTGTGTCCCAAAGTCTTGGTGTCAGTCTTCTTTACCATGCCCCAAGCGTGCACAAATCTTCGACGGTAATTCTGGAGATCGCTGTTGTAGTCAAACACAATGTCTTAGAGAAGCATATCATGAGGACCATCTCTTTGAGCATAACCAAACTGGTGTAGAGCTAGAGAAGGGTTGTAAGTGATACCTCCCCTTATGCCAAGGAGTGGTACATTAGGGAATTCTCCAACACGCTCAACGAAAGTGAAGTCCTTTTGAGGAAAAAGACACCAATGGATATCTGAATGAGAGAGTGACATTAGCCTTTGAGACCACTTCAATCTTTGTTCGTTCTTCGTTACCGATTGAGGAAGGTGCAAAATAAACCACCTGGAAAGCAACGGTATGCAACACATAAGAGTTCCTTGTCGTTTGATGGTACGAGGGTAGAGAGAATGCAGAATGTCTCCAAGCAAGGTAGGCACAGGATTATGAGCGAGGAATATCTTGATGGCGTTCATGTCTATGAATTGATCTGGATTAGGAAATAGCACCAAACCATAGATTACTAAGGCCAAAATGTCTTCGAATGCATGGAAGCTCATAGCTTTGAGGAATTCTTGAGCTTTCTTTATCAGAAACTTAGCAAGCAAACCCTTAACTCCGCTTCTTGTTTCCCAATTGGCTTCAATGTCCGATCGCTTTAGATGTAATGCTGATGCGATGTCTTCGTACTTCGGAGCTTTTTCTGAACCGGTGAATGGTATCTGATCAAGGATAGGTATCCCGAGTAGCTTAGAGGACTCTTCCAATGTAGGTACCAACTGATAATCTGGGAATGTAAAACAGTGATATTTCGGATCGAAGAACTGGAATAAGACGTGCATCATATCTTCTTCAAATCCGGAGATAACCAAGTCAAGCAGATAACCATGTCTTTTGATGAACTGCGCATGATCGGGAACTTCTGAAACCAATACTTTGAGTTGAGAAGGTATACCCATGAATTTGATTTGGATAGTCTTCCTGGAAGCCATAATTCCTACAAAATAAAGCAAAGATAAATCCCTAGGTCCTTGAAATAGTTAGAAATGATATGATGATGCGATGTTATGATGTCATGATGTCATGATTAGGCAAATAGCAAGCACAAATAATTCACACAATAGCCCTAAGTTTAAGGCTTGCATGAGGTATAGGTGACTACCCTACCAAAGTTTTTAGTGGGTTCATCCTGTCCTATAATAGTAAATGGGTTCTAGGAATCTCATATCATTGATCTTTCTCGTAGGCTTTATTTCAATACGACTATCAAGTGGTCGACCGAAATATCCCGAAAGTCGAATCTTAATGAGCGTAGCATCGAGTATCAACCAACCTTAGTCTACACAAAAGTCGGTCATCTCACTACCTTCTAATGGCCAAGATGTGTCAATTAGGGTTCTAAAAGTTGAGTTAGTGCTGATGACACCACGCAGACGCCAAATACTTTCCTCAACTTGAGCATGAGGAGCATCGGGACATCCACAGTGTCGCACTAACGTAGCCATCATGTTGACCATTTCGGTATACGCCTAACGGTCGCGACGATTTATTGCTACTTACCTAAGGAAACCTGGATCCGGGTGTAGGATCCCCCACAAGTATAATACCCAAGCAACCCTTAAGAGTAAAGCATACAAATCAAACAATTTTGAGTGATCTAAAAACCTTAAGGTAAACTCTCTTTTAGGATGTTTCCCCAGCAGAGTCGCCAGTTCTGTAACACGGTGGGAGAACTGACTTGTTTTGTTTTGCATTTGATCGCAAATGTTGCGGATAGCAAGAGTCGCCACCGACTTTTCTTTTATCTAATTAAGGGAAGGTGAAAAGAACAGGAAAAGACCTTCGTTTAGATTTTGAGTAAGGGAGTTGGTTATGAAAAGGGAAGGTATTAGCACCCTTTCCAACCGTAGTTATCTACGGGCTCTTAATTGCTTTAGATCACTTGATGATTTTCTTTTTGTGTGTGTTTTGAAAAGATTTTGCAAAAAGTCATTTCGCTTTGACTTCGTAATGATTCACGCTGGAATGTATACAAAGTGTTTGGAAATTTTTCGTTTTGGAAAAGAACTTTGTAATGATTCACGCTGGAATGTATACAAAGTGTTTGAAAATGATTTTTAGAAAGCGTGAGGTGTGAAAAGTGTTTTGATGGAGCAAGCAATTAAGAGTCTATTACCTACTCAGAACGGTCATTTCCGTGTTATTTTAATTTCCTTTAGAATAGTTCTATCAATACCATTATTTGGTAGGTAACCCTATTCATTGGATGTAAATGGACGTTCGAAGGGACATCGGATGGTCATAGAAGGCAACATGTAGGAGTATCCTAGCACATTCGGAGGGACGATCATCACTTTTTGTAGGCAACAATCGAGGGACTAGATCATGTATTCGTAGGCAACATCGAGGGTCATCGAGGGACTATGATCTTTGATTCTAAGGGACTATGATGATATGTTTGTAAGCAACGGTGCTAAGATACCCCTACGTTCGAGGGACTAGACCATTTATTCGAAACGCAACGAGAGAGAATACCCTAGGGGGTGCATGTGTGAAGAAAGTATGTTAAATTCAGATATGTTATCTTGTGATTAGAGTTAGCTATGTTGATTTTATCTTGCCATACACGCCTAATTACTAACAATTCATATGGGTGCGGAAAGTAAATTACGGAAATATAAAGTGCGGAAAGTAAATCATACGCTATTACATGGCTTTGGGGCAGTTACATAATTAAGGAGTGCGGAAAGTAAATCCTAGTTAAACTATTACATCCCATGAGCAGTTACATAACATTGAAAAAGAAAATGCGAGAAAATAATCCTAACTATTACAACCTAGAAGCAGATACAATAATCGGAAAAAGAATCGAATTGCGGATAAGAGAAAATAATGTTAGAGAAAAAGATTTTTGAGTTAGGAAAAGAGTTTTAGGGTTAGCAAACCTAATTAGATGAGAAAATAATTTTTGGGAATTTTCTGGATTGATTTTAGTAAGGAAAAACAATTAAAAGTCAATTTTTTGATTAATTAACAATTAATTAAAATATGTATGCAAAATATAATTTTTTTATGTTAAAAATTAAATAAACATTTTTCTAACCTAAATGCAAAAAGAAATAATTTTTTTGTGATTTTTTAATGCATTAGAAAATTATTTGAAAAGAAAATAAATTGAATGGAAAAAATAAGAAAAATAAGAAAATATGTTAGTTTTGCAAGTGATAAAAAATATTTGTGGGAGCCAAGGTTCGAACCAGGGACCTCAAAGTCACACGCGCGCTGCCTTTACCACTGAGCCAACCTGCAGTTTGTATTAGTATTATGGAACAAAAACGTTATAAGGGAAATTGATCCCTAAATGCCAAACAAAACACGCGTCAAGCCTTCATCTTTCATTTGAATTTTTCACAGGCTTTTACCTACGGACACAATCCGTAGCAAAAACCAATAGTGACGGTTTTATTTGTCACTAAAGCACCTGCAATTTTCCAAAATCCAAAAAACGTAATATAAATTCATTAGGAAACCATGGTTCGATCCGGTTTGACCTCCTGAACACGAATATGTCCCTAGTTTTGGCCATTTTTTACTAAATCAATGGATCCCAAATGGAAGCTTCGAAAACCTAACAATGACATATTCTCATATCTGCATCTAAAATCAAATTAACCAAACCAAAAAGCTTACAAAGATCATCACGATCAAGAATATATAATCAAATTATGTTCATGATGCATAAATAACAGAAATCGATTTTGACATAAAGGGATGCAAACCGTGATTTGGATATAGTGTTTCTACACGTTTTTCTTGCTTGTGAGTATCTGGGATTGATCAGGGAACCTCCAGGAATCGATTGCAATGCTTGGAATGGATTGGATTGAAGCAAAACTGTGGCTGCTAGTTGCTTGCAAGTCACGGTTTTTTTGAAGCTTGTTAGGGTTCTTTGAGGTCAGAATTTCGTCCCTTGTGCATTTGGAATCATCATGTATTTATATTGTAATGAAATAGGTCAAGAATTGTCAAGAAATGTCATGTCAATCAATGCAAAATTATTTGATTTGGAATCAAACCAAATATTTCCTTTTTGAGCCAATTTCAATCAAATCAAATTGCCAATCTTAATTATTTCAAAATAATCAATTTAAATGGCTTGCTTGGACCTCAAGGATGAGAGAAAATCCATCTTGCACTTAATTTTTGATTTTATATCTTTTATTTTAATTAAATTGGTTTTAAATGAATAAAAATCCAAAATAAATTAAAAATAAAAGATAAAAACGTGGCCTTGGGCTTGGAGGTTCCAATTCAGATAAGGAACATGTTTGAATCAAGAAAAGTTAGGCTCATTTGGAAAAAATTTGATTTTCTCAAGTATTTCTCTTTGTGCACCTCCTCAAAAATGCTCAACTTGCACGATGTGTATCTTGCTCAATTTTTGACATTTTTGGGTGTTCTTGGAATTTTTAGAAAGCTTAAGATGTCTTCTAAGCAGCCCTTTTGGTTTCATCTTCATTGAAGTTTCCATGCTCATGAACACTTCTTTGCAAAAAGTTAACTTTTTGTTGAGTTTTAAAAGGACCTGTAATGTTTTGATCCATAACTTCCAAATGAAGCATTTTCTGTCCAAGCTTGTGAGACATGAAGTTGTAGAGAATTGAATTCTCTTCAAAATGAGCTGTGGTGGAAAAATTTATGATGAAGTATGTGAAAGTTATGTTTAGTCAAAGTTCTGTTGACTTTTGTTTGAGAAAGCCTAATTTAGAAACTTTGACTTTTGATCAAATCTTGACTTTTCTTGAGAAATCATGATCAAACCTTGATCAAATGATGAATATTACTTCAAAATATTAGTGTTGACCAAAAATTATGATGTTTGACTGTATGTTGACTACAGTTGACTTTTGTCCAATACAGCTGATTTTCAACCATCTGAGCAATTGACTGAGCAAACTTGACTTGTAAGGCTTGAAACTTGACATGGTGATTCTTTAGAGCATATGATGAGGTATGATGACCTCTTGAAGCATTGGATGTCCATCTTGACTTGAGAATGGCAAAACCCTAGTTTGGGTTGATTTCTTAGGAGAGGATTTGTCTGGTCAACCCTTGTGAAAACCTTGAGTATGGATATGTGAATTGTCCTGAGAAGTGGGAGGGAAAATTTTGGGGTATAACAATAGGATTGATTTATTTTCAATCCTGAGATGCCCTTCTTGTGCTCGAATCATGGTATAAACATTGTTTGTACTGTTGAGGTGTTTATATATTCCTCTGCATGATTTTTGACATGACCCTTAAAGTATGGAAAGATACTAGGGTTGTATTCCTCAACAAAATTTTCTTTTATATGTTCCCGACTATATTAAAAGTGTCAAAGATACTTGAGACATTCCTCAAGACCACTCATAAAGGCATTTTCTAATCAAGTTGATGAGAGTCAAACGATTAGTGATTCTCTTGTGCATCTAAATATTGAGTGAAGACCTTTAAGACTTTCAAGGATAGTGTGTTCCAAGAAGATGGAACTAATGTTCTATGGGATGTTAGAACATTATATCAACAGGTATGCAGCTACCAGTTGAAGAGCAAATGTTTTGGGTGTCAAACAAAGGTATATTTTGTTTGGAACCTACTCCTGATCTGGAAGAGGAGACATATGTGTTGTGCTATGTTGACCAAGACAGGATCAACAGTTTATCTACTCCATATGTCAGCTTATGGAAGTATAGATTTTTAGCTCTATAAAGGTTTTCTACTCCAAAACCTTTATATATATGAGTGATCTAATTTCTGGAAGAACCGTCTGATCAAAGGAACCATATTTAAGGAAGTCTGTGACTATAGAACAGATTCCATGAGAAAAGGAGTATTGTGATCTAACCACATTGTGTATTGTTGAAGCTAGGGAGACATACTTCATATGTCTGTATATGTGTTATGCCTAAATAAGTCTGTTCCAGAAACCTAGTAGAGGGAATCTCCTATGTAGGTACAGACATAGGCACCCATCATCTCAAAGTCAGATAGAAGATATGAAGAAAAGATTATTGAGGTGTGGTCTATGTTATCCCCTAGTTATTTTGATTATTTGATCTTGGAGCATTGATCAGTTGTTGTTAATTGTGCTTCTTATGTTTTCCCCATAAATGTTGAGTATGAGTTAGTATAGATGTTATCCTCAGAACTATAATAAGAATGAATGATGTCGTATCAGATGTTTCAACATCATCTCAGTGTCTTTAGCCATGAAAGTGTGTATATTCTCCAGAGCTAAGCTTAAAGGTCAAGCCACTGACCTAACCTGGAATGTTTTGGCTGCCATGATTGGATATCTTATCGAAGATTCATCAAGTATCACAGGTGTGAAGAAGAAAGCTGCCAATTTTACCTAGTGTGAGTAGGTAATCCTATCTGATTAACTGATAAATACTTTGACGGGAGACTAAGTATTTATTAGAATTTTGCATGAGTATTGATTACAAATATTTTGACAGGAGCTAAGTGTTTGTCTGATGTGTGTATGCAATTCTGACTTCTGAACAACATACTACAGAATATAGTGAGAGTTTATTTATGTTGTATGGTTACGTTGAATATGAGACCTTGTGAGATCCTTTTGTGAGAATGGGGAGTTTTGTTAAAGGGCATGAATGGAAATAAGTCCCAAGGGTGGCTATTCTAGAACCAAAGATGATAGTTTTGTAGTAAAGTTGATGGTGTCCCAAATGATGTTGTAACATCATTGTTTATGATAGTCTATGGAAGAGACTTGAGGCTATGGATCTTGATATTCTACCACCTCATTCAGAAGCGGAAGTTCTATATTTGGTTTAGAATAAGAAGATTCTAAGTTTTTTTAGAGTAGTATGCTCTGGAAATGCATAACTACTATTTTAGTTTGAAGACTTTACTAGTATCAACAACTACTAGTAAATGTAATGTCTAGAAGGAGGAATTAATCAGCATGGTTGCTCAGGTATATAGAGTGTCTTTTTGTTTCTTTTTCTTCTCTTCACTCTTCATTGTGTCTTTGTTCGTCTTGTTCTCATGTCCTGTGTTCGGATATGGGTAAGTTTAGATTTTGTGAAGGTTATGCTTGTCAACTTGTGGCAAACATAGGGACAAAGGGTAGTATTTAGACGTTGTTAAGTCTGAGGTCACTCTTTGCAGCTGTTTTTGCAAAGATGTTGAATAGGATGTCCTATTCTGAGTCTGTTTATTCTTGCAGTTTGTGCAAGTTTTTGTTTCGTGTCTTATTTTAAGTTATGAACACAAATTATTTCTTGTATTTTGAGATATCCAATATAGAGGTCTGGTTCTCTATGATTGTAGATTGATAGTTCAAGTTTTTGTTTGGTCTTTTGTTTCCTCTTATGCTCTAAAAGAGGAAGTTGTGTCTATTTGTGTCGTAGCATAGTTCTCAGTTTGAGGGGGAGTATTCAATATATTCTTCCTCATGTAAACCATGGCCTCAATATTTCTCCTTCTTTGTGAAGATGGTGTCTGTGGTGTTATGTTTCATGTGCTATAGTGAGTTCTCATTCAACAAGCCTTTGGCATATTATGGCTAAAAAGGGGAAGAAGTGGTTATGTTATGTTATCTCTGAAGAGCAACTTTTAAGGGGGAGAAACTTTGTGTGATCTGTGGGATCCTTAAAAGAGAGAGAGACATTGGATTTGTACCTGCCATACAGATGTCCTAGTGTGATGTTTTAACATCATAAAAGAAGACTGAAGACAATCACATGTAGAGTTTGAAACATCATAAACAGTGACTACTGAAGACTTCTAAACTGCTGCTGCTAGATTAAATTGTTTAAACCCTTGTATATTTTATTATGCTTCTATAATACAAAGGTTATGTAAATTAGTTTTAGCCAAAATAAGCCAAAGGGGGAGATTGTTGATTCTCTATTTTTAGGATTGGCTTTATGTAAGGTAAAACTAATATAGTAGCAATATGTTAAATAGGATTTATAACTTGTAAGGAGAAAGCAGGTTGAAGTTCTATTTAATGAAGAAACATGTTGTGTTGAAGTGTTTCAACATCTAGAACAACATGTCGAAGAAGATGTTACAACATCGCGCCTGAGCTACCATATTGGATTCGGTTATGCTTTAAACATAAGCATCATATGTGGCGCTATATTAAAGGAGACTCAATCTGAAATCAAGGAGAAAATTTAGGAAAATAAATGTTGAAGGAAGATTTTATAGGAGATTATTTTGCATACTTGTTACAACTTAATTGTTGTTACTTGAAGTCCTAAATTTGTGGAGAATATCTTGGAGCAGTTTTAGCAAGATGTTTTGAAGAATATTGTGGAGAATTTTTAGCAGCAGTTTGTTATGATTTGAAGGCTCAAATACAGTTGAGTAATAGGTTATAAATAGAAGCTTTGTAACCTAGGTTGAGTACCAACTGAGAATGAAACTTTCATATTATTAGGGTTGAGTCTTTGTTACTCTCTAGGAGAGTTGGTTTGTGAGTGAACCACCCAGATTGTGGGAAGGTCACCATGTGTACACCTCGAAGCCTGTAGGTAAGAGGGTGTTATGTTCTTGGAGGAAGCTGTGAAGTAACTCCAAGGTATGTCCTAAGTTAGAAACAAAAGGCTTTAACTCTTAGGTAGTTTGTGATAGAAATGTGTCTTCTACTTTTCAGGTGTTGAAGAGTTATTGGAAATCAAGGTTTTGATGCAGTGGCTGAGATGTTGATTGCTAGACATCATCGTGATGATAGAGAGTGATTGGAGGTTCTTATATCTAGGATAATTTTCTTAGGTAGAAGGGTCATTGGATAGTGATTACGTGAGGGGTTATAAACGGGGAGTTTAACTCTGAATTAATACTATTGATAGTGGACTTCATTCCTGGATTGGTATGCCCCCAGATGTAGGTTGGTTGAACTGAACTGGGTGAACAATTTTCTTGTGTTATTCATGTTTTTTGCACTGTATTTTATTTCTACCTTGTTTGTTTGTTCTATTGTCATATCAGATGTCTCGACATCCTTATAGGACATCTGGGTCAGCTGCACCAGAATTTCATTTTCTATATAGGATCAAGCACATTGTGAATCCAAAGTTTCACCGTTATTGTTTCCATTCAAGGATCAAACTCATTGTGAACCCAAAGTTTCACTGCTACTATTTCTATTCAAGGATAAAGCCACCAATATCAAAGTTCCAACTCCCCATGAATGCATGTGTCATTTAACCAACAACATATGCAATTAAGATTATCCACCAACCTTAATTATCAAGCATATCATAATAATTCAACACATTTGAATTATCCACCATTTTGCACAAACATCATATTTCATCATCAACAACAATACACATAGTATTTACTAGCATCACACATCACAAATAACACATAGCATACAAGCCAACACATGTTATTCTCAACAACTCACCAAGACACAACATACATATACTAAAATAAAGTATCATGTATTCATATCATTTAGCAACTCATCACACCATAATAACATATAGCAAACAATTCCAAAACATATTGTTTCCATTCATAACACATATCGAATAATACGCAAACTATCATTCCAATTCAACACCAATTCACAATGTACATAACACATATACATATCATTTTACACAACCCACTTAAGGATCAAATCATCCAATTCCAACAAACTTAGCTCTATCTTATAGGTTATTTCATTATCTTTCTAACGGTTCGAACAGCACCTCAAACGGACACCCTAAACTCAAGTTATGAATTTTTGAAGTTTTGGAAAAAATTTACGATACAGACCACGCTGAGTCTGGTTTGCATTTTTGACAGAAACTTTTCTGCGAAGACAACAACTTCCCACACAAACATTTGACCCAAAAACACATTTAAACATGCAATTTACTCTAATTTAAGGTGTTATAACCTATTTCCAACATATAACATCAAATAGAAACATCTAAACATAATTTCCAACATCAATTTGGGATTGTAATTTCAACCTAAGTGAATCAAAAACCTAGAAATTGAAATACCCAAATCTAATTCATGTTACTAATCATTAAAGGGTAGTCTAACATGTTTCTAATCATGGGCCATCATTCCTAAGTAGAAAAATACAATTTCTCTTCAAACCCTAACATTCAAAGGTTCTTAGAAATTGAAATCAAACAACCTAGCATGTTACTAATTACCATCCAAGAACATACAATCAAATAATAATGAAGATTCTCCCCCCTTACCTCTTGAATACTCTCTTCTTAGGGTTCCTCTTCTCTTCTTTCTCTTCTTTTCCTTCTTTTCTGCCAAAATGACAACACTAATTCTATTTTCTCTCAACCCCTTTACTAACTAATAAACTCAAATTGGGCTTAACAATTAGCACCTCCTTATTACATCTATTATAATTAGGTCCAACACCAAAAATCTCATTTCTACTCATAAAACCCAATTACTCAAATAACACACACATATTGCAAATAATTCAAATATTCATTCAAATCACCCAATTTAATTATTTATCACATAATATAATAATTGATAATAATTAATAAATAACTATTAAAAAATCGGGATGTTACACGGCATGAGACACAAAGTTTAATATTTTATGTAATTTAAAGGAGGTCATGTATGATATTGATTTCTGAAGGATTTCCATGAAATTTAATAATTTATTCGATCTGTTTTGGATTGGTTTTGATTACCTTTTGATGAGAAACAAAATACTTGAATTTTATGTATATATGTTGTAAATTGAGACCAACTGAGAATAACATGGTTTGATTATGTATGATTGCATGTTATGTGAATTTGTTGAGTTGATAAATACTATGTGTATGCATTGATTATGAACGTGACATGATATATGTATGTTGTGCAATTGTTGAGATAACTCAAATGTGTTGAACTATATGAAATATACTTGTATGATTAAGATTTGAAGATGGTCTTAATTTGCATATGGTTGGTTGAGATTGCACATGCATCATTCATGTAAAGAAGCAATGTCTGCTAAGTTGTTGCGATAACTGGTGGTTTATCCCAAAACTGGAGATGGTTTTGAAAGTTTAAGGTCGAACCGAACTTTTATTATGGTGGTTATCTGTCTGGAGATGGACACCGAAAGAACCGTTAAGAATAACAATTGGTACCACGTGCATATTGCATCGAGTTGCATTTGAGTCACATGAGTCTGTGTGAAGTTTTAATTTGGTGTGAATCATGTGACCTTGTTTTGAATGTTACACAGTGGTAATTGTGATTGACTATCTTTAAATCATGAATCATTGAGTAATGTCGTATGTGCAAATACATGAATATGTGGAGTGTGATGAATTCATTTGTTTCTTATATGTGATGCATTGCTTATTATTATATATTTCCAAAATGATGTGAATTCTCACCCTTCTATTGAAATGATGTTCCTTGCGACATCTCTAAGGTACCAGGGATAGGGGTGCTTCTTGTGAAGAGTAGTTGGAGGAGTTTAGTCTCTTATTTATCCGCTTACTAGGTAGTTGTCAGGCGCTGGTCATGTAACACAGGAAACACTTACATTTTATGTTATGTGGTTATATTCATGTATTTGAGAGATGGTTTGTTATACTCTCTAGATACTTATGATGTATTTGAGATGTGATGATGATTGGCCTTTAGCGCCTAATAATTTATGATATGATTGTTAGTATGGGATTTCAATCATTAATGTTATTATGAGAAAGATCTATTCCATTACAAGATGCATATGTGTTATTATACGAAATATGATTTGAAACGTATGATATAAACATGGCCAGTATATTATTTGTGTTGTTTTTGAATTACATGTGATGCCCTCATATACATGTATTTACTTTGATTATGCCAAATATTATGTGCGGAGTTTAGAGGGTGTTATAGTATTAGAGTTGTTGGTTTCGAGAACGAGACCGACTTACTTGTATCGAAATGCCCAAGAAGAGGTAATGGTGGTACAAGTGTATATGGAGGAGCATTGTGGACTCATGTAATGCTCCGATTTTATTTAATTTTTTCTCATAATTTGATTATGTGATGTTGTGCATTTATATGCGTTGATTATGTGATGACCTCAGAATGTGATAGTTGCCTTAAAAATATAGAAATTAAGGTGTTAGAGGTGTTGTGAGTAACTAATTATTAATATTAGTTAGTAATTATTATATTTAAATAATTTAGTTAGAATTATTTAGATTTAAAAATAATCATTTAGAATCATATTAATAATTAAATGTGAAAAAATGCGAAGAGATATTGAGGGCAAGGTGGTAATTGTTATGAAGTTAGTCAGGATAAGGAAGAAATATCATAATAGAGTGTAAGAGTTAGACTAGTAAAATAAGAGAGTTTAGAGAGGGTAAACAATGCTTACACAATTAAATACTTGAAACATTATATATATGAAAATTTTATAAAAAGTTTAGTAATGTATTAAATAAAGGACAATTCTATATTAAATATGATAATCATATAAAATATAATTATATATTTATAAATGAGAACAAGATAATGTATTATTATACATAAAATAGTGTATAGAGTTTATATCCTATGAGTAATGATTGATAGGAGAATCAAATATTTTATTGGCGTCAAAATTTTAAAATATACATAGGCAGGAGATAATCAATTTATATAATAAAATTAATCACCATACAATATTTTTTTATACAAAATAAACATACAATTTAAATGAACTAAATGAATTTCAATAAAAATACTAATAGAACAAAACATAAGTAATATATGAATAAATAGTATCAAAATTGTATGATATTTTTTATTAGTCGTACAATTTGTTTGTCATTTATAAAATTTAAAATTTTAACCGGACAAATTAATCAATGATCAATATATATTTATCCATATATAATATAAAATAATTGAAATATTAAAATTAAAATTTTAACCGGTCAATTTCATCCAAATACGAAATAATATAGTACGGATACACATAGGTTCTTATATGGTACACAATATGGTATTGATATTAACACATTTCATTAATTATTGAATAATAGTCTGAATAAATTTATTATTGAATTAAATATTTTTATAAATAATTCCAAAACAAAATTATTTATACATAGGAATAATTATAGTGTTGATTCAAATGTTTTTATATATGAAATAATATATTTGATTTGTAAATTGATTTTAATCAATTATATTACATAGTTATTACTAATTGAATTATATCATTTGATTGAATATTTCTTTACTATAATTTGTCAATTTAAATTTTTTATTATTGTAAAATAGTTTTATCATCATCAAATATTTTTAAACAATGTTATTTTTATAAACGGGACTAACTTTACTATTGATTCATATATTTTTATAAATAATCTCTAAATAAAAATAATATTTATTATTTGTATAGACAGGAAAAATATATGGTTCATTCAAATCCTTTTTTTAAAACACAAGTACTAATATGGTAGGTGCATATGATACTATGAAGTTATTGATCAAAAAATTCAATATTAATGAGAACATAAAGTTACTAATCAAAATATTAAATATTACCGATCAGAATATTAAATATTATCAGGAATACTAAATTATTGATCAAAATATTGAATATTACCAGAAACGTCAAGTTAATAATCAAAATATTGAATATTATCGGGAACATGAAATTACTAATTACAATATTGAATATTAACGAGAATATTAAATTACTGATCAAAATATTAAATATTAACGGGAACATGAAATTACTGATAAAAATATTGAATAATAACGAAAACATGAATTTACTAATTCAGATATTGAATATCAACGAAAAATTGACGTTATTAATCAATCTATTAAATATTAACAGGAACGTGAAGTTACTAATATTGAACATTAACAGGAACATGAAGCTACTGATCAAAATATTGAATATTAATAAAAAAATATTTAATATTAACAAGAACATGAAGTTACTCATCAAAATATTGAATATTAATGAAAATATTAAATTACTGATCAAAACATTAATATTAACGGGAACATGAAGTTACTAATTAAATATTGAATATTAACGAGAATATAAAGTTACTGATCAAAATATTAAATATTAACAGAAACATGAAGTTATTGATAAAACTATTTAATATTAACGGAAACATGAAATTACTAATTAAAATATTGAATATTAACGGAAACATAAAATTATGATAAAACTATTGAATATTAACCGTAACATAAAGTTATTGATCAAAATATTGAATAATAATAATAAAACAATTTTACTATTGTTTTAAATATTTTTTAAATAATTCCAAAATAAAAACAATATTTATATAAAAATATATATATTATTAATTTAAATATTTTTATATATCAAAAGAATTATAGACATCAATTTATTATTTTTTTTAAAATACAAATTTTATTTTTATTATATTTTGAGAAGTTAAAAGATTACTAGTTTATTTGATGATGAAAGGATAAAACACTAGAAGTAAAAAAAATCATTTATTTGTAAATGGAAGTTAAGGGAGAATAAAGGAATGAAAACAGGCTAGCTTAAAATACCCCATCTTGAGAAATTATTTTGCCATCCTTCACGTTAGAGCTGTCAAAATGGGCCGAAGTCCATGGATCGGTCTAATTGGCCAGAAAAAAGTTAGGGATTTGACTTTATTTTTTGAGCTCATTTATTTCCGAACCTTTTTTACCCCGACCCTAAAAAGCCTTAAAATATGGGCTAGCTCGTATGGGCCATGGGTAGCCCACCGGTCCAAAAAAATTATGTTTTTTAAAATATAATTAGAATTTATCATTTCTAAATTATAATTGTTATAAACTTTTATAAAAATTTGTTGCTAAAATTGTTATAACATTATAATTGTCATGAATATTTATAACTTAAAATTTGTTGGAGCAGGTTATTTATTTTTGTGTACTACATTGAATAATTTGTGGTGTATTTTGGATAGTTTTAATTAAGTTAATGTGTTGTTTTACATTTTAATTGTTAACTTATATGAATTATTTAGAAATCTTAATTGGATATGAAATTTAATATATATATATATATATATATATATATATATATATATATATATATATATATATAAGGAGGATCAAATTACACCCGAAGAGTTACACTATGAGTTACACTCGCTCGAAAATGTCACTTTGGATTAATGTTTTTTAAAATTTACCGTTGGATTGAAACATACCACCATATAGATCTTACCTATAAAGTTTGAAATTAATCTATAATGATTTACTATACGATCAAGATATTCAAAGATTAACGTCAAAATGGACTTTCATATAACATTAATTTTGATGTAGTTCAATGACATAGTAAATCATTATAGATTAATCTCAAACTTTATAGGTATGATCTATATGATGGTATGTTTCAATCCAACGGTAGATTTTAAAAAATATTATGAAAAGATCAAAATATTCATATCTATTTCATTCACTATACTTTCCAAATCTACGAAGACCACCAGATTTTTCAAATTTTTTGTCGATCTCGGAAATTTCGAAGGTGGACCAGAAATTTAGCGAAATAAGTAAGAGTTTACAATATTTTAGTAAAATTTCTGGTATTTTGTACCACAAATTTCAAAATCTCTGGTATTATCATTTACCAACGATACCAAAAATTTTGAAATTTCCAGTGCGTAATATTATACCGGAAATTTTAAAATGAAGAAAATAAAATAACATAAATAACAAACAAACATAGTTAACAAACATCAGATGACAAACAACAAACATAAATAATACTCCGAAAAATGAAAATCTAGGCACTATCGGATGACTCTGGACGCTTCAACATTTTCATTATTTCGTCGGTGGATCTTCGGATATGTGCATCCAACTTGATTGGACCTTTAGTTATTCTACGGTGAAATGATTTCCACATGGCTTTCACATTTTCATCATTCTTCAACTCGATTAGGTTGTATTTCGCCCTTCCATTTGTATCAATCCAATCCTCCCAAAACTCGATCTTTGTCGCCCTTCTGTTATCAGAATCAGACATCAAACTATTCTACGTTTCTTTCAAGGTGGCAAAGGATTCAGAGCCATTTGGAAGCTTGAATTCAACATGAGAGTTGTTGTCGTTGTAATACACTTATGCCTTAATCACAAATTGAGGAAGAGACTTTTTGTTGAGATATGTTAGTCGGTGCAATCAAGACCCTCCAAAAGTGTCGGTAAAATCTCAAGCATTGAAAATCCTAAAATTAAAACCTATTGAAAATTTCAGTTATAATGAAATTTCTGGTACGTATCAAAAATTTGAAATTTCTGATACACCGAAATTTTCAAATACACTATCGAAATTTACTCTTATAAAAAATTTGAAAGAGGTGTATCATAAATTTTAAAATGCAGCAGAAATTTCTTTATATTTTATCAGAGATAAATTTGAAATAAAAAGAAAAATGGGAGGATGAAATGTTTAATTTTTGAATTGGCATGTTAAATTTTCCTTTTGACAATTATAGATGACATGTTATTAATTAGGCTTAATTACAATTTTGGTCCCCCTATTATTCATTTTTTTAAGTTTTGGTCCTCCTATTTTAAAATCCAGAATTTTAGTCCCTTTATTTTAGTTTTTTGAGGATTTTAGTCCTCCTGCAAATCTGAAGGCAATTTTTAACGACATTGAGCTCACATTGATGACATGTTCCACACAAATCTTAAATAAAAATAGTTTTATTGAACAATTTGCTACTAAATTGGCACTGACACGTCATCAATGTATGTATTATGTCATTAAAAATAACCTTCAAATTTACAAGGAGATTCAAATCCTCAAAAATCTAAATTAAGAGAACTAAAAATACAAATTTTAAAATAGAGGGACCAAAATCCAAAAAAATGAATAATATGGAGACGCCTATTAATTATTTGGTGTACTAGTACGAATTATGTTCTATAATTTGAATATACACTTTAAAATACTTTCTATATAAAATAATTTAATTTTTATTTTAGTTATCTTTTCTCATGGTCGTTTTTTCTGCAATTGCTTAACCGTAACACTGAACAACACAGTATCATTTGATACTCCACAACAAAACAACGTCGTATTTGGTCGGCGCATGAAGTTATCTTGTTGATGGTCCTGCCAATTTCTCCACTAATCAAAAAGCTTCAATTCAATTCAACAATGTTTCATCAGTGTCTCTTTTGAATCCTTTCAATCCATGGAAATTCTCATCTCCTCAACCTCCAAAACCATTCCATTCCCATTTTTCTGCAACCCAAAATTCTCATCAAACTGTAACAACCCATTTCACAGAAACCATTTACCTTTCTGTCTAACAACTTTCACTTCAAGAAAGTTTCAAACTTGGGCCCATTTCGGACGACCGACCAACCGCAGGAATTCTCTGAGGAACAAGCTTCTTCAGGATAACCAGGTACGCCTCAATCGAATTCCCAATGATCCATCTTCTGTTTCTAGTAATGATGTTGAAAAGAGCGATGTAAGTTTTCAAAGGGTGATTGTTAATGATGATGATGAGAGTGTTGTTGAATTGGATGAACAAAAATCTAAGCTTTTAGGTGAATCTGTTTTGTTGAACAAATTGGAGAGTTGGGTTGAGCAGTATAGTAAAGATATTGAGTTTTGGGGTATTGGGTCTGGTCATATATTTACTGTTTATGAAGATTCATTAGGAGGTGTTACAAGGGTTTTAGTTGATGAAGATGAGATTTTGAAAAGAGTTAGGGTTCAGAAAGGTGAAAATGAGATTGAGGATTTATCTGAAGTGGAGTTTAAGATTTTGGAGGCTAAGAAGCTAGCTAGGGATATGGAGAGTGGTGAGAATGTGATTGCAAGGAATAGTTCTGTGGCTAAGTTTGTTGTTCAAGGTAAGGAGGAGAAGGAGGAGGAGGGTGGTTTTGTTAAGGCTTTCCGTGGCTTTGTCGCTCAACCTCGGCTGCCTTCGGAACTTTCTGGGGTTGGTGGCAAAGTGTTGATCATTTTGGTTGTAATGTTTGCAGTGAAGAAATTGTTTAGTTTTGGAGATAAAGAGGTTCGGTATACGGAAACGGAGAAGAAAATGATGATGAGGAAGGTAAAGGCTAGAAAGGAGAAAGAGATGTTGACGAAGGGTGCTGTTGAAGTTATTCATGAATCTACGGAGACACCGGTGGTAGGTGTTAAAAAGCCGAAGTTAGATAAGGAACAGCTTAAGAATACTATTCTTAGAGCTAAGGCTTCTTCTGATAAACTTGTAGTTCAGAATTCGTCTGATGAAGTGAGAACTGGATCGGTTGATATGGACTATAAACTTCGAGAGATTAGAGAAATGGCTAAGCGGGCACGAGAAATTGAAGGAAGAGATCGTTCTCTAGTTAGTAAGGATGTGGAAACGGATGATACTGTCAATGGGAAATCCTCCGAAGAGAGTGAAGATGTTAAAAAGAATAGCAAACAAGATAACAGTTTAAGTAATCATCAAAATGAAGTTGCCAGCAATACAACAGATAGTAATGGAGTTCTGCAAACAACTTCTGATGATGTCACGGAGAACGGCGAAAATTCAATCCTGCATGAGGTAGTTCGCGATGATAGAGAAATCAATGAAGGGGAAATAGAAATCAATGGACATGCTATGGCCCTCGAGGACAACAAAGACAATAAATCCTCACGTACTCCAATTAATGGCTCATTTATGACAAATAAAAGTTCACCGAACAATAAACCGAGGATCATACGGTCTGTTAAGGAAGCTAAGGATTATCTTTCAAAGAAACATGACAAACAAAATCCTTATACAAAATCTAAAATCAAAATCGAGAAAGAAAATATTGTTGATTCCAAGCCTTCCAAATTTGATGATTTTAACGACAAGCCACAAAATTTGGAGATGAATAATACAACTGTATCCAGAGGTGACACATTAAACGGATCATCATATTCTAAGCCTGACATAAATGCCAGTGAAGATTCTAATCAGAAGGAAAGGGAAAAGAACCCGACAAAGAGTGAAGATTCTAATCAGAAGGAAAGGGAAAAGAGCCCGACAAAGAATGACTGCTCGGAAGATTCTGGTATTGAACCTGGATTTGAAGATCTTCAAAAGTCTAAGACTAATTTAGACCGTGAAATTAACGGTATTGGTACAGAGGCAAGTCTATCAGTGGAGAAAAGCTTCCATGAAGTTGAGCCAACAATTGATACTTTAAATATGATATCAGATTCTACGCTAAATCCAAATGATGATTCTGATGAGAAGGATAATAAATTCAGCCAAACAGAGATTGACAACATCAAAGACTCTGATGTTAAACCTTCTGTTGAACATAGATTGGAAGAACTTCAAAAGTGTGAAACCACTTTAGACCTTGAAGTTAATGGCACCGGTAAAGAGGCAAGTCTATCAGTGGACAGAAGCTTCCATGAAGTTGAGCCTACAATTGAACAAAACATAAGCGATGAGAAGGATAATGAATTCAGCCAAGCAAAGATTGACAATATTAAAGATTCTGATATTGAACCTGGAATGGGAAATTCTCCAAATCGTGAGACTACTTCTGGCGATGAAGTTAATGGTGATAAACACAAGTCAAGATTTTCTGGAAAAACTGAAAATTGGCTGGAGACAAATTTCCATGAAGTTGAGCCTATAATTAAACAAATTAGAGCTGGATTTCGAGATAACTACGCAATTGCAAAAGAAAGAGTTGATCAAACTTTGGATATACCAACTGAGACGGAGTCACTTGGAATTGGTGAAGATGGCGGAGAACTTGACTGGATGCAAAATGAACATCTTAGGGACATTGTCTTTCGAGTCCGTGATAATGAATTGTCTGGACGAGAACCATTTCATTTGATGAATGACGAAGATAAAGAAGCTTTCTTCGAAGGTCTTGAGAAAAAAGTGGTGAAAGAAAACAAAAAACTTTCTCACCTCCATGAATGGCTCCATTTAAATATCGAAAATCTTGATTACGGAGCAGGTAGTTTGCATATTTCTAAAATATAATGTGATAACTTCTAATTTTGTGAAGCTGATATTTTTTTGTTGCGTCACGAAATTAAAAAGGTTACTTTGTTCGGTTAAATTCTTTAGATATAGTATTAGTTTGCATTTTTTTTTAAATCATGCTAATAGTGATCTTTTATTCCTCTAGATGGCATTAGTATATATGATTCACCAGAAAAAATGATACCGCGTTGGAAAGGACCTTCTGCCAAGAAAATTCCCGAGGCCCTAAATGAATTCCTAGAGAAAAAAAGAAAGACAACTTCCTCCAAAAACTTGATGCCGGTGATAAAGGACGAGAAGGACTCTACTAAAAATTCAGCTGATTCATCTTCAAAAGTAAAGGTTGATGGTTCTATAGCACCGATTAAGAAGTCAAAAACACCAAAGACTGTTGTTGAAGGAAGTGACGGCTCTGTTAAAGCTGGCAAAAAGTCAGGGAAGGAATATTGGCAGCACACTAAGAAATGGTCCCAGGAATTTTTGGAGAGTTACAATGCTGAGACAGACCCTGAAGTTAAGTCCGTAATGAAGGATATCGGGAAGGATTTGGATCGTTGGATCACTGATAAAGAAGTCGAGGATGCAGCTGATCTGATGAAGAGATTGCCTGATAAGAATAGGACTTTCGTGGAAAAGAAACTCAACAAACTTAAAAGAGAGATGGAGTTGTTCGGACCGCAAGCAGTGGTTAGAAAATATCGTGAATATACAAACGACAAAGAAGAAGATTACTTATGGTGGTTAGATCTTCCATATGTACTGGTATGTATATGTAGGTTTTCTTTGTTTCATCATGGTTTTGATTTATATTTCTTTTCTAATCTGTGTTGAACCAATTTGTTTATTTTCTGACAGTGCATCGAAGTATATACAGTTGAAGATGAAGAACAAAAAATCGGATTTTATTCATTGGAGATGGCTCCCGATCTTGAATTGGAGCCTAAACCATGTCACGTGATTGCTTTCCAAGATCCCGGTGACTGCAAAAACCTTTGTTACATAATTCAAACGCATATGGAAATGCTTGGAAGTGGCAGTGCCTTCGTTGTTGCACGACCTCCTAAGGTAGTTAATTGTACTCTACCTCTGTCCCTAAATATACGACTATCTTGAAAAACACTCTACCTCTGTCCCTAAATATACGACTATCTTGAAAAACTTCCACGTCCATTTTCATAAGACCCCTTTCAAATATACCTTTAATTTTGTTACATATGACAGGATGCTTTTCGAGATGCTAAAGAAAGTGGTTTTGGTGTTACTGTCATCAAGAAAGGAGAAATTCAGCTTAATATAGACCAATCACTTGAAGAAGTGGAGGAACAAATTACAGAGATTGGAAGCAAAATGTACCATGATAGGATGATGAAGGATCAATCCGTGGATATAAACTCGATAGTGAAGGGTGTGTTTGGTGTTAATGTCTCCAACAAGAGGTAACTAATCATTTACTCAATAGTTTCATTGTTTTGTTTGTACAATGGTGTTTAATGATTTCTTTTGTCTTGAAAAAAAGGTTAAAGAGGAAGTTGAAGTAATGTGGAAGGGTTGGCTCAAACTAGTTTCACAAATGAAAAGGGTTGAAGAAAATTATGGCATGAATGCATTGTAGAATTTATAATTTCTTTTGTAGTGGTTGGTTGTATATGATTGAGAAAAATATAGTCAAATTATAATAGTTGCTGATGATAACTTGATGGCATAGTGAGAATGATGAAAATGAGTTATTCTTTCGTCTTATATTTAGCGTCACTTTACATGATTTAGAAAAGTTGTAAACGAAAGAGTGTAACAAGTTCCTTCAAAAGAAAAAGAAAAAGAAAGATTGTAACAATTTTATTTATAACCGTTTGATGTTAATTAGTATTACAAATGTATAGTGGAGGAGTACAATAAACTTGATAGCAATATGCATAACATTAATTTGATGATATAATTAAGATAAAATAATTAATGTTATGTTACTTATTTTGAAATTTGTTTGGATAATAGACACTCGATATGAAAAATATAGTTAATAGAGAATTTCTTAACCCATCTCATGTGTTACACACGTGAAATTTTAAAATTATTCTTAAAAATCGGAAATATATTTTTGGTGCACACCACTTCTTTCTTTTTTTTAATTTTTTTTCCAGAAATGCACTTCCAATATAAAATCGGAAGTACATTTTTGATTTTCAGTCAATAGTAATTGCTCTTTTCAACTTCAACACTCTAAAAGACAATCAACACAATGTGTTACCACCAACAAAATTATTACCTCTCAAATAGTCTTAGCTTTAGAATCACATCAGCAAGATTTGAATTTGCCTTGCCAACCAACTGGAATAGTTTCTTCCTTTGCATCTTGAACTTTCCAGTCACTTCCATCTCACGATTTATGTCTGTAAATTTTGCAACCATTCTGTCAACCTATAATACAAGTCAAAGGAGACTGTTAAATCCTAAGTGGAACATCATTAACTAAAAATCGGAAGTGCATTTCTGAAAAAATTTGAAAAAAATAAAGAAGTGGTGTGCACCGGAAATATATTTCAGGTTTTTAGGGGTATTTTTGGAATTTCACGTGGTGTGTAAGAAACAAATGAGGTGAGCTAAGAAATCCCCTAGTTAATATTATTCTATACTAGAATCAAAGATAGGTACAAGAATCAGAGATAGATAAAGATCAAATGGACTTGAGTTCTAATATGATGTAGTCAGTGAATGAGCGAGAAAGTAGTATGAGTGTATCAATGAGAGAATACTTGAAATGACATGTGTTGTGCTATACATGAGTGGTTAAAATTATCTCCATGAGATCTGACACCTAATGCGGGTGACTATCCGATCAGATCCAACGGTGGGAAGTGCGTTGGAGGTTGAAATCACATGTCTTCGACTAGAGCGAGACCTATATATTTTGTTTGTCTTTCTATGTAGTGTTTTATATTGATCCTTTTGTTGTGGATCTTGCGAGTGGTCCTAAACAATTTTCCCAAGCTCTTGCTCATACTTGTAGTGTCATGCATGTCTTTTGTTATGCTTTTTTCCTAAATAAGTGGAAGAATTTTGATGGAACATCAATAGATTAAGAACAAGTGCATTAAATACTCCCGTGATTAGCAATATTTAGCAAAAACACCTCGATGTGTGGCCCTATGTCTGCCAGCAATGATTTCTTCCAGTACTAGAGTATTTGATTATTCTGGACAGCCTGAAATAGCCTTGGGGTTATCATATCTCTTTTCTTCACCCGTAGAGATTGAGAACTCTTCTTTTGTGTTTACAACATCTTTCATCTCCGTCAACAACCTTCAATTAGTTATAGTTCAACTTACTTGTGTTGTGACACCCCAAATAAATCAATTATTAAATAATTACGATTTTTGATTATTAATTTAATTAGGAATGTAATATTTAATATTTTGGATTATTGGAAGTCAATTAAATTAATTGAAAGTGGGTTTATTGGTGGCGTGATGAATAAAGTGAGGGTGTGAGGAGTAAAAGGCTCTACTCACATTAATTATGTTATTTTTATTATGTTAGAATAATAAAAGAAATAAAAGAAGGAAAAGAGGAAAAAAGGATCTTTTTGGAGAAAACTCACTGTACGTGGAATTGAGAAGAGGAGAAAAGGAGGAAGAAGACCTAAGGTGTCGGAATTCGAAGAACCCACAAGGTAAGGGGTGATTTCGATTGATTATTGCTTATTATCGGTTTTGATTTTGATACTATAGATCAAAGTATGTTAGGAAACCTTAGTTTGGGAATTTCTAGGTTTCCATGGATGTATATTTAATGTCGATTGTCGATTGTGTCTGTTTGTGTCAGAATATGTATTGAAAATAATTAGAGTGTCAGTAGATGAAAAGAAATGATGAGAATATGTTGTTTGATGTGATAATGATGCAAATTGGATGTGTTTTAGTGTTTCCCATATTAGAATTCGTATGGGTAAGTTGGAGGTTGATTGGAAATGGAAGAATGTCAAAAGCTTGAAAATGGCTTTTAACACGTGGGAACCGGTTCCTGGGGAGGAACCGGTTCCACATTGAAAATTTGTGAAAAACTAGAAAAATGTACTCAGGAACCGGTTCCTGTATGGGTAGGAACCGGGTTCCCATACAATTTTCCAGAAACGTGAAAATTGAACTTTCAGGAACCGGTTCATATGTAGGAACCGGTTCCACTTCTAATTTTGAAAAATGTCAAACTTTGAAAATTCATAACTTTCAAACGTAAGTCCGCTTTGGCGCCGTTTTGGACGTTATTTTCTAAATTTAATGCTCTATTTTATGAAATGAAAATATTTTCCAAAACTTGAAATTATTTTGAAAATGAGCGATTCGAGATAGGTGACTTTTAACCGCGATATTGAATTGTATGTAGCGAGATCCCGTATTGATGGATGTATTGGTATTGTGTGGATGTAATAGCATGTTTATGCCGATGTTAGATGTATGCATGATTGGTTGATATATCATGTTGATTGGGTTGCATGTTTATGCTGATGTTAGATGTATGCAAGATTGGTGGAGATATCATGTTGATTGGGTTGCATGTTTATGCCGATGTTAGATGTATGCATGATTGGTTGAGATATCATGTGGATTGTTGTGATTCGTTATGTTAAATGAATGTATACATAGACCGATTGATGTTGCATGCTAGTGATGTGCGTGCATTTGCATTGTTTGGTGAAGTTAATTCCATTGCGAATTTGACTTGGATTGCCGATAATCGATACCCAGTGAGGATGGGTGGTTAATGGATTCGTGTCCGGTGGTTATGGACGAATCGATGGAACCGTATTCGGTTGATGATGGATCGTTGGGTGACTTGGTCACGTGTCGCACCGCATGCATTGAGTCGCATTGTATTTGTATGAAGTGGTAACATGTTAGGATGTCTTCCGGTGTTACTCTTCTTGGATTATTATGATTATGCATGATGAATATGTGTGTGTGAATCAATTTATGTTAAGTGGGTGAAATAATATGCTTGTGATATATTATTGATTGAAAGACTTATAATATGCTTTAATTATGAGAAGTCTCACCCTTACTTTACCATTTGATTAAGGTTAGTGAAGAGTCGGTGAGGATGGCTCTAGAGCTTATCGTTTAGTCCGCGTGTCAGTGTCATGCTCTGATTAGATTGTAACACGGGGAACGTTAGATGAGAAATTAGACATTGGTTTATTGTTTAATTAAAATTTTGTTGGGAATACAATGATTGAATTATTCCGTTTTTGGTGATGATATTTTCCGCTGTGTAAGACATGGTCTTAATTTGACTGAATTATTGAAAATGTTGATCCTCAGTGTAGCATGGCTACTGTTTGAATGAAGGTTATTTTATTTATTAATTGTGACATCCCTCGTTATACCGTGTTAACTCTGATTAAAGCTGAATTAGATATTAATTTAATTAATATATTCGGGGTATTTAGATGGGGTGTTACATGTGTCATCTCTTCTATCGGAGCACTCAGTTAAAACATAATTGAATGCGTCAAAATTTCAAGTACAATGCCTATTGTTGTCTCGTTGAAGTGATTAATAAATCTCCGAGAATGACGTCATTTTGTTGAGATAAAAATTGATGTCATGGTAGTTGCGCCAATAAAAACTATAGAGTGGTAGATGAACTTATTATATCAACGAAGATTGTATTAACCTCGTACAGGGACAAGGTCAGAGTACTGATGAATCTAAAGTAGAGTACATATGAATCTAAAGTCGTTATCACTAATAGCGCACGGAGTGCACATAATATGATTAATTATTTGTGTAATTGTAAACTAGAGAATTTTAAATTAAAATAACAAATACAATACGACTAAATTTTCCTTTTGGATTATCTACCTCTGGATGTGAGAAAATCTATGACTTCCTATAAAGAATTTTTGTTTAAATATTATGAACTTTTACAAAACACAAAATTACGATCTCGTAGCCTTCATATGTTGGAGTCTCCAATCGCAAAGTGATCTGCTTTATCAAAGCAACCCTTAATAATTTGGAATCTCTATTCACTAAGACAAAATTTATAGGACGAAACTTATGTACAATTCTTTAGGTGTGGTTTCTTACTATTTTCTAATGAAAATATGACAAATATGCTTGAACATCATTTAAAAAGTGAAAATATGAGTAATTTGCATATGTGTAAGAGGAAATTATACATTTGTCATATTTTTATTGAAAAATAACAAGAATCACACCTAAGAAATTGTATCTAAATTTATATCACGTAAAACAAAACAATAATTTTACAAAATACATAATAACATCACCGAAATGAATGATGAGAATCTCGCAAAGATATTCGCTTCTTCAAAGCACATTTGAGAATCTTTGATCCCTAATGTGTAAAACTAGATTAATTTAGTTAAAAGAAAAAAAAAATAACTATTACACTTTAATTATACGCAATAAATTAGGTCTATATTGTACCAATAAGTTATAGTTGGCAAATGATGGTTTGACTTTTCTGTATCTCTTTCTTTTTTATTTTCATTTAAATTATAAAATTTTAATGTAGCCACTCATGTCAATGGTCATGCATGAAGCATATTCTCTCCCAAAAAAAATATACTTTCTCTCTTTTTTTTTTAATTGGATTGTTTACAAATATCAATTAAATTAATAAAAGTTTTTCTACAATAAATTATATTATCTCAATCAGCCTATTTACATCTACAATAAAAATTAAAAATATTTATTATAAAATAAATAAAAATACTCTTTTATTAATTATTCAATAAATCTAGAAAATATTTTTTTTATGTTAAGGACAAAAAGATTATTATTTTTAAACTTTAAAAAATCAAGTTTCTTTATATAGAAAAGGTGTATTTCTATCATATGCATAGAAATTTCTGCGTAGTTTCCTTTACCTCACTTTTGATATGAAAGGTAGGAATGGAAATTAGTTTTAAAGATTCCGTTGCTCCAAAGTCTTCACCACTTGCATGGTTTTCAGAAGACAGTCAAATTGCACATGCTCAAACTCAATCTCAAACAACTTTGAACCTTCAAAACATTTTCTTGTTTGCATTGTCAATTTGTCACTGCCACAATGCCACAGCTACCCTTTTTATATGGTCAAACTGTCACAATAATCATCGGGTTCGATATCTAGGTGGGAACAATGTTTGACCAGTGCCCATACCTCTCAACACGAACTGTGAATTACTAGAACCCCATTCCCCTGTCACAATAATCATCGTTTTTTTACATCGACAACCATAATCATGTCATAAGATTCGTTTCACTTTAATCAGTTAAGCACAAACAAAATTTTCTCACAGGGATGCCAAATTGAATTCCACCATTTCTTATTTATCAAATCACAAAGTCTATTTCCAACATTGCTACCTCATTTTCACTTCTACGAAGCATAGACATTGAGCTATAATT
The DNA here is from genome assembly GCA_021764765.1 of Vicia sativa. Lineage (NCBI taxonomy): Eukaryota > Viridiplantae > Streptophyta > Magnoliopsida > Fabales > Fabaceae > Vicia > Vicia sativa. Next base: position 99,197,184 of record CM038796.1, on the reverse strand, counting down.
TGATGAAAGAATGTGTTTAAGACCAAGGGAGTCATTACCCATTACTTTGAAAACAATGAAAAAAAACAAAGACAATCATTAACTATAGTTATGTACTAGAGTACTTGTACATACATACACATACCAAATTCTATTGCAGATTTCAACTTCAATTAAGAATTATAATTGCCGGTGACTTCATCAAGGTGTTGGTCTATAATTTCAGAAACAGCTTCCATGAAAGTAGCTTCACTAGTGCCAGGAAGAACAGAATCATGTGCTGTTTTAACGATTCCTTCAATCACAGACTCGTTGTTCAAGGATTCTCGGCACATTAGGCTTCCTATGGCGAAAGGGGTCATCCCTTTTTCCACTCCTTTTTTCAGAAGCATGGTCGAGATTCGGAGAGTGCGAGCGCACTCGAGTGGCAGATCCCATCCGTGAAACTTCAGAAGGGCAATATCTTCTTCAGCGTCTAGGGACTCTATGTAGTCGATGATCTCTGGAGAGTACGGCTGGCGAGCCTGAGGCCAATAAAGCCATTCAAAGGTACAATCTTCAAACTGTTGAGCATTGGCAAAAAAATCCTCAGATGATAACAACCGAAGCAAACTCTAGATTACATTATTTCACATCAAGAGAACAACAAAGCAGCATCACATGCATTATAGGATAAAACTTGACAAAAAAAAAAAAGGTGCTTACACTAGTAGGGAGGCAGTATCCATGATCAATCGGAATCAAAACAGCCTGGCCGTTTTCCTTCTCTCTGCCAATCAAAATATTCCCAGCATGCCTGTCTGCATTAGCAAGTCTCATGTCAAGCACAGTAATTTTGTGCACTTCCTTCACCGGAAAAGCACCAGGTCCCATATCCTCGCAACTTCCATTATTCTCCATGAACATTTGCAAGGAACCAAACTTAGCAGTCAAACCCTCTGGATGGTTGTACCCTTTATGCAAGGACTTTGCCATAACAGTCGGCGGAACACCAGCAAAGCCCTTACCGTCACCAAATAATGATCGGCGACCGGTCACTGGATGGTCCAAAATATAAGCAGCAACTTCCCTGAAAGCTCCTTGTCCAACTCTTGTACCCTTTTTTAAGCCCTCGCCATCTAATGACAAAGGTAAGCCTCTAGGGTTATTCATAGCCATTGGCTCTTCATCAATAGGCTTAAACACAGATATATATTTTTGCCCAGTTAAATCTACCATAAAGTAAGCCCCGCCTGTGCCCTCTGACGATCTGATTGGAGAATTTCCGCTATCTAGCCCATCATACGTGGAGTTAATCATATCCCAAACCTCTGAAGTTAATTCAACTTTCGGGTTAACAATGACCGGCTCCAGAAGAAGACCTCTATCAAGAGGTTTCCTCGACATAATCTGCTTGATAGCTTCATACTCCCTTGCAGCATCTTCTTCACTAACATCATATTTTCTCCCAAAGTCACTTTCATTAGCATCATTCAATTCTTTTGCTTCAATGGACAACTCCTCAAGTCCTGTACTAACATCAGCATATTTTGTTCTAACAAAGAGATGTATCACTGCATCATTATACTTACAACAGATATCATCTATAAGCTTCTGATCCTCAAGCAGATCACCGTTACACACAACCTCCTGCTGTTCAGGATCAGCAAACTCTTTCTCCCTCTTCGCAATCTGTTGCTTAACATACCCAACATCCTTGCATCTTTCAACCTGAAATGAAAACTCCTTCCCAGAACAAGTCTTCACACTGATAGTCTGAAGATCCGTCAGTCGGATCACCAAATGCAAAACATTTCCTTCCGTAACGCCATAGTCTTTAAGCAGAGAATTACTCCGCGACAACTCACGCCCATTACAAACCAACTTCTGTTTGTTTGTCACTCCCTCATTCCTCTGAATCTTAAGTTTCACAGACTCAATTGTATCAGAGGGTAGAACACGCATAGGCGACATAGACCCCGAATACGAAAGATACACGAAGATAAACTCGTGATGATCCACAGACAAGTGGAGTGGATTACATAATCCATTTGTCCGAGACAACAGTGTCTCCCTCGAAACGGGACTAAGAGTACTTACACCAGCAGAAGACATTTTCTAATTTTAACTAAATTTTTATGAACAAAATCAAAATTGAATGAAAAAATTTTTTAAGGCTTTGACCTAAGCCAGAACCCTAATTCCTACAAAGGTTACACTTTTACAGCCATAAATTTGTACAATTTACTAAAATCAAAGCTCATCTATACCCAGAAGACCAAACAAACTAAAAATGAAATTTTGAACAAACTATGCACAAAAGGAACAAACTTTATGATGGAAAAGATGAAAAAATCCAGACCCAACGCCTTAATTCCTCATCTTTTCCCTTACTGAGACAACAATAAAACCCTAAATTGAAATTGGGGGAAAACAGAAATTGATGATGTAAACAACTCAATAGAGAGAGAGAAGAAGAAGATTCTTACCAAGGAAAAAGAAGAAGAAGAAGAAGATTGAGGAGGTTTTTGATTACGGTTGAGTGAGAGAAAGAGTTGTTCAAATTCAAGATTCGGAAAACAAGGGTTTGTTATTACTTTGACTATGACCAAAAAATGAGAAGAATGAATTGTGGAACAAGATAGAGGCGCGTGGAAGACACGTATTGGTGACAAAGATGCTACTTGTGAAAAGGGTTGCTTTTGAGACATGAGAATAATCTAATTATAGGTGGTTTGTTCGAGACTAAATCTGAAAAATAATTAATTCAAAACTGCTTTTTTTTACAGGTAAATGTAAAACAGTTAAGAAAACAGAAAATGAAATCAACAAAATAGTTTTCGATAAAGTAATTTTATTAAAAAAAACACATGTTTTTTAAAGGATACTAATAAATATTTTATTAGATTTTTTTGTAATAAATATTAATGGGCATGCATGTGTGCATAGTATTTAAGTCTAATTAATTTTAAAATATAAAATTTATGAGAAGAACTTTATTATTGTCCACAAATTTTTTTATTTTTTTATTTATTTTCATAAACTTTTAAGATATTTATTTAAAATTTTATAATTTGTTGAAAAAAAATTATTTTATAAATAGTTTATATGTAAGTATTTATTATAATGAATATTTGTTATATAAATTATAAATAACTTTTTTTGTATATTTAAATTTTTTTATAAATTAATTAATTCTACGAGCAAATATAGAATTAATCTTTCGGATTACAATACACAGTAATATTCTATCAAAACCTTTGTTTAAAATATAAATATGGTGTATAAAGACAATTATCTGATTCAGTTAGAATTTATTAAATGCAAAATTAAGTATGATGTATATGTATAATCTACAACATTATGCATATATATATATATATATATATATATATATATATATATATATATATATATATATATATATATATATATATATATATATATATATATATATATATATATATATATATATATATATATATATATATATATATATATAGGTGTACATGGGTTGGATAAACTTAATAAACTCATTAAATTCCGTCCAAAAAAAGTGAGTTGGATCAAGTTATTGGGTGAGTACGATTTTCAAAATTGAAAATTCATTTAAAATACCACAACAATTATATATAAAAGTTTAGAGAGCAGAACAGTTCTTGTTCTTGTTGTGATATCTTGTTGTATATTGGTGGTGCTTCTTTTTAATCTCCAGCTCCTTATATAGAAGAAACAACTGAGACGTTGGAAGCTTGCATGCACAAGTGTCTTTGATGAAAAAATAATTTTCAAAAGAGAGGCATTGAAGTAGGTGTGATGAGGATATTCATCTTCTGAATAATTTCTATATTCATTGTGTCTTTCTTAAATAAGGTGTCCATAGACATACTGGAGTAGACTGAATAAATAATATCAAGTAGTCTTAAGCCTTGTGTAACACCTCAATATTTCGATTATTAAATAATTTTAATTTTAATTATTTATTTAATTAAAAATTAAATTATTAGTATTTTTGAAATTATTGGAATTGGTTAATTAAAATGAAAAGTCGGACGGTGGTGTAAGATACAGTGGGGGGGGGTGTAGTAAAAGGCTCTAATCCTATTATTTGTTATTATTATTTTAGAATAATAAGGAACAAAAGAAAGGAAGAGAAAGTGAGAACGTTTGGGATTTTCATCGTACGTGAGAAGTGTAGAGAGAACAAGGGAAGAAAGAACCAGAACTCTCAAGGAATCAAAAATTTCTCACATGTAAGGGGTGATTTCTCTTAGTTATTATGTCTTATAGGTTTTGAGATCAATAGGATTGATTGAGCATGTTAGGAATCCCAATTTAGGATTTTCTAGGTTTGTAGAATTTGACCCTAAACTGTCTAATTGCATGGAATTGAACCAACCACATGATATAGAATTGTTAGGTGTTGTTGGAATGTGTGGTTTGCATCATAATGCTGATTGTTGGATGATTTTGGTGTTGTTTTGTGTTTTGGTTCGCATGGGTTTGATAAGAAGTGAATTTGGAAACAACCTATTGTCAAAAAATTGAAGTTTCTGCTACAGGTGGTCGCAGGAACCGGTTCCTATGTGGGAGGAACCGGGTTCCTGGTACAAATTCCAGGGAGGTGGAATTTCTATGTCAGAGGAACCGGTTACTCCTGGGGAGGAACTGTAACACCCCTTCTAAAATACCCCGTGAATTAATAATTAAATCAGAGTTAACATAAACGAAAGGGCATTACAATTTATTTTAAATAGAAAATACCATAACAGATGTCATGCTTCACTGAAGAACTTTATTAAAATAATTCAAAACCAGTAATATGTTATACACAGCGGAAAATAGCATCAAAACCGGAATAAATTCAATTCATAATTATTCCAACATAAACCAAAAGAAAACAAAGTTCAAAACTATAATTCCAAAACAATCGTCCCCCGGTGTTACAACTACCAGAGCATGACACTGACACGCGAACAAACTAAATAGCACAGCTCAAAGCTATCATCACCAGCTCTTAAGCGACTAACACTTCAATCTGAAATCATCAAAGTAAGGGTGAGATTTCATCAACAATTAAAATGCATTATACGTTTCTTAAACAATAAAATAGTTCAATACATTATTTCACCCTCATTAGCATATTCAGATTACAGTTCACAAATACAAATCACACATTTCGTTATGCATATAACAACAACCAATGAAAATATAACACTGGAAACCATCCTAACATGTTATAATTCCATATGCAATACAGACTCAATGCATGTGGTACCAAACGTGAACTCAATTCACACCCTGTTCCGTTTACACCTCGGAAATAGCGTTAAACAACGATTCGCCCATACACCACTAGAACATGAATCCAGCCTCACCACCACTAAACCACTGGGTACGGGTATTGGCTCTGCAAGTCCAATTCCACACAATGGGAATTAGCCACCACCAGAATGCATATGCATGCGCAGCATAAAGCATGCAACATTCAAATAGGAACATGATATCACAACATCATTCCATACATGGTTAACACCATCAAACAGCACAACATAATCATGCATATACAACGTTAATCACAACACATGGTATTAACATCTATCAAGCATATACAACGTCAACGACGAACAATCACGAATTACAACGAATTCCTTATACTGAAAGCCATATCAATCCATTAAAATTCAGTTATTAGGTTTTAAAAATGTTTCTAATAGATAGTACGTGCTTCCAGCTTTCCAACGGATCCAACTACGCCTAAATCGGAGTTACGATCGCAAAGATATGACCGAAACAGTTTTCAGAAAGTTATGTTCTGTTTTCAAACAGTATGAGTCGATCCAAAACTCCATGTGTCGACTCATACATGGCTTGTATCGACCCAAGAGTGTGTCGACTCATACGTAAATAATTTTTCTGTTTTCAAAAGTTCCTTCAGTATGTGTCGATACATAGCATCCTTGTGTCGATGCAAAACTCCAAAATTCACCACATGAGTCGATGCAAACGATTTTGTATCGACACAAGCCTTTTCCAGCTTCTGGTTTTCAAACATTTTGCTACTTGTATCGATACATAACAACATGTGTCGACCCATACTCCGATTTTCACTAAAAATCAATTTTGTTCTCACTGTTTGCAATTCCAATTGATCTCATTCATCACCAACAACCATAGTACAACAAAAACAACAGAACTTATGTATTTTCACATCAAATCAACAATAAAATTACACTCCCTAATTAACCCACAATCAACCTACACATAATAACCATTCCTATAAATCCCAATTGGGGTTTCTACGTCGGATTATATCATTAGGGCATAACCTAGAAAATCCTAATTCGAGATTCCTAACGTATTATTCCATTCTATTGATTATCAAAACTTATAAGGCATATTAACCAGACAAAATCACCCTTTACCTTGCGATGACTCTTCGAATTCTGACGATTTGGCTTTTTCCTCTTTCTCTTCTCTTCTTCAATGTACGTAGAATGAAAACCTCCAATTCTCTTCTCTTTTTCCTTTTTTCCTTTATTTATTCCTTTTTATTATTCCAAATAATAAAAATAAAATAATTAGAGTAATTAGAGTGTTTTACTCCCCACACCCTCCAATTCTACTTCGCACCACCATGCTTCCATTCCATTTAATTAAATAATTAAATCCAATAATCCAAAAATACTAATAATTAAACTTTTAATTAAATTAATAATTAAAATTCTAATTATTTAATAATTGAATTATTTGGGGTGTCACAGGAACCGGGTTTCCAGTGTAAAATTTGCAAAGAAAACTGTTTTTTCATGCAGGAACCGGTTCCCTGGTGGGAGAAACCGGGTTCCCCATACAAAATTTCAGAGAGCGTGTTTTCACATAGTGTGGGAACTGGGTTCTCCCTGGGAGGAACCGATTACCACTGTAACTTTTGGAAAAAAAATATTAAACTTTAAAAATTCATAACTTTCAAACCGTAAGTCCGTTTTAATCGCTGTTTTGGACGTTGTTTCTTAAACTTAATACTCTATTTTATAAAATGAAGAAAATAACTGTAACTTGATTTTATTTTGAAAATGTGCTGACTTTCCGATTATGCGGTTTGTGATTATGTGCATACTTGGCGTATATGCAATGGTGTATCCATGATAATTGATTGTATCAGGTTTTGGTGGATGAAGTGCATGTTTATGCTCTTTGATGTGTGTATGATAAATGATGATATTGTGTTTTGGTTTGATGATGGTTTATGATGTTTGATGTGATCATAACTTGTATTGAATGTTGCATGCTTTATGATGTGCATGCATATACATTCTGGTGGTAGCTAATTCTCATTGTGTGGAATTAGTGAGTATTGTCAATAACCGTTCCCAGGTGATTATGGGTGGTGAGGCTGGATTCATGTCCGGATGATTATGGACGAATCGATGTGTGTGACTTAGTTCACTTTTTGGTACCACATGCATAGAGTCTTGCATTGCATTTTGTGTGAATTATAACACGATAGGATGGTTTCTTGTGTTATAATTTGGTTGTCATGTTTGGATGTATGATTATGGATTGAAATGGTGAAAATTGACTTATCTGGTTATGCTAAAAAGGGTGGATTAATAACTTGAGATATTTTGTTGATTTGAGAAACTTATAATGCATTTTAACTATGATGAAGTCTCACCCTTACTTTGATGATTTCAGATTGAGGTTTAGCGGCTTAGGAGCTGGTGAGGATGGCTCATTGAGCTGTGCATTTTACTTATTACGTGTCAGTGTCATGCTCTGATTTGTAACACTGGGGAACGTTTGGTTTAGAGTTATAATTAAACTCAGTTATTCATTTAGATTTGTTTTGGATAATTGTTGGTTTTGAACTTATCCAAATTTGATAATAATTTTCCCTGTGTAGAACATGTTATTTTCTCAATTAATTGAATTATGTTCTTCAGTAAGAAGCATGACGTTATAAGGAATTTTATTTTAGTTAATTGTAATGCGCTTTTATACATGTTAGCTTTGAATCTGTTAATAATTGCAGGGTATTTTAGAAGGGTGTTACACCTTGCACTAAAACCTCTAGTTAACTTTCTCCATAATTATGGTAGTTGATAAGATGAGGTTGTTTTTTTAACGTCCCAAATTCTAAATTAATTATTAATCAATTAATTTGGTGTGAATATATGAGTCACTGTGAAATATTTGATATTTTGTTGTTTTTATGTGAGTCATTGCGTTGTTCTTTGATGTTTTGATGAGTATGAGGTATACCATGATGTTTTGATGATTATGATGGCTGATATGATGTTTTGTATGGTGTGATGGTGTAGTGGAAATTAAGATAATTAAGAGGATTTTGATAATTTAGAATAATTAGAATAATTAATTAAGAATATTTTAATTAGTGAAATAGTGTAATATTAGTATTAAGAGGTAGTTAGGGCAATGTGGTAATTAGTGAAGGGTTAAATGAGGGCATGGTGTAACATCCCAAATCTACCAATCGAATAAACAACGTTAGACAACCCTAGCCGGACGGACCGACCTGCTCTGATACCACTAATGTAACACCCCAAATCAACCCAACGAATATTAATAAAAATCAGAGTGCAAAATTTCATCATACATGAGATGCCACATTTACTTCACATAAAAACAACATATATTACTCATATTCATTCAGATACATAACACTTAAAAACCTGAATGAACCTGTAATAAAATTAATTCAATTTTCAATCAACTACAATTCATTAATATTTTTATTCGACTAAAACAACTTCCACAACAACATGGTACTTCATGAATTCAACTTAGAGGTCAACAACTTAAAGTAATAACAACAAATAGAACAACTATCGTTCATCCCCCCGAGTGTTACGTATTAGAGCAATTGACACCAACATGAACTAACAATTGAAACAACTATTAAGCATCATCTAATCTTCTCGTTTACCTGCACGTTACTCACGTAGAAGCAACATTACAATAGAAGGGGTGAGATATCGAATAATATAAACAAAAGTATGATAATCAATATATTATATTAGAATTATATAAATTCCATCGCTTCGTACAACAATTATACAACAACTACTAATAAACAACTTAATAGCAACAACAAGGTAATTTCAATCGATCAACCTGGCACTTAAATCATCACAACTTAATAACAACCGCAACTTATATCAAACAACAACTCACAACAACAACAAAAAACATAATAATCACAACAACTTCAATATGCAACTCAAATGTGACTCGACTATGCAAATGCATGTGGTACCATTTGGAGCAGAACTCCCAACTTAAACATATGTCAGTTTATCGAGGCATTCAACAAGGCATAAGCCTTCAACTTTTGACGTGGTGCCATCAAGGCCAAGGCATAAGCCTTTGTCGCTAATTTTGTCTATCCAGGTCATCGCAAAGTATGCAAATGCATGTGACTCAATGAATGCAACAATCACATACAACAACAACAAACATCGTCACAAAGGCATAAGCCATATCAACATTGTACCAATAAACAGAGGTACTCACGTCGCTTCAACACTGTCCATAGACCTATCAACTTAATCAACATATCAACAACAACATATAAATAATAGTTCAACAACAACATAAAATATGCATCAACTGCAACAACTTAGACCAAACCTGGTCGTCAGACCTACAACTCAAAAATGTCTGTAATCGGGACAATTTAACTTATTCAGCTGTACCTGCAAATTAACGTATTCAATATCGTTTCAAAAAAAAAAACCAACCACAATTGCCTATTAATATATACTAACTACCCCCCGATAAATTTCGGTTAATTTCGGACAACTAATTTTACCGCTTAATTTGTTAATTTGGTACTGATTTTACGTTTCTGCTATTACAACCAGCTACTCATTACCGTCCTGTTAAAAACTTGGCTTACTGATATGCTTACTTTTCCTGCATCCACAAATTATGCTTTAATCAACAACTCAACTCTATTACTAAAAATACAGTATCTGTTAGAGAACTTGTTGTCGAATGTTTTCCTGTGTCTGCTAACTTTATCTGCATCATGCTAACTTATAGTATCATTGTCTTAACTTTATTAGTCTATTAATTCTAACATAATATGCCTCAAATACTTACGTGTAACTTTATAGTAATTAATCACTACCGGCTAAACCAAAAGGACAAAATCCAAGCAACATACTTGTAATGCACACATATCAGTTAAAACAAGAGGGAATAAAGTAGCAGAATGACAAGGAGGCGTGAATGTTTACCCTTGGGTTCTGAGTTCAAAACACAGGGGCTGCATATATTTGTTTTGATATTTTTACTAACCCTATTTTCTCTATTTTTCTTTCTAATTTAATTTTTTACACCAAAAATATTTATTTTTTCCTTTTTATTTAAATTAATGTTTAATTAACCATAAATTAAACTTTAATTTATTTTCTTAAATAAAATCAATCCAAAAAATACAAAAAAAAAAAAAAATCTTTCCAGTAATTAGGTTTTTTTGTTAATATTAAACTTTTTTTTACTAATTTTAAAAACTTTTTCTACTAACACAATTTTTTTTTCCTAACATTATTTCTTCTTATTTCGATTTAATCCTTCACGTGATACTTTTCCAATTATGTATATGTTTTCAAGTTGTAATAGTTAGGGTTAATTTCTCGCATATTTTTATCATCATTATGTATCTGCTTACAGGATGTAATAACTTAATTAGGGTTTACTTTCCACCTTTACTTTCCGTACCTCCTATTATGTAACTGCCCCAAAGCCATGTAATAGCGTATGATCTTTACTTTTCCGCTTTTAATTTCTACACTCTCTATAACTATATATATTGCTAACTGCTTAGATGTATGACTAATAGTATTGCATGATAAGACATAAAATCAAACTTAGATCACCCTAATTCAAAGATAAAATATCTGAATTGAACACACCTTTCACACTTGCACACCCTTAGGGTATCATTTCTTGTTGCCTTACTAATAAAAATGGTCATGTCCCTCGAACGTAGGGGTACCATTAGTAAAGACCCTCGATTCTAAAATCATCATAAAGATCATAGTCTCTCGATGACCCTCGATGTTGTCTACGAATATATGATCCCGTCCCTCGGTTGTTGCCTACAAATAAGTGATGATCGTCCCTACAAATTGTTAAGGTATCCTTACATGTTGCCTTCAACGACCATACGATGATCCTACGCCCGTCCCTTCACATCCAACGGATAAAGTTACCTACCAACTAATGGTATGGATAGCGCTAACCTAAAAGAGAAGGAAAATAACAAGAACGGCCTTTCTGAGTAGGTAATAAGACTCTAAATTTCTTGCTCCAATCAAATCAAAATACTTTTCACACCTCATGCTCTTTTCAAAAATACTTTCAAATAAACACTTTGTATACATTCATACGAGAATCATTACAAAGTTACATTTTCAAACAAATATTTTCAAACACTTCGTATACATTCTTGAGGACTGATATAAGAATCATTACGAAGTCAGAGCAAAATACTTCTTTTCAAATCATGCACATACACAAAGCGAGTTTTCAAAAAAGTGAGCTAAAGCAATTAAGAGCCCGTAGATAACTACAAATGAAAAATGTGCTAATAACTTCCCTTTTCATGATTACCTCTCGTACTCAGAATTGATAAAAGGTTTTTCCTGTTCTTTTCACCTTTCCTTTATTGGATAAAAGAAAAGTCGGTGGCGACTCTTTCTATCCGCAACATTTGCGATAAAACGCAAAACAAACAAGTCAGTTCTCCCACCGTGTTATAGAACTGGCGACTCTACTGGGGACTACCCAAAGAGAGGTTACCTTAGGGCTATAGATCACTTTTAATCGCTTTCAGTTTGCTTTGTATGATTTAATTTTAAGGGTTGTTTGGGTATATATTTGTGGGGGATCCTACACCCGGATCTAGGTTTCCTTAGGTAATTAGCAATAGATCATCGCGACTGTCCGGCATAGACCGAAACGGTTAAAATGATGACCACGGTTAGTGCGACACTTTTGATGTCCTGATGTTCCTCATGTTCAGTTGAGGAAATATTTGGCATTTGTGTGGTGTCATCAAGCACTAACTAAGCTTTTAGAACCCTAATTGACTCATCTTGACCATTAGAAGGTAGTGATATAACCGGCTTCGGTGCAAACTGATGTTGGTTGATACTCGATGCTACGCTCATTAAGATTAGACTTTCGGGATGTTTTGATCGACCATTTGGTAGTCGTACTAAATTAAAGCTTGCGAGAAAGATCAGTGATATGAGATTCCTAGAACCCAGTTACTATTGTAGGACAAGTTGAACCAACTTAAACTCCGGTAGGGTAGACACTTATACCTCATGCAAGCCTTAAACTTAGGGCTATTATGTGAATTGTTTGTGCTTTCTACTTGAACATGACATCATAACATCATATCATCATAACATTTCTAACCATTTCAAGGACCTAGGGATTTATCTTTGCTTTGTGTTGTAGGGTTATGGCTTCCAGGAAGACTATCTGAATCAACTTTGTGGGAATACCTTCTCAACTCAAGGAGTTAGTCTGAAAAGTTCCCGACCACTCTCAGTTCATCAAAATGCATGATTATCTACTTGACTTGGTTACCTCCGGTTTTGAAGAAGATATGATGAGCGTAGTATTTCAGTTCTTTGATCTGAAACATCACTGTCTTACTTTCTCAAACTATCAGTTGGTACCTACAATGGAAGAGTTCTCTAAGCTACTTGGGATACCCATTCCTAATTAGATACCTTTCACCGGTTCAGAAAAAGTTCCGAGGTTTGAAGATATTGCAACAACTTTACATCTAAAGAGGTCAGACATTGAAGCTAATTAGGAAATAAGAAGTGGAGTTAAGGGTTTATTGCTAAATTTTTTATAAAGAAGGCTCGAGAATTCTTGAAGGCTATGATTCTTCATGCTTTCAAAGATTTTATGGCTTTACTAATCTATGGCTTGGTGCTATTTCCAAATCCATACCAATTTATAGATGTGAACGACATTAAGATGTTCCTCACTCGTAATCATATATCTACCTTGCTCGGAGATATTCTACATTCTCTTCACACCCGTAGTATGAAGAGACAATGGACACTCATGTGTTATATTTTGTTACTATCCAGGTGGTTTATTTCTCACCTTCCTCGATCAGTGATGAAGAATGAACAAGGGTTGAAGTGGTCTCAAAGGTTGATGTCACTCTCTCATTCAGATATCCGTTGGTGTCTCTACTCTCAAAAAGACTTCACTTTCATTGACAGTTGTGGGGAATTCCCCAATGTGCCGCTTCTTGGAATAAGGGGATGTATCACTTACAATCCTTCTCTAGAATTACGTCAGTTTGGTTATGCTCGAAGAGATGGTCCGCATGATATGCTCATCCAAGGCATTGTGTTTGACTACGACAACAATCTCCAAGGTTATCGCCGAAGATTTATACTCGCATGGGGCATGGTGAAAAAGATTGATACCAAGAAATTGGGGCATAAAAATTCCATTCCTTGGGAGCCTTACCTCAAATGGGTGCAGGCTCGCACTCAAAATCTCATGATGCCATATGTTGTTATTCTACCAGTAATTATGGAACCTGTTGCCGAAGGCGATGAGTCTTATACCATTCTCCATCCAAACATGCCTAATAATTTCGAAGAATTGAAGAGATCCTAGATTCAACTCAAAGAAGAAAGGGATACCTTCGAAGCCCAGTGCTATGCAAGCGAGAAAAAATTATTGGAGTTGACAAAGCTACTTCATGAGGAACAGAGCATTAACACCAATGTCAACACAAAGAGGAAGCGTCCATGGGAGGCTTAAGGCATTAGGGGTCTTACTTTTTGAACTTTTATTTGTATTAAAACAAATATTTTCAAACACTTCATATACATTCTTGAGGACTGATACAAGAATCATTACGAAGTCAAAGAAAAATACCTTTTTTCAAATCACACACACACACAAAGCGAGTTTTAAAAAAAGTGAGCTAAAGAAATTAAGAGCCCGTAGATAACTACGGATGGAAATGGTGCTAATACCTTCCCTTTTCATAATTACCTCCCGTACTCATAATCTATAAAAGGTCTTTCCTATTCTTTTCACCTTTCCTGTATTGGATAAATGAAAAGTCGGTGGCGACTCTTTCTATCCGTAACATTTACGATAAAATGCAAAACAAACAAGTCAGTTCTCGCACCGTGTTATAGAACTAGCGACTCTGCTGGGGATTACCCAAAGAGAGGTTACCTTAGGGCTATAGATCACTTTTAATCGCTTTCTATTTGCTTTGTATGCTTTACTTTTAGGGGTTGGTTGGATCCTACACCTGAATCTAGGTTTCCTTAGGTAAGTAGTAATAGAGGTTACATAGAATCCTCAAGCTACTTACGTCAATCTTCTTTACTTATCAAATGTTTTAGGGTAATCGTTATTCCAAAATCTTGGCCCTCCCATCATGTTCTTCCTAAAGTTTCAAATTAGGGTTTGAAATGGACGGTAGTAGGAATTATTCGATTGGGACTTCTGATGGAAGAGAAATACCCATTTGTGATTGCAATCTATCAATGAAGGTATGGGTTTCAAACGCCCATGAAAACCCTAAGAGGAAGTTTTTGAGATTCAATTTTTTAAAGGTGTGTATTGTTAGTTCAAAATAATTGATATTGGGTATTGTAAATCTCATTCCTCCCTATTTTTATGTTGTCTCAATTGTTTAATTTTTCGTAGAGTGGTGTAACTTGTGACTTGTTCATCCAGGACGATGAAGTTGAATGAACTGTTATTGAGTACTTGAAATAAGGAAATATTCACAGGTGCAAATATGAAGTGCAACAATTGTGAAGTTATACTTGGTTATCTTAAAGAATTTGACAACCTATGCAAAAAAAATTGACAAGGATTTTGGGAAGGAGTTTCACAAAGAATATGGGAAAAAGTCAAGCTCAAATAAGGTTGAAAAATGAAAAAGTTGCTGCATATTGAAAGGGAGAAAAGTTTTTGGTTAATGTTTTCCCTTATTGTATCATGGATGTTGTTTTATATTGTGTACAAAATGAAATATTTGTCTTGTAGTTTTATAGTGTCTAAAATTTAATGTAATGTTCTATTTAGAACCTATTGATTTCAATGTAATGGTAAAGTTTGGTTTAATTTATAAAGGAGATTGAGATATTAATTATAGTCATTGTAATGATAACAAACTTGTCATAACATTAAACCTTAAAAAGTTCATTACATAAGCATTACAAAAGCATTAAGCACGTGTTACATAAGCATTAAGAAAGCAATAAAAATGAAATTGTCTTACCAAAAATAAACCCAATCAACTAATGTCTTAACAACTTCATATGATTCACTATGTTAATCTTCTTGAAATGTCATCCCAAGATCTCATTGCTCTGATACATATCCCTAGCATAAGGTCTACTACAACTATAGCAGGTTCCTGGGTCAAGTTCTTTTGCTTATATCAATAACAAATTATTGAATATTTTACCTCTCATTCATCATTCATAGACCAACATGGAGTCCATTTCCCACTCATATATTAGTATTCTTCCTTAACCATTCTTTCAAAATCCCTTGTTTTAAATTCTTTGACTATCTTTCCAAGTGCAACAACAATAGTTTTCTTCTTCTTTGTAGTCAATTTCTTCTTGGGTGACTTTGTGGCACACATCTTAAACCTATACGACTTCCCATTGACATCAATTTTAGGTGTACCAAGTTTGGGTTTATCAGTTTCAATTAATTCAAAATCATCATCCATTGCAATCGTTCTCTCATCGTTTATATCATAAAACCCAACCTTCATTGCATCATCATCACTTTCTTCATCACTTGAATCGGTTCTTACACTTATTTAAATGCATCGAGGATCAACAACCTTGACTTTCATGGCCTTCGCATTATACTCAACATATGAATATCCTTCAGTGTAGTTACCAACAACAAAAGTAGCAATATCCAACGCACGACCATCCTTGTTAACTTCAAAATAGCATTCATCTATACCTTCAAGTTTGATCCAAACTCTAAACTCATTTCTTTCGTATCCTCGGTCATGTACCTGTTTCAATACGTCAGAGACACCATAATTTTTGATATATTAATCATACATAGTTGTATGAACCTCACCCATATAAAACATTGTCTTCTCTTTAACAAACATTGTCTTCCTATCAAGGTTTAGCGGAACAAAAATTTCAAATAACAACGTTTAATTTTTCACACAAAAATATTTATAGGGTAGGTGTTCTGGGCTGGCCCAACATCTGGTCCACCGCTATTGAGGCCCAATCCAATGGGCATAAGGACTCGAAGGCCCATCTGTCCATAACCGCTAGGGATGCCCCACGCGTGCGTTAGGGTCCGGCAAACAGCACTCAACCGCCCCGCCTCCGAGAATAACGGTCAATCCCGGCATATCACGGAGCAGCAGACTAGGGAGGAGGCCACGTTCTGGACTCCTTGCTCACGCAAACCCTGGCAGTCCCTTAGTGGGCTTCACTAAACTACCCACTAACTGGACCTTGCCCCAGCGTTGGGGGTTATAAATATCCTCTCATTCGAGAGGGTCAAGTATTTTATTCGTTCATTCACTCTCTTCTACTTGCCTTCTCCTCTAGCCTTTTCTCACTTTGGCATCGGAGTATCTTGCAGGTATCCCTCATGTTTCTCCAACCGCAACAACAACTTGGACCATCGACGATCCTTCTGATTAGGTACGATCATGAGGGTAAACTAGAACTCTCATGTATGACTAGTAAGTCAAGGAATATTTCTAAAATAGAGATGGAAATTATGCATCATGAAAGCAGTAAGACGCAAAGCCATTAAAGTTAATCGTGGAAGAATTTAGAACATGATTTTTCTTTTATATTTTTGATAAAATGATGGTGCACCGATAATGTAAATTTTTTTTACATTGTCAATCAATGACAATCATGTAAAGCATCATATTACACTATAAATTTTAAAATACTTTTATGATTTGACATTTTAAAAATTCGGATTGAATGTCTATGTACATACATCGGCGGTGCATTATCATTAAATTCTATATATTTTTTAAATTTTTTTACTTTTTTCATATTTAAAAAATACAACTTATTTTGATAAAAAATAATATTTATTTTTAAAATAAATTGAATTAATTTTTACTATAATAATAATTTAAACTATCACCACGTCACTTGACTTTACAAAAACAATAGTAATAAAACAAGAGTGCGCTCCCTGTCGATTGTCCTCTTTATCTCTCATCGGCTCATTGTCATCATCTCACCAACGGCTTAATATTATAATGCGATTTTAACGTTACTCTCACCATTATCATCAGCAGTGATGAAAGTGTACTACTTTTACTGTTTCACCATGTAACGTTCCTATTTTTAAATCTTTAAAATCGTGTAGTGTTCTGCCGAAAAAACAATTTTGGTGTTCCCTGAGAAAGTACAAGGCATAATGATATTGATATGATACCTGCAAAAGTTTGCGTTGAATTATTAAGGCTCAGTTTTTTTTTTAATAATTTTTATAGTATAATATTATTTTCTGTAAAAAAAATTGATAAAGAAATATTTCATAAAAATTTTAAATGAAAATTTTGTTTGAATAGTTATTTTTAAAATGTTATTTTACATGATTTATCATTTCAGCGAAAAAAAATTTTGACATTAAAATTTTAAATATTACTTAATTTTGAAATAATTTCAAATAGCTTTTTATAAAACTCATTTTTAAAATACAATTTTTTGAAAAAATAGTGATTTTGACTATGTTATAATCTTTAATAATGTATATTTATGTTATAAGATGTCAAAATTACTCTCACAATTTAAAAAAAAAAAAATAATTTGTAATATTTTGAAAAACGATTTTCTCAAATTCATTTTTAAAAATATAAAAAAAAAAATCTATTTTTTAAAACTGAAACAAACTGATCCTAAATTAATTGATGCATTCTCGTTTTTTCTTCTTTCAGTTGTAATTTTTTTAGGAAATTTCTTCACCCACCTACTGAGTTTCTCTCACACCCATTAAAAACCAAAATACGAAATAAATTAAATAAGGTGAATTCGTAAGTACATTTAAAAAGTAGATCAAATAAGGTGAATTCGTAAGTGTACTTACGAATTTTGAGTATAACAGTAAATAAGCAACATAGTAATTTATACCATAGAATTTTAGATCCATTAAAAACCTAATTTTATATTCGACCTATAATAATAAAATCAATTAATACAATTCATATCAATCTCAAATTTGGCTATAATGAAAACCATATTAATACTATTGATATCAATTTCTATATGAAGAGATACAAGATACAATTGATTTTTTTGCCTTGATTGACTTGATATGTATTAATTATATAATATATTTCTAACAATATAATTAAATTGAATTATTATTAATAAAAATAATTTAAATTTATAATTAAAAATTATTAAAGTAAATTTATGTTATGAAATTAAACAACGAATGTAATAATTAATTTTTCAATTATAATAGTGAAATGTTTTTGTTTTTTTAATTATTTATTTAAAATTATGTAATTAAATTTAACAAAAAGTGTCATCTAAATTAAATATTAAAAAGTGTCATCTAAATTAAATTTAACTTCTAAATTATAATTAAAAAATATTTTTTATATTTTTTTATCAAAAATTATTCATAATTTTAAATAAATAATTAAAAACAATTATATTTCACTATTATAATTAAAAAAATAATTATTACATTCATTGTTTAATTTCCTATCATAAATTTACTTTAATAATTTTTAATTATAAATTTAAATTATTTTTATTAATAATAATTCAATTTAATTATAATGTTAGAAATATATTATACAATTAATGCATATCATGTAAATCAAGGCAAAAAAATCAATTGTATCTTGTATCTCTTTATATAGAAATTGATATCAATAGTATTAATATGATTTTTATTATAGCTAAATTTAATATCGATATCACTTATATTAATAGATTTTATTATTATAGGTCAAATATAAATTAGGTTTTTAATGCATATATATATATTTTTTAGTACGTGGAATTGTATATTATATAATTAATGCATGCACACACAAAGACATGTTGCATTCGAAGTCCGTAAGTTCCTTAGAATGAACGCTATACCTCTCAAATGTATCAAACACACCTTACGACAAACAGGGAAAACCTAGTCAATAAAAAATAACAGAGTTGTGAGGAGATACCTAAGGATAATGTGATATTTCACTAGTGACATATGTATGCCTAACCCATTAATATGAATAGTTAGAAGAAAATCTTGAGAATGTGTTGCTTGCAAACGTCTAAAAATTATTTTATGTCTTATGATCATGTCAAACTTAACTTTCATATCTTGAATACTTTTACTTATTAGGGAACTCGCTAAAATATGTTGGACTTTAGGAGTGATTGTGTCTTCCTGATAAAACCACTAAGTTCAAAATTTAGAATCGTACTACTAATATCATCAAAACTCTATTAAAATCAGAGTTCATACTACATATATCAATGTTGATATATGATCTTGTAACAATCGAAATTGGAGTCTAGAAGCCACAAAAATATATAACGCAACCTCTATCGTTGAGTACAAACTCAACCATCAACCTTAATACCATGTGTTGAAGGTTTCCAAAGAAATAATCTCCGCCAACCACTATGTCTTTGACCTACCATCGAACTCTATCGAACCAAATAGTCTCATCTTCCATATGGATCGACTGACGCACCCCTCATGCCTATAAAAAGTTTGGCGATACTCATGTAGGATCGAATTAAAAATAATATCACTTATTTGATCCCTTAACTATAGAAAAAGATGTATTACTCAACAACCCTAACATCTCACATTATGAATAACCCCTCGATAAAACACATATCTTAACTAACACCCCTTTTGAGAAATTTCATCCTTAACACGGGCCTCGAAATATTTAAACGGAAAACCCACTCATGATGCCCATTGCCACCACACAAAGGCCAAAAAAGTCTCAATCTTAATACGGGTGGACATCAATTTGAGTTTGGGCCCAAACACATTGACTAAAATATAGAAAGAAGAAGAATTAATTGATGATAATGTGTGTCGATTATCTAAGCAAGTTTGGCGCAAAGTAGATTGGGTTTGATTGCAATCACTAACCCCTTGCAGCCATAGTGTCATGTATTTTAAATCGTCCGATCAAGATCGAACATTTATGATTTAATATATATTTTTTAAATATTAAATAAAATTGAAACTTGTCTATTTTAGATTGTATGATCAAAATCAAATGATCATAAACATAGTGGTTGCGTGATTAAAATAAATGCAGACAATCTATTTTCGTGCAACATCTAACAATATTTTGAAAGTTGTGTTGGATCCTTCCGTTGAACTCAAGCTACTATTCATATGAGATGTTACCG
Source organism: Vicia sativa (assembly GCA_021764765.1). NCBI lineage: Eukaryota > Viridiplantae > Streptophyta > Magnoliopsida > Fabales > Fabaceae > Vicia > Vicia sativa. The sequence continues at coordinate 99,176,776 of CM038796.1, read as the reverse complement.
GAGTTTCCTATTCTCGAAACTAGTTTTTATTTTGCTCTTTATTTCTTTTTCTTTAGTTTCTCCCGTTAACCAAAAATTCGATTAGTTTGATTCCCATCTCAAACTTTTGCTTTAAAATTTAATAATATATATTTTTAATGAAATTTATTTGTATTTTTTTATTATAAATTTCACAAAAAAAATATATAATATTTTTCATGTTTCAAAGTGTCCCATCATCTATAAATAAAGACATTATCAACTTTAAGTGTTAAGTTTACAAGTATAATTATTAATTTGAGAGTGATATTTTTAATTATTTATTTAAGTGAAATAAATTAAATATAATATTTAATAACTGAAAGTAAAATAAGAAATAATATTATTAAAAATAACTAAATTAACTAAATAAATTCTTATGTGTAAGAATATTATTAAGTTATCTGTTTTTCGACACTTAGATCAATCTAACGGCTTAAATTGTTAGAGTAGAATAGTAGAAAGTGCAATAGAAAGCATGGAAGTTATTCACGTTCGGTAGTACGGGGCAATATAGTCAATAGACATATAACAGAAAAAAGCACGGAAAATTTTGTAACGAACATTTGGAAACATTCTTCTAACAGCTTCCTCTTCTTCCTCTCTCAGATTCAAAAAAACTCCGTGTGAGCGAGTGGAGCGAGTTGGCTCAGTGCTGTTAAGACAATGGAGAATCTGATACAGTTGGTGAACAAAATACAAAGAGCTTGCACTGCACTCGGCGATCACGGCGAGGAGAGCGCTTTGCCTACTCTCTGGGATGCTCTTCCTTCCATCGCAGTCGTCGGAGGACAGGTACGATCTAGAATGACTACAATATTTTGCTACATTAGTGTTTCACATCTATCTCTCTGTTTCTAATTAACATATTCAAATAGAATTATCTGATAATTTTGATTTTGCAGAGTTCTGGAAAATCTTCGGTGTTGGAGAGTATTGTTGGAAAGGATTTTTTACCCCGTGGATCTGGTAATTTAGTATGTTAGTATGTGTATATTAATAACCATGATGAGTTTAGGGTAACTTAAGCCCTTTTTTGTATGCAGGGATTGTTACTCGGCGTCCTCTTGTTTTGCAGCTTCACAAGATTGATGAAGGGAGAGAATATGCTGAATTTATGCATGCTCCTAGGAAGAGATTTACTGATTTTGGTATTATTTGCATTTTCTTTTGTTTTGATGATATTCTTTACTGCTGCTGTTTTTTCAGTAGTTACTATTACTAATATTGCCTGTTCTGTAGCTGCTGTTAGGCAGGAAATCGCGGATGAGACTGATAGAGAAACAGGTCGCTCCAAGGGTATTTCATCTGTTCCCATCCATCTGAGTATCTACTCCCCTCATGGTGAGCTAAATACAGTTAGCAGTTAAATATTTTTAAGTTGGTGAGAACTCATAACATGCATAGTTGAATTATTTTTAAGTTCTAACTCTTCATGCATTGAATTTGTTTTTTGGCAGTTGTCAATTTGACACTGGTTGATCTTCCTGGACTTACTAAAGTGGCAGTTGGTGAGTTTTTCATTCTAAGATTATCACTTTTGTCTGTCTTTTAAGTTTTTGAGGACTTCTGCATTATAAATATGGGGATTAATGGCATAGTTTTGCCTGGATATTACAGAGGGTCAACCAGATAGCATTGTGCAAGATATCGAAAATATGGTCCGGGCCTTTATCGAAAAGGTAATGATTCTATATAAAAACTAAATGATTTCTGATTGAATATGCAAACATTTATTTATTATGAGGTGAAAAATGTTTAAGGAAATAATTAGAATATTTTATTAGAAGTTCAGTTTAATGCTCACGAAGTTTCATATTCAATGTAAGTCATTCATCATCATGTCAATGAAAAGTAATATTGTAATTTTTTACTTATTGCAGCCGAATTGCATCATTTTGGCAATATCTCCTGCTAATCAAGATCTTGCTACCTCAGATGCAATTAAGATTTCCCGTGAAGTAGATCCTAAAGGTAAGAATAAGACATTGAACATGATTTTGCTGATAAAGTGATTGTTGGAGGAATGTGTTATTTGAAGTTAGCTGTATTAATTAATTTCATCGGATAGCTAAACCTGATATACTATGGAAGATGTTTAAAATAAAAACTTAGGTGCATAACATCTATTGCAAAGAAAACCACATTGTTAATTGATTATGTCTCTTGTGTTGGGAAACTTTGGTTCAAAAATATATATTGTATAGAAGTACATACATAGATTTTTTGGCATGGTTTGGATGGGGTTCTAGAAAACACAAGCAGACCACTTAAAGTATTATTACAAGCAATTAATTGGATAATAAGATTACAATGCGACTGAAGATCACTTTGTGAAAATTGTTTGGTATATATTTTTTTTCAGGGGATAGGACTTTTGGAGTTTTGACAAAGATTGATCTTATGGATAAGGGTACTGATGCATCGGAAGTAAGTATTTTTTCCTCTCAATATAAAAAAGTGTCAGCCACCATGCTGAAAGAGTCGCACAAACTTCGAATTCAGATATCCTAATTTGGCTTATTTTACTTATCTAAAATTATACCGCTGGGTCAAATCTGTCAAGTTCATAAACCAGATTCCTCTTATTACTTCCTTATTGCCTGTTTTCTTTTCTAGATCCTTGAAGGGAAATCTTATAAGCTAAATTTTCCTTGGATTGGTGTTGTTAATCGCTCCCAAGCTGATATTAACAAAAACGTTGATATGATTGCTGCTCGGCGTAGAGAGAATGAGTATTTTGCTACTACCCCAGAATACAAACATCTAGCCCCTAGAATGGGCTCTGTGCATCTGGGAAAGGTTCTATCTAAGGTATGGTAATTTGTGATTATAAAGTAATACTTGAAACTCAATTGACATTTCTTGAGGAACAAGTTATAGTTTCTAAAATTGTTGAGTTCTATATTTTCCTTTTTTATATTATATTAAGAGTATATGTATAAATTTTCAGCATTTGGAAACTGTCATCAAGTCTCGAATCCCAGGCCTTCAATCACTTATTAACAAGACTATTATCGAATTGGAGACAGAAATGAACCGGATTGGAAAACCTATTGCTGCTGATACTGGAGTAAGCCACTTCCTCTCCACTCCTCTTTCTCCCATTTGCATTTACAAGTGAACGAAGAATTTATGTTCTTTATCCATTTGTAGGGGAAGTTGTACATGGTAATGGAAATATGTCGGAATTTTGATCAGACTTTTAAAGATCGTCTTGATGGCATGTATGTTCTTTTTCCCCTTATATTTAATCTATATAATTAATTAATGTGTGATTTTTTCATAGTAGCAGACATCTTCATTTAACTTTGGAAATTATTGTTTGTCCACAGACGGTCTGGTGGTGAGAAAATCTATCAAGTATTTGATAATCAATTTCCAGCAGCTCTAAAGAGACTGCAGTTTGACAAACATCTATCGATGGACAATGTGCGTAAACTAATAACTGAAGCGGACGGATATCAACCTCATCTTATCGCTCCTGAGCAAGGATATCGCCGTCTTATTGAATCTTGCTTAGTATCTATTAGAGGGCCTGCTGAAGCAGCTGTTGACGCGGTACATCTATACTATATATAATATTTATAGAAAAGACATAATATACTTTATTCAAGGCAAAGTTGAAACCAAATTTGGAAATAGAAATGAAATCCGTTCTTGTCTTCAGTTATTCACCTAATACATTACTTTTATAATGTTTCAGGTTCATGGAATTTTGAAGGATTTGATTCACAAGTCTATGAGTGAGACAATGGCAAGTAGAGCTTATTGATTATTTCATCTTTGGTCTACACGATTCTCTACATGTTTTAAGTCTGCAGATGATTATTTTAACTAGTGTCTAAATGGTAGCTCTTTTCTGTTGATTGTAGGAATTAAAGCAGTACCCAACCTTGAAAGTAGAACTCGGAAATGCAGCTATTGAATCATTGGAGAGGATGAGAGATGAAAGTAAGAAAGCAACACTGTTATTGGTAGACATGGAATATGGTTATTTGACAGTTGAATTTTTTCGCAAACTTCCCCAAGACGCAGAGAAGGGTGGAAATCCAACTCACTCACTTTTTGACAGATATAACGATGCTTATCTTCGTCGAATTGGTAAGCAACAGGAATTTGATTTGCTCCAACTATTAAAGGCATCTTTTCCCTATTTTTCTTACTGAGACTTCTTTACATGTAACAGCTACCACAGTCTTGTCCTATGTGAACATGGTATGTAGTACTCTGAGGCATACCATTCCCAAGTCTGTAGTTTATTGTCAAGTGCGCGAAGCTAAGCGTAGCTTACTCGATCATTTCTTTACAGATTTAGGGAAAAAGGAGGTAAACTTTGTCTTGTTTGTTTCCTTGATTAAAATATATATTTGCATGATGATAGGTGATAAAAAGAATGGATCATTTTTGCAGGGGAAACAGCTAGCTTCATTGCTGAATGAGGATCCAGCAGTGATGCAGCGTCGAACCTCACTTGCAAAGAGGCTTGAGTTATACAGAAGTGCACAATCAGAAATTGAAGCAGTTGCATGGGATAAGTAGAATGCCACCAATTATACTTCTGAGTTTTTTGGGAATAAATAATAAGGTTCAAAAACTGGAGATGCGGGGAATCGAACCCCGTGCCTCTCGCATGCGAAGCGAGCGCTCTACCATATGAGCTACATCCCCCTGTTGATCTTTGAACGTTATAAACAGTTAAATACATTTGCGTTAAGCAAAGGCTTGTCTACTATCGTTAGTTAATCATTTTAGTATATCATTAAGTCGTAGTGGTCAGTGAAATCATTACTAACCTGTCAATATTACCTCTCTTTTAAATTACATGTAGTTCCAACATGATTTTTCCTGAATTATATAATCCAACGCATTTTTTGTGCATGAACAAGCTTTTGAAAATTATCATCTGAATCGGACAATCTAGGTGCACATAATTGTTAAAAGTAATACACATTAAAAAAATGGATTGGTGCAAAGGACAAACCAACCAAACTAAAACTTTAGATCTCAAGATTATGGACAAATAAAAGATCTCAAAATATTAATTTAGTTTTAAATGTTTGACTTCATCTGTTTTTTTGTTTTTAAAATAATTTTATTAGATTTCTTAACTCATGGGTGGGGAGCATTTTATGAAAACCTCAAAATGTCCTTTTCAAAATTGGAAGTTTATTTCCGGTTCACACCATTACTGTAATTTTTGAGTGAAATGAGAAAATATTTTTGGTTTGCACCACATTTTAAAATATTTGGGTGAAAACCGAAAATATATTTCCGGTTCCATACTAAATAATGTAATATTAAGAATTTATTCCAAATTTCGTCTTACACACACGTTTTATTCTATCGATAAAATAAAATAATTTGATTTAACCAAATAAAAATCAAACATTAAGATCTAACTTAGACTGATAAAAAATTTACAGTATATTTTGGTCTAAAAATCAGACATCAATAATTACCGTCTTAAAAATATTAGAAAGTTATTTAAGACTGTAATTATCGATCATGATTTTGCCTAATTTTTAGACCAAAACATACGGTAAATTTTTTATCTGCCTAAATTAAATCTTAATTTTTTATTTTATTTTTTAAATCAAATTATTTTATTTTACCAATAGAATAAAGCGTGAATATGAGACTGATTTGAGAATAATTTTTTAATATTTAATAAACAACTACAGTCTTAAAAATTACAAATAGGTTGAAACCAGAAATATACTTCTGATTCACACCCAATCATTTTCAACGTAATTTTTATGATATAGGATACTAATCGGAAGTTTATTTCTGATTTTCTGAGAGAAAAATAAAATTTCGTAAAGATGAATAAGAAGACCATGAATCCACTAATTTTATAAGCTATGTTTTTTTTTTAATTAAAAAAAATCTCATTATAATGCATTTTAGAATTTAGGTTTTTATTTTTATTAAGCTGATCCTACGCTATGAAATAAAAAACATCATCACATTCATTAAATCAAATACCGCGTCAATATAACATACATTCTTACAAGTAGTGACTAAAGATTTTTTTTTTTTGAAAGGAAAAGCAGTGACTAAAGATATAAATTAAAGATAAAAAAAGTCAAACTAGTGACAATCTATTTATTAATCGACAGTCTTATAACGAATCAAACTAGTTTCAATTGAATGACTATATTGGATCAATGCTACAAAGAATGATGGGTTATTAATTTCAAGTTAAAGTTGATCAAGCGACTCTAAACATAAAAAGAAAGGGGGAATGAAAAATAAATTATAATATTTAAAATTCGTAATTAATTTATAAATTTTTTTTTTAGTTTTTAAAACATTTATGTTAGTTATAAAGAATAAAATAAATAAAAAATAAGAAAATAATCAATAAAAATTAAAACGAGAAGGGTTTAGAGATAGTGCGCCAGATTTTTGTACGAGTTCGACCTAATCGTTTGTCTATTGTTGATTTTAAGAGTTTTTTTTAGAGTTCAACTAAATTTATATTTAAGTATTTTGTAGGATCAACCCACGGACCTTCAACAATCAAACATAACTTTTAATAGACATATCCTTCACTCAAGATTTTCCATAATTAATTTGCAACATTTAAATTTTGTACAAATTACAATTTTCAAGCGACCTTTAAATTTTGTACAAATTACAATTTTCAAGAGAGTCTCACTCTTAAATAAAACTAATAAATCACAACACCTATTACAATAAATCTCTCAGAGATTTCCGGTCTTTTTCCGCTGTGACAATTTTTGTGAAAAACAAGTATGAAGAAAACAAAGAGTAGAAAAATAATATAAATTTTTCTAGTTATAATTTTGGTTTAAAATGAAATGAGTAGAAGACTTTTTTAAATATGATTTTTTTTGGCTCAAATTGAAAATAATTCATGAGTCATTTTAATGATTTAAATGATTAATCCTAATTGTTAATTAATTAAGGCCTTTCAAAATACGACAATCTTAATCATAAAAAATAAACCTTAAAAAGACTATATACATTCATTAATTAAATTTTTTTCTATATTAAGAGGTCATTTACATTGCTCTAATCGATTGGACCAAGTCCATAATCGATTAGGAAACGTAAAAACTTTTTCTAATTGATTAGAAATCCTCCTTAATCAATTTCACATAAGTTTAAATAGATTTTCAAGAGGTTTTAAGAAATAAGAAGTGTTTTGAAAACTTTTTTTTATTTGTGTGTGATTGTCATAGTAATTCAAGACTTACTCATAAACTTTTAAATATTAATTGACCACTCTAAGACGCAACGCGCAAGAACAAGCGAGCTTCAACACTTTCACAACTTTCGCTCTTTAAGTTTTCTTGCTAGATACAACCATGACTTATCACTTAATCAAAACTTGAATCTTTCGACTGATGAGGCTTGAGATATCTTTTTTGATCAAGTGTCATTATCAAAACATTTACTTTAACATTTGAAAATAACTTCCCCTTGATTTAAATAGAAATGTCACGAGCACCGGGGGTTGAATTGTGACTCGTTTCAAATTATATATTTTCCTTAAATACAACCACTCAAGGAAATTTTAAAGAAAAATGGTTAGTGTGAAAAGTAAATGCTATTAAAATTGTGTGTGAGAAAGTATGAATAATAATATAACAAGTAAAATAGAGAAGTTTAAGAGAAATTCCCACACAAGAATTATATTTGGTTCATTCTTTGTGCATTTATACATGGAGTGAGCAACTTCATCATCCCAAAAAAACAAGTCAATAAATTTTGGCATAAGGCGCTTCGTGAAGAAAAATCGAAAAACATCACAACTATTGACTAGAATGAGATGAAAGATAAGGTCGTATGTTTGATAAGACTTTTAGTTTCTGGTGTCATGATGAATCATATCTTGGACCTCACAACTTTGAATGTTGTCTAAGAAAAAATTGAAATTTAGTACTTGTCCAAGACGCTCATGAACAAATTGAAGCAGCGTCTCTATAGCCTGAAGATGCAGGAAAGAGACGATTTGCAAGCTCATGTCAACACTTTCAACAACATCCTCGCTTATTTGACACGGCTTGGTGTGAAGGTTTACGATGAGGATAAAGTTATTATTTTATTGTGCTATTTACCAAGCTCTTATGGTCACTTGGCGACCACTCTCACATACTGAAAGGAAACAGTCACACTAGATTCTCTTTCTTCTACTCTTTTGTAGCATGTGTAACGTCGTCAAAGTGTAGAGGAAGCTCATATGAAAGCTTGTTTGCGAAGGAGGTCAAGATCGTGGCAGAGGCAAGGATAAGGTAGTGGATTCTAGAAATAAAAAGAGGTTCAAGTCCAAGGACAGAAAAACAACATAATGTTATAATTGCAAGAAAGTGGTCATTGGAAAAGGTATTGTCCAAACAAATCAACCAACAACAGTTCAGCAAATGTAGTTCAAAATGATAGTTTCTGCAATGAAGATGATTTGCTTTGCGTTTCATCTACAAAGTACACTAATGCATGGATTCTTGATTCTGGATTCTCATACCATGTGATGTCGCGCCCGAAGTGGCTTAACTCTTTTAATTTAGGTGATTTTTTTTTCTATTTAGGTGATGATAGAACTTGTACCATCACTAAAAAAGGGAAAATTAAAATAATTTTGGATGATGGTGGCGTGCATACGTTGAGTGAGGTACATTATGTTCCACAATTTATAAAGAATTTGATTTCTTTTGGTACGCTTTAATCAAATGTTTATTCATTTCAGACATATGGAGATAGAGACATCACGAGGATTAGCAAGAGTGAATGACAATGATGAAGGGTAGAAAGACTACATGCAACATTTACAAGTTGTTATAGGTATAAATATGGATGATGTAGTATCTATTGAAAGTGATAATGATGCAACCAAATTGTAGCATAAGTGTTTGGATCATCTCATTGAATGTAGGATGATGGAACTACATAAAAGGAATTTGTTGAAGGGTGTTTACAGTTGCACATTGAATTGTGAAAGTATTGTGTTCTTGGAAAATAGTGTAGAGTTCTTTTTTAGACTATTTTCATTCAAATGTACGAGGCCCTTCAAAAAAGCCCTTTGTTGGTGGTTACATATACTTTATGACATTCACTGATGATTTTTCTCCTAAAATTTGAGTTTTTTTTTATGAAATATAAATCTTAGATCTTTGCCAAGTTCAAATTGTGGAAGTTAGAGGTTAAAAATTAGACATGGAGAAAATAAAGTATTTGTGGTCTAATAATGGAACTGCATACACTGACAAGATTTTTATGCATTTATATGAGTAGAAAGAAATCTATAGACACTTTTTTATGAGAAAGACACCACAACATAATGGTGTTATATAGAATATGAACATGACTCCGAAGGAGAAGACCAAGTGTCTTCGATTGAATGATGGTCTTTCAAAAGGTTTTTTGGAAGCAACACACAATATGGTATGTGATCTAGTCAATAAATCACCACGAGCTTCATTGAATGACAAAGTTGTAGATGAGGTGTCGATAGATAACCCAATTGATATAAGTAATTTGAGGATTTTAGGGTGTCCAACATATGTGCATATTTCCACCGAGTATCTTTCTAAACTTGATCACAAGTAAAAATAGTGCATCTTTATTGGCTACAATAAAGGTATGAAAGGTACACATTCTAGGATCCGATTAAGAGGAAGGTGTTTATCAGCAGATATGTTGTATTTAATGAACAGACAATGTTAAAACAGTCAAATATGGAAATTGTGTCAGATACTAAGGTAGAACATTCCATTTAAAGTCAGGATTCATGTGGACAATGAGGAGCCATTAGTGAGTCAAAGACAAATTGTAGCCCAACAACAGGATAAACCAGACTCAAATTCAAGTGGAGTTAAAGATTCAGATGATGTACCAGATTATACACTTATGTGTGATAGGGATCCCTGTTGTATTACACACAAGTGAGGTATGCGTTTGAAGACTTAGCAACATATACTCTTCTTACCAGTTCATGATACCCTTATACCTTTCGAGAGGATATGACTAGCCTAAAAAAAGATAAGTGAATGGGTGCTATGATGGAGAAGACGAAGTCCTTGAAAAAGAATGAGACATGAGATCTTGTTCAGGTGCCACAGGGAAAGACGGTTATTGGTTGCAAATGGGTGTATAAAAAAAGCCAGCAGTAACAGAAAAAGAAGGAGTATTCACATCGAAATGAGATTTATTATGATGAGATTTTTAGTTGGGAATTAGACACGCTTCTATAAGAGGAATTCATTTAGAGAAGATAGATGCAAAAACAACTTTCCTCCATGGTAATTAGAGGAGCAAATTTACATAGAACAACCAGAGGGATTTAGAGATACTTGACATGGAAAGCTTGTTAATAAATTACAGTGGTATTTGTATGACTCGAAGCAGTCTCTAAGACAGTGGTTCAAGCGCTTTGATTCACACATGTTCCAAATTGGCTATAGAAAGTGTGATTATGATTATTGTGTTTATGTAAAGAGCCTTGACGATGTTTTTTTATTTTCATGTTACTTTATATTGACGATGTGTTAATTGATGTCAACCATGTGCATGATGTAAATGAGTTGAAGACCAAGTTGAGTAAGGTGTTTGATATGGAGCATCTGAGTACTGTAAAGAAGATTCTTAATATGGAAATTCACATAGACATAAGAGCTAATAAATTATGGTTCTCTCATAAAAGCTCTATTGAAGGTGTTTCGAACAAATTTGACATGAGCAACATGAATACTCCATCGGTGAATCATTTTAAGCTCTCTTTGAAACAACTTCCAAAGATAGTCTCATAGATTGTATGTATGCTAAGATTCCTTATGTCGGCGCAATCGATTGTTTGATGTATGCTATAAATTGTTGATATTCGCCAAAGTGAAAATTGTCGAGTCTTGGCTCATATTAGTGATATTATGAGTTCTTGAGATAAGTATGAGTTGTTGAGAATATAACTCATATTGTTGAAATAATTATGGATTAAGATAATGATTTGTAGAGTAAAACAAGGAATTAATATAACTCGTTTTGAGTGTTTCTCTACACTTACTTGTATTAGCGATTATATTCTAAAAGTGTAATCTTATTTTAGACAAGATAACATTCATAACATTCGAAAAATTAACTTGACATTCCCACATTTATATCTTACACCCCCCATTTTGCGTGCTATTATCATTATATCCTTGCCTAAAGTTACTAATTTTCAAAACAAAAAAAAAAAGTGGTTTACTAAAAATTGGTATCAAGATTTTTGAAAAATTGTCGGATTTTTTCATGAATTCTCATCGGAAATTTCAAATTTAAAAAAAAAATCCTGAATTCAAAAAACCCGATAGCTTATTTTCGAAATAAAAAAAATAAAATTTGTACTACTAGAAATTTCGAAATTTTCGATATGGTACAAGAAATTTCAAAATTTCTAGTATGGTACCGAAAATTTTGAAATTTTCAATAATGAAAAATAAAATTTCCAACAAATTTGAGTATAGGAAATTTCGTTCACTTCAACCCAAATTTTGTTCAGGGGCAATTTAGAAATAAAAGAAAAATTAGGAGGATAAGTCCTTAACATTCCTTCAAGACGAAGACAATGATCCAGGGGAGCCAAAAAGTAAAGAACTAGTACTATCCAGTAGCAAGTCAGCTGCAATTTCAACTAGTAGAAAACCAATAAAAAGGAAAGGAACCATTACCACCTAACAAAGTACATTCAATGATCTTCGTGAATATGCTTCTTCACATTATTTCAATAGTAACAATTCAATAACAAATCAACAGACAAAACAGAACCACTATCACCTGACAAAATATTACGAATGTATATACAACTGAACCAAATTAGCTATCAAGATCATTGAAAATAGTTTAACAAAATAGTAATAATAATAATTAATGGTCTCTTGGCACCATAATTCATTATTTCAAAATTGTCTAACTACATAAAAAAAATCACCTTGAAGGTGCCTCTGAAACCCCAAAACTGACTACAAAGAACCCGCAGACTGAGCAAGATGATTAGTGAAAGCTGTTCCGCGAGCAATGTCAACATAATTTAAGCAAAAACAGAGACATCTGCAACATTTCATGAAGTTGAATGAGTTTGTCGGTCAAATATGCTTTGCCTGGTCAAAAGAATTCATTGATTCCGTTTTCTCAAACTAGGAATATTCGGAGTTAGCTTCAGCAGATACGAAGGCGTGGAATTGAAAGACCTACCAAAAACATCCCAAATGATAGTGGAATACTGCAGCTATAAAACTGAGCTATAAGGCAGAGCAGTTTCCAATGAATCCCCAAATGATGAAATACCGCGATCCTTCAGAGAACTTTTGAGGTAGAATTCTTCTATATCCACATTAACTGCTACAGTTCATTAGCAACAACAAAGTACTGTAGATTAGGCAGTGGCAGTACAATGTTTACTAGAAGAGAAATTTATGGACCTCGGAGAATCACTTCCTCTAACGACCCGGTTATAGATAACCTTAAATGACTGAGAGCCATGGGGTCGAGTAAGTAAACTTATTGGCATTCTAAGAGTTTGTTTTCGGTTTCTTCTTCCCCGAATCAAAATGCTGAATGTTTTCTCATCGTCCATGTTCATTTCACTACAGCTAGTGTTGCTGTTAGCGCCAACGTTTTGGTTTGGCTCATTCCCAGCATTGTCGGTTCCAGGAAAATTTGGATTACCATTTTCTTTTATATTTTCTGAACCAACTCTCACCAATTCATCTTCAGTCAACTCCAATCCTGAAGTTTTTACCTCTTTATTAGAATCCCCAACCTTATTAATGTCCTCAAGCAGAACTGAAGCTGAACTTGGACTTTCAGCTGTTTGAAACTGTACCTGTGGCTCGGAAATGATATCAGGGATTGATTCAACAATAGGTACTGGACGAGGATATTCCACAGGATGACAGCCGGTCCAAACAGCACCAGGACCAAACTTAGATATGACGGGGTTCAAATTACACTGCCATGTAAAATGATTGGCATGAAAGGCAGTGCTGGTTTGTACTGACTGAGGTTGAGAATAAGGAGGATACATGAATGGCAATGGTTGTATCATATTTGGTGTCGTTGGAGGGGATGGATATGCATGGTGAGGAGAGGAACACATTGGGCTAACAGGTCCGGGGTGAACATTCATGTTTAATGGCCAGGGACCAATAGCTGGAACAGCACCAGGACCAGAAGGATGAGTCATATTAATGGCAATAGGTGCAGCACGTGCAATGGCAGGTGATGGGTTGAATGGAGCTGCTGATGCAGACAATTTCTTATACGGTATTCCCCCAGCTTGACTCTGACTAGGTGATAATAAATTGGCCCCTAAATCCTCACCACCATGTGGGCTAGAACTTGTATTATCAGAAGGTTCAAAACTGCAAGGCAGATTGTTTGCAACAAGTTCTTGTTTGTAAGAGTCCACAGCATCCTCTACTGCATCAATCACTGCGCTGTTATCAACAGCTCCTTGTGCTTCAAGGTCCCCAGATTCAATCCCTTCAGCTGCCACCCAATCATCTTGCACAACTTTATTCAACTGAGTTTCTTCTTTCTTCTCAGTAGAAACTACAGTATCATCTTGTGAATCTTCTATAGAATCAGATAAAGAATCATCAGACTTCTCTTTAAACACGTTCTTTGCTTCTTTTGGGGTTGGATTGATGTTTCTATGAGCTTCAACATTTCCCTCTTCGCACTTTCCAACATCATGTTCGCGACTAGCAGAACTCTCACTTTGAGGATTATAGACCTGCAACTTGGAGATCGTCCCAGGAGGAGCCAAGGCTACTTCCTTGTATGAAGGACTTTTTCCAAGACTGACTATAGACGTCTTTACTGGATTAACATCAACTGAATCAGGTTCCTTGTCACAAACTTCTAATGTTTCATTTGCAACAGTTATAGGAGCCGAGGGCGTAGACTTGACCCTGTATGCAACAACAGCCTTGACTGCTTTCCTTCCAAATTTAGATCCTTGGCTGATGTTTACAGCACGGTTATCTGCATAACCACCATGGTGTGCTGTCCGTTTCTTTGAGAAATAATACTTACTATTCTGATTAGCATTCTTTACCAAAGGATATTCAGTGCCAACTTCCACATTTTTCTGGTAACTATGAACTTTGCCAAGTGTTCCCCGTCTTTGTTTCAGTCGCCGGCCATATGAGCCAGCTGATCTTGGTCTTTGAACTGATTGCCATCCACCATCTCCGTCAGGATGTGCTTCAGACAATAATTCGTTAGAAGTTTGTGGCTTTTCATCTGGGATCTTTTCTAATTCTAAAATTGGCTGTTCTGGTTCAGGTGTCGAGTTGCTCTCGTTCTCAGAATCTGCACTACCTTCTGGTTCAGGTATATTTAACTCTTCATCTGAAGCCTCTTTTTGAATTTCTTTTGAAGACTCGTCAGAACTAGCTGAGACATTGTTCTGGTAGGATATCGCTCTTACCTGACACATAATTGAAAAATATGAAAGTCTCAGTTCTCACTCTAATGCAATGAGTAATAGTTTCAAGGCAAGAAAAATTCCATCAAAAAGGTTTATTAAACTGATTTTGACGCACGTTCCATGCTATTTACATCTCAGTATAGTATAAAGAAAACACGGAAATGGAGAAGAAGTTGTATGTTCAATGCTACCATTTATAATTTATATCACTGAGTACAACAAATTTAACAATAGTTAGTCCTTCAAGATAGACCATTAGTCAGATTTCTCTCTATACAACAGCAAATTACTAAGGCATGTATATTATAAATTCTTGAGAATCTTGACTGCTTCCTTTGTTCATCTTTCTTTACTCAGAAATGAAGTTACCTATTTGAATTAGTATTTTGCAAAAATAGTATCGGTAACTCCAAATTTAAGATTGTTTTACTATTGCAGTCTGTATCATACAGCCTTAACGCAATCCTTAAAGAAGAGAGAAAGAAATCGTATGAGCCAGATAATAAGCTTTTTGCACACCTGACATTACTGCTTTAAAATATTTTCTCAATAGTCAACATAATAGAAAATCCATTTGATGGGTTTTGGACAACTTAAATAAAGGCCAATCAATAGTTCCACACCAATCAAACCTTAAAATTGCCATGACAAACATTTAGAGCAATGTCAGAAAATGTATGTTTAGAGCGCAGTAAATAGCACTCATTAATTAGACAACTCTTTTATATTTTATACCTAGGTCTTAAAGTCTCAAAATTGTGACAAAATTATTAAGTCCAGTAAGTCTAGAGGGCACTTTGTTACCTGGTTTCTTCTCTTTGCTGCTGCATCTCTCCCTTTGGTATCGTGATTAGGATTAATGTAGTCAAGAAGATCCGACACACTGACAATTTCAACAGAAATATAGGAAATCATTACAAAAGGGGCATGTGAATGTATCATACAAATATCAGATATATACATATATACACATACACAAATATATCAGTTCTTTTATTAAATTACGTATAACATAGCCCTCTACGAATGACACATAAAATAGGAGTTATGTTTTCTTCAGGCACATCTGAGCCCAATGCAGATTAAGTTTTGCTTTGTTGAAGTGTCTTGCTCTGTGTCCAATGTGTTAGAATTGACGCAAAGTCCTTTCCAAATGTCAAGTATATTCATGATTGCATACAACATAGAAGAAATAATTTAACCATTAGTCAACAAAATAATGATGCTTCAACTAGCCCTAAAAATACCAGGAGAACTGTATTAACAACTTTCATTGACAAAAGGCTTCAAAGAATGTAACAAACATTCATCTTAAAGTTACATTAAGAGTAAAAAAGTTACTCCATCAAATAACGCCAAAGGAAATATGTATACATACATGAGTACTTCCTGATACATAAATTAATCAATTTAGTATCAAATCAAAATTCTGAGGTTGTTTTACTATACCTTAGATGGCCTTTGCTAGCTATTGATGCATCAGGCTTTCTTGTACCATTTCGAGCAGCTTCTTGCTGTTCAAAAGCCTTGGATTCAAAATACTCAAGCCAAGCTGCAGCATCCTATAGAATTCATTAAGAAATTATAGATTAATATATTATGCAAAACAAGTATAACAAATGTTATGCAACACGCGATGTCATGTAAATATTCATAATGATGATAATGCAGACTATTAACACATTGTTCTGTGATACCACTTAAGAATTCAATCTACAGGCTATAATACTGTTGATTACTAGTTTAATATTCAAACACTTCTTCATGACATCATTTAAGACTTCAATATACTGACGATAAAACTGTTAACCACTAAGTTGTGTTCTATTATTTTTTTATACTATCATATCTTCTAAACCAACTAGTGTTTGCAACACATGGAACTTGCTTAAATGTGACAATATACCTGTGTACGCAAGTCATCAGGGCCAAGCTTTGCTCGCAAAATTTGCAAAGTTGTTTGCTCATGCTGCACACTCAACGGATATGCTTCCATCAACGATAGAGCTATTGCTATTGCATGATAACTTGCAGCTGTCTGCAAAGATTCAGCATTCAAAAAAGATGCAAATGTTATCCTCACATAAGAAGCTTTATTACATAAGTAATACAAGTCTATTGGTTAAAATTATTAATTTGACTTCTTTAAGGTCTGGTATATTTTATATGTTCATTTTAATATTATTGCCACAGGTAATAAAATAGTAAAATCATCAGCATTTTATAGTAAAGAAAAATCAACAATTTTAACCTATTAGTTTCACCCATTACAATAAAGCATATTGTGAAAATTATGAGTAAGGAAACTCTTAAAATTTGGGCTGACCCCTAACCCCACCTTACAAACTAGCTTGTTAGATGAGGATTTCCCTCAACTGTAACTCTTAGCATAAACATTCAATATAGAATTTAAGTAAAATATAGGATTGCTTGGGAATAAAAACTTCGGACTGTGGCAATAACAAGAATATAAATGAACAAATAAAACCTGAATATGATCTGCACCAAGTAATTTCTGGTTGCACTTTAATGCTTTGTGAAGATATCTTAGAGCAACATGTACATTTCCTAGACCTTCTTCCATCATAGCCACATTAATGTAGGTCGCAGCAGTATTTGGATGAGACGGGCCACATGTCAGATGCAAAAGGTATAAAGCACGCTTCACATATCTGATTGCAGAGAAGGCAGTAAAACAATAAATTAGAAGAAAAATTGAAAATAACAATTAATATTATTACAAAACTTTGAACCCAATCTTTAGACTACTTGTGAAGATTAATACAAATTTAGTTCAGCTAAGGTAGGACACAAGAAGTAAGGGTATTCAATCTTCCTTTTTATTTGTAAACATATTTACTCTCTTTATAAATTAGAGTCATACTAAATAATCCCATTAGTGCACTTGTTGAGAAGTCAAAAAAGGAAATAAATGTAAGTTTTATGTAGAAAAAGTCAATTTCTAAAGTTTCAAGGACTTCTTAACGGGGCACTTGTAAATTCTTCTTCTTCGAGTTAAAACATCAGAAGTATAGATAAACTCCAAACCAAACCGAACTTTAAAAACCCACTTAAATCTATATACCACAATACTGTACAACAGTTAACATACTTAAGAGCCAGTTCTGTGTGCTGAAGTCTGTAATAGAACACAGCAAGATCCCCATAGCTCTTCATGGTATCGGGATGATCCAGACCTAACTCTCTCTCATTGATATCCAAAGCTTTTTGTTGATAAATTGTAGCCTGAAATAAAGTAAGCAACTTAATGAACTGAAACCAAATTTGTGATTCGACCAACACAAAAAAGTTAATTAGATATTTTGGCATAGATCGAGCCCTGGACATCCTATATAATAATACTTCTTCTGTGTACCAACTCATACAGCTAGATAACTTCTTCGGGATTGGTATAGAAACATAAAAACTATAAGTGAAATTTATCTAAAGGTTTGAAAAAATAACGTCTACAATTGCCTTAATATAAAAGAGATAAAAAAAACCTGATTGAAGTCTCCGGTATGATATAAAACTACAGCAAGGAGGCTGTATGCTCCCGCTGTCATCCGATGGTAGGGACCACAAACTGCTACAAGCTTCGCAAGAGCCTGTTACCATAAATTAACGCAGATAACATAAGACAATTACAGAAGGAAAGATATTGAATGTAGAAAAACTTCTCTATAATTTGAAGATTTGCAATGAAAGGGTTCTGGCTACAGATACCTTTGTCCCATAGGTAACAGCATCTTCAAGCTTTCCCTTGTCTAAAGCTGTTTTGGAGGACTCCAGAAGCTGCCTTCCATCTGCAGATGAGCATGCTGCTTGCTGAAAAGGATCAGCATAAACAACAAATAAGTTAGCATCTCTTTCAATAATATTCAATACATTATGTGAGAGAACCTATATTCAACTTGTCTGCTACCTTGTGAACTGCAACCAAGCTGACAATATCAGACTTTTGAAATGGAAATGGAGAATCCATGTCGAAATCCCTTGGAACGAGCTCAATTCCCACCTAACACACAAAATGATGATAAGAAACTGTCATTGATCAATAACTCAATGACAAGTAATAACCTTAGGCCTGGTTTATTAGTATTGATTGATTCAGTCAGTCTCATGTTAATCTATTGGACCAGAATGTAAGTCATTTTACAATATCAATGAAACATGAATGACTTAATTTCTATCATACCCTTTACTATTTGTTACTTCTCTTTTCCACGTCATTAATAAAGGAGCATTAAATCATCTCATAATTTATCTTTTCCATACAAAATTAACTAGTACATTTTTAATTTGTGTAAAATGGCCAAAATGTCGTATAATTTAGGAATGGGGGAGTACCCATGATAATGTAATCTGTAATGCAAGAGTAAGTTATAACAGAAACCACAGTAGAACTAATGACTTCCAGACTCCATTACCTTGTGACACAAGCCGCGGAGAATTGCAAATTTCCTCACATCTTTATAGTTCAACCTGTTAAGATCCCAGTCAAATCGTTTCTTCAAAAATCTCTCTAGCCATTTCCACACAAGAGGGTGGACATCACATGATTCATCTGTTTCTCTATTTTCCGGAACACCAAACAGCAAATTCAATGCACCAGCTACTGATGAAGCTGTTTTCTCCTTGTCAACAACAGCAGAAATAACTGCCCTCAGGATGTGCTTGAAAGCTCGAACTATCATCTCATGAATGCAAAGTGATTGCACATGTGAAAGTTTTTCAGAAAGCTTGACCTGTGAAGATAAGCAAAACGCAAACATCATATAACATGGAAAAGCTCACAGTATCATAAAACTAAAACAGAATCCCGCATAAAACCTTCTAAAAAGATATGCCAGGCAATAAAAAGGGAAAAGATATTAGAAACTTCATCGCAAATATAAAGTTTTTAATTTGGCATCAACTGAGAGGCCAACATTTACAATGAAACACTAACGAATGCCATTTTGTGAATGTTGGCCATAGAAGAAGCATGAAAAGGGAACACTCTATTTGACAACAAAGAGGACAAGTAAACAAAGTTCAGAGCACTTACAACATGTCCAAGAGATCGCATTCGCAGACCCCTAGTATGCATAAAATCAGTTAGCGTTCGACCATCAACGGGAGAAAGTTCCAATGAGCCAAAATCTGCTACCTGTATTGCACAAGTAATGATATCATAAAACCACAAGGGTCATATTAAAAAGAAAGATTTGCAGCCAACCAATGAAATAAAATTCTATAGTTACCAGTTTTGGGATGGCAACATCCATGTAATATTTCTGAGATAAGTCAACCAAATCTTGCATAGACTGTTAATAAGAAAGAATAGTTTGGTTCAGACACTGGATGCAATAGATTGGTTTGGTTGTTATAGAACTTGAAAATACAATGTTACACCAAGAAAATTTACCTTGCAGTGAAGTCCAGTTCCGGATTCTTTCAATCTGGTAAAAGCTGCCTCAGATAACATCCCTTTCAGCACAAGCTCATTCTCAGCTTCTGCAGTTTCATGCTGGGTTTCACTTGAGGACAATGCAGTATTTTCAGCTTCGAGATTAGATTTTGAATGTTCAGATGCAAAACTTGGATTGCTTGAATCAGTTTTCTTTTTATTATTCTTGAGTGCTTTCAAGGGTTTTCCAAGACCCTCAACCTTCATTTCATTGTTAGCCTTCTCCAAAGATGGTTTCTTATCTTTTTCTGTACTGTTTTGGTCTTGTAAATGTTGTACCCAGCACGCACCTAGTTCCCATCTTACAAAATAGTCCAAACTCGGTTCCTCTTCCTCAAGCTTAGCAAGGCTTTCTTTAATCAGCTTTTCTACAAAAGCGTCAGTACCACTAAGCTCTTTACTCTCAAACATTTGTATCTCAGTCATCTGTTTATTGTTCTCAGGTAGGGCTGTGCTGTGAAGAAGAAATCTTAGGCTGCAAGGAACAACAAAGCAATTTAAGGCCCTATTGTCAATCGATGAAGAGAGTGATAATGGAAATCTTAAAAAAGAGAAACTCAAAAGCTAGGACCAAAATGTAATTTATAAGTCATCCAAAATATCTAGGAGTACAGTACACTGACGATAAACTTCTGTGTATAAGTGATGAAAACTCAACTTCATCTAAATAAATTCCCAGCAAAACTTCATGAAATATATACATTATTTAAAGCCTAAAACTAGCAAAAGTGTGTAATGCACAAGGGTTCAGGTACCTGTTAATATTTAGTGCGTTGGCACCACCCTCTGGCTGATCAAACAATTCATTATTTTGATGAGATGAAGAATTGACTTTTTCATTAGCTTCACCTTCAACTTTCACAACAACCACATAACCACAATATCTTACGTAAACAACACCTAGAGTGGTAATATCCTGCACATTCAATGCGAGATATATATCAATTCTATGAAAGGAAAAGTAGCAGCCAAAGCACCAATTTAACCAATCGTTATCTTTATCTATATAAAAATATCATACATGGGCGGCAGTATTTTCATCTGCAGTGATCCCTTTCAGTAAATTCCGTTCGACTAGATCCTTTTGATTTACTCCTGTAGCTTCAACTCCATCAATTTTGGAATCAATCTTACAGGTTGCAACAGAACCATCTTTCAAGACTCTAATGCTCAAGTCACCTGCTATCTCACTGTAAATATCATTTTCTGCTGCTGAGCAGCTAAGACTGGGATCTTCCAAAACATGTTTAACAGCTTTAATTGCCCTGAAAATGGCAACATCAACAAACAAACTGTGCAGAAGAAATGCTTTTCGATCACGAACTTGTCTTTCTTCCGCGGTCTTGCAGGACATAGATGCAACAAAAGAAAACTTATTGGCCCAAGGAATCAAATCATACTCTCCATCTCTTCCAAGACCACCACCATTTCCTCCCCAATTTTCATCCTCCACTGGAAGAGGGGGAAAAGATGATGGTGATTGTGCTGCAATAGGAGGAACAAGCCACGTGTTGGATCTGAAGCCATAGGGAAGATTTCCAAACTGAGGACAAAAGAAAGTGACGCAGAGAGCATAAGTAAATACAGCATTAGTCGCAGTAAGCAGGATTTATACGGGCCAATCAAAGTCACTAACATGTACTATGCTTCTTTTCCTAGCTTTCGCAAATTTTGCATTATAAATAAGAAATACAAAAAAGGGAAGTTGCTCCATACCTTGTTACGTTCTGAAAATGCCTTCAAGAGATCATCATAAGCCTGGAAATTGAGAAGCAAAATTTGTTAACTTTACGAAGTTGTAATAGAGAAGTTCATGTGCTTCAAATATTTTTAGCTCAAAGCTCTCTCAATAGTTATACAAGAGAATAAACATAATTTCCATATCCGCTACAATGCCAGTAACAATTTAAAAATACCAAATTATACCATTTAACATTTGAAAATGGAAAGTTTAACACATTAAAGCAACACAGGTAACGTTAATTTTGAATCCTAAATTATATATTTCAGTGTAATAATTAATTGTCTTAACTAAATTATATTAAAGAGACAAATAGTGGAAAGAGCACTAACATTGTCAAAAGCTCTGCTAATCTGTCTCAACAAATCAACGAGATTATGACACAGAATCCTCTGCTTCCCAACACTGTAAAACCCCTTTCTGCAAGCCTCAACGTGCACCACTTTCCCGTTACACACCTTCACCTGAGAACACAGCACAACATACGCATGTTTGGCGCAAAATGGATAAAGTAAGTTTGGAAAAGATAAAATTTATTCATGGTAAAGATAAAAGATATGATCATTCTAAACCAAAATTATAATTCAACTAGAACGACAAATGTTCTCATTAGCAAGTCCTATCAATATCACTCTATTGGCTTAATGTATTTTACAATTTACATTTTGGCTTAAATATATTTTTCGACCTTTATAATATTCATTTTGATCATTAATATATTTTTAATTCATTTTAGTCTTTTATCTTTTTAAAATGTTTATAATATTCATTCTGTATATTCAAACATTTTATCTATCATTATCTTTTCAAATTATTTCCCAAAGTCTACCCTTGCCATTTTTGTAGAGTATATATTTTACTACAAAATAAAGTATATAAAAAAATTATTTCATTAATCTTATCACATTTTATTTATATATATAAATATAAATATAATAAAATTAAAAAATAAAGTTTTAATTATAAAATGATAAAAGAAATAATATAAAAAAATTATGTTGTATGAAATTAAAATAAATATGACATTTTACAAGTTAAATATTTAAAAAAACATTTAAGTTTAAATGTCGAACATTTAAACTTAACTAGCTAGCTATCTTATTCATCATAATATATGATTTCATTTATTATGAAATGATTTACCTTTACTGTTTCTTCACTAAATTAAAAAATTAAAAATAAATTTAACTTAAATCTAAGTTGCAAAGTAAAAACACTTCCTTAAAAATCACTTTCATTCAAAGTAGATTTTAAATTTTAATCATATGATTTTACGCTGGAGAAAATATAAATTGGTTTTGATTATAATAATTGAGCTGAAAACAAAATATTTGATTGAAATTCAAACGAACATAGAAACACGCGCGACGAGAAATTGAAAAAGCATAAAAATACTTACATCGAGGGAGAAGAGATGATCCTCCTCCGATATCTCCTCCACGTTTCGCCTCGAAGCTTTCTTCACATCTGCACTCATCATCGTCACCGAAATGAAATCACGCAGAGAATATGAACAAAAGATTGCGAATGAAGAAGAATGAAAAGTAGAGTTCTGTACATTGAAGAGGCGCAGTGAGGTTTGAGAGAGAGAAAAACTCGTAAAAACTATCCAGCTTAGGACACGAGTGGCTTATCTCTCCATCTCCATCAACCGCCGCAGCGTCTTTCTGCGGTTGCTTCGCCGGAGGCGGCGATTGAGATTTGCTCGACTTCGCACCATTCTTCGGCGGAGACGACGGACCGAAGCTGGTGGTGCAGGCCACGATGTCCAGTAGTCTCCGTACGTGAGCCACCGCACCTTCCTCATCGTAATCCTCTGCGCGTGAAACATATAGTACAATATCAGCTTAACGACGTCGTAACTTAACGCTCTTTTTCATTTTTTTTCTCGCTTAAATAAAAAAAAGTTATACCAAAATAAAACAAAAATTGAAAGAGAATGAACCTTCAACTAAAGTGAGGAGGCATGGCTTCAGTGCGGACACGTCCACCGTATCCTTCAAACGTGTCCCTCTTATCTGTAATATATCACATCATCAAAACATGAATCTATAAATAAATAAATTTATTTATTTAAAAACCCCAAAAAATATTATAAATAAATAAATTTTTAATTTAATTTTTTAAATATCTAACAAAAACCATTGTCATATAAACATATAAATTATAAAAAAACGTCTCGCCAAACGTAACCATAATATTCATGAGGTGGATATTTGTATGTGGATTACTATTTTCTAGAGCACATGCAATTTAAATTATTCTTTTTTATGTTTTTTTTTGAGATTACGATGGGTGCTTGGGTTGGCTACCAGCCTAGCAGTATCTCTAGGTAGGTCAAAAAAAAGTCAAATAATTTGTTAATAAATACACCAACACACATGTGTAACACATATTTGACATAAACAATATTTTTTTAAAATTAAAATACTTAACTTTTTAAAATATTTTAAATTTTAATTTTTTTTTTAAGATATAGTAAGTTATTAAATTATGATTCTATAATTTTCTATCAATTTATTTAATAACTAAAATTTAATATCTCTATACAATTATTAACTTATTAACTGAACTTACTTTACAGAATGTAATTATACAATTTTTACCTCGTGTGATAGAGAAAAGTTGGTAATGTAACATGTCTCTGTATTCACTGATAAAAGGCGACGGACATCTATTATTCTATCCGTTGATATTCCCTGCTTCAAAATATATATACAAAAATAATATTAAAATTAAAAATAATAATAAATAATAAATAACAAAAATTGCAAGAAAGTCGTGAAAGCTAAAGAAACTAGAATTGAAAATGAGAGGAAAACCAAATTCTTCATGGTAAGTGGAACTTTTCAAATATTCAATCTACTTAGCAGAAAATTGCAAAATTAGAATTTGTTTTTTTGTTGAAGAAATAGTCATTTATTTTTTGTCAACATATCATATCCACACACTTGTTTTCTATATATCAATTACACGCCATCAATTTATCATCTTATATTCATAAAAAAAAAAGAGCCAAACATTATATAAAGTATATAAAGTGAAACACACGTATTACAGAAATTAGAAATTCAAATACTACACAATATAGTTAATGACATTAATACATTAATATTATTTCTATAATCTCTTCTCAAATAAATTTAAAAGAATTATAACAAACCTTGAGAACCACACTGGTTTCATCTGGAAGGTTCACTGTGATATCCATGACAACAGGAAGAACTGCAAAGTTACCACAACAACAAACAATTCAGATAAGTGCTTATTTGTATAAGCTCTTAAATTAAGTGGTTATATTAATAGAATTTACTCTTTTCTTCCTTCTTCTTCTTCTCTCCCCTGGCCTTTCCGCGACTGTATCTCGGTGCCATTTTCAATTCCTTCAATATTAACAAAAGAAAAAAGAATAAAATAAGTACTTTGATATTGACAAAACAATAATTATTCAATAGAATATTTACGAGGTGCAGAAAATTTAATACCAGAGAATAAAAAGCAGGTGCTTTTAATGATAGAGAGAAAGTTTTGAATGAGTTTCTGAGGCTATTGAAGAGTGTAAAGTAGAAAATGATAAAAAGTGATTGTTTCAGAGAAATGAGGATAACGAAGAGAGCAAGAACATAGAGGAAAGGTGATAGAGGAAGGAAAATAGGAGAAGGAAGTAGAAAGATAATATAGAGGGAAGTGTGGTATGATAAGGAAGGAAGGGCTGAGATTCAATGGGCAGAATTCTAGATTGGCATTTTATGGCAGTTTGCTTATATAGGTTAATTATCAATTTGCACAGTTTGTATCTATATATAAACACATACATATACTTTTCATTTTTTATTTTACATGAAAAAATCATAATATTGACGTGTAATCTCATAATAATTTGAAAATAATTTTGAATTTTTGTTGGAGGTTTCTGTGTGAGTATTTTACAAAAGCAATTTTTTCAAATACAATAGCTACTACAAGATTTAGTGGTGATGAAAAGGGGAC
The DNA here is from genome assembly GCA_021764765.1 of Vicia sativa. NCBI lineage: Eukaryota > Viridiplantae > Streptophyta > Magnoliopsida > Fabales > Fabaceae > Vicia > Vicia sativa. The sequence continues at coordinate 99,151,138 of CM038796.1, read as the reverse complement.
CACATAGTATAGATAGGGGGTAGTTTAACTAAGGAGAGGTCTTATTAGCATCATTAGATACTCTACTAATAAGAATTAGAAAGATGCAATTTTTTGGAATAATTTTGCAAAGTTGAATAAGCATGATAAAGAGGATTTATCAAATAATAAATAGTGTATTTTAGAAGTATTTTGGAGACTACAAATTAATGGGAATGTGAATTTGAATTTGAATTTTTTGTACATAGAATGGTTTTATTACAAACCTTGGTCAAAATAAATTTATGTGACAGTTTGAATGAAATTAAATACAAAACAGATTATAGTCCAAGTTTAGAGGCTTGAATTTGAAATGTGCTGCACATATTTTTTCTTGTCAAAATTCATAATTTTTTACTAGTGAATTACAAATGCATAGAATTGTTTGTCCTTAAATGAAACCATTCCCTAGAATGAAAATTGTCTTTAAAGTTCTTGATCACTAATATGAAGTTGAACTGAAATAATACTAACATTTAAAAAAGTTGGACAATGCTAATCTATGTCCTTAAGAATATATATATATATATATATATATATATATATATATATATATATATATATATATATATATATATATATATATATATATATATATATATATATATATATATATATATATATATATATATATATATATATATATATATATATATATATTTATAAATTGTGCCTTAATATTATTAAAAATTTATTATTTTTATTTATAAGTTTTTAGCATGTGTTTTTAGGACAGAAATTAGTGTTATCCCAAAAAGAAATTTAGAGAATTGGAATGTGCTGCACATTTTTGTTCTTGTCAAAGTTCATAATTTTCGGTGAATTATTTCAGAACTTTTTAAATGCAAGCAAGAGAATTGGTTGGATATAGGAACAAGATTGTTGGAATTTATGAAATTTGTAGTCGTGCATACAAGCTGTTTCATGATTTTAGATGTATCAGATTTTGACTAAATTATTTTAGGGAACCATAAAGAGTAATTAAGGTGTATTTTAATTTATAAAATTTACAATTAATTGTGCATAATTTTCTTTGTGCTTTATAATTTTATCTATAAGTTTTTTTTTTCAATTCATGAAATAACTAGGGTATGAGATCTATAGTTTCAAATATTATTTATTTAATTACTTAAAAAAAGAAAAAAATAATTACTAAAAAAAATATCAGAAGAAACAATTTCAATAGCGTCTGCATCTAAAAACGACTTCAGAAAATAAAGAGCTTATGTGAAAATAGCGATATTCCTCTCCATGCAACCATGTTTTGTCAAGCAATCAGCACAAACATTCGCATTCTGATAAACATGCGAAATCACTACCACCTTAAAGGTTGACCATATCACGTTGTGATCCAATCATTGAATCAATTACTTTGATTACTTTTATTACTGAATTTATTCATCACAACATAGTTATTTAAACAAAACATAATTGATAAAAATTAAATTTCTAAAATCTTAAATTTAATTAAAAAACTTTAAATTTTTAAAACATTTTTGTACAACAAGTATTAAAATTCAGGATATCACACAACAATGATCAACGATTAGTTACAAGTTATTATTATAAGGAAAAATAATCATTTTGGTCCCTTAACTATAGGTCATAGTTCAATTTCGTCCCTTAATTATTTTTCGTGGCAAATTGGTCCCTTTATTTTTAAAACGTCCCCAAGTTAGTCTTTTTCGTCACTTGGACTCAAACGTCTGTTAACTTGACTTACGTGGAAGGTGAGTTGGCTTTGATGTGTTCTTCTTATTAACATTCAAAGTTCCTCTTCCTCAACCCGACATGGATACAAAGATAGCTTCTTCGCAGAGTTCCAGTTGTTTCGCTCCCTTCCATATGGAAACTCTTCCATCTTCTTCGCAAACCAATGTGATGATTCTGAAAGCTTCGAGTCATCCACGTACAATATCCTGCGAGTTGCACCATTTTGCATCTGTGGAGATAAAGTTGTTCTTCGTAGGGAAACCACTGAGAAGAATTTCGGCAAGAAATTTTTCGGTTGTCACAATTACAAGGTAAGCTCTAATTTCAGTTTGGCCCTAATTTCAGTTTGACCCTAATTTCTGTTTTGGAATTTGTAGGGATCCCTACAAAAAGGGTGTAGTTTCTTCGTTTGGTTCATGAGGAAATGTCAAAAGACATAATCCAAGTATTGATGAAGAGGTTGGAAAGTATAACAAAGAATTTAGAGGAAACCAAGAATCAATACGAAAATTAAGAATTAGAAATGAAGAATTAGTGGATGTTGTAATGGAACTTCAAATTAAGATGAACAAGATGTTCAGTTGGAAAAAAAATTTGAAGATTGTGTGTTTTGAAATGTTATGTGTGTGTTTCATTAAGCTCTTTTAGGAATATGTATCAGGTGTAATGTATAATCGTTTATCAGTTTAATATGGCTTCGATTATTTGGCAAATCAACTACATCAGTTTATCAGTTTAACATGACCTGTAATGTGTGTAAAAACTCATTTTGGGCATTACAACTAAGTGAACATATCAGATCAGAAGCAGCATATCCATAATTATTAAACATAATCAGATTACTCATAAATTATCACAAAATGACCTTACATTATATTTTTGAAAGACATGTGTTATACCCCAAAATTTGCCCTCTTATTTTCCAAGTAAATCCACATCTACATACTCAAGAACTTCTCAAAGGTTTACCAGATGAACCCTATCCTAAGCAATCAACCCACAAAACTAGGGTTTTGATTCTCTCAGGTCAAAGATGAGTTTTAATGCCTCAAAGATGAGTTTTGACTCTCTCACAACTCAAGTTTGCTCATTTAATTGCTCAGATGGTTGAAAATCAGTTGTATTTGACAAAAAGTCAACTATGGTCAACATACAGTCAAACTTCATCATTTATGGTCAACATCAAGATTTTGAAGTCACATTCATCATTTGATCAAGGGTTGATCATGATTCATCAAGAAAACTCAATATTTGATCAAAAGTCAAAGTTTTTAAATTAGGGTTTTTGGACAAAAATTCAATAGAACTTTGACCAAGCATAACGTTCACATGCTTTATCAGAAATTTTTCCACCCAAAGCTCATTTTGAAGAGAATCCAATTCTCTACAACTTTGGGTCTCACAAGCTTTGGCCAAAAATGCTTCATTTGAGAGTTATGGATCAAGACATTATAGGTCCTTCTAAAAGTCAACAAAAAGTCATATTTTTCCAAAGAAGTGTACATGAGCATGGAAACTTAAATGAAGATGAAACCAAAAGTATTGTTTATAGGACATCTTGATCTTTCTAAAAATTCCAAGAACACTTCAAAATGTTGAAAATTGAGCAAGATACAATTTGTGCAAGTTTGACATTTTTGAAGAAGTGCATGAAGAGAAATACTTAGCAAAATCAATTTTTTTTTCCAAATGGGCCTAAGTTTTTGTGATTCAAGCTTATTCTCAAGATGGCCCATGACCTCTACACTCACTTGCACGCCCTTCCCTTATTCATTTAATTTATTTTTGAATTAAATAGCTAAAATTCAATTTTAATTAAATAAAATGCAAAAATAAAAGGAAAAGGTGTGTGGGCTTGATATTTGTATGACTTAAGATCCAAGATAGCTCATCATAAGCTGGAAAAAACGCACAAGAAGCATTAAGGCAAGATTGAGCCAAATATGGAAGATTTTGATAAAATATTTCAATCAAATATTCTCCATTGAAAGAATATATTTCCTCTTAAAGTCTTGGCCTATTTCCACTCCTCTATATATACTTAACACATTCATAAGCCAAGGAAGGATTGCATGACCTAAGAACCCTATCCGAAACTCTCACATTTTTCAAGTTTGAGGCAAGTTCGAATTTCAATTTCCAGAAATCCTTAAGCCAAACCATTCATTCATTCATCCTCCTGAGCCTTCCAGCAGTTGATTCAAGTCCTTACACAAAGCCAAAGCACCACAGAACGTGTCATCCAAGTCTCACTGGTTGGTAAGGTTTCCTTGAGATCGATTTCAATTTTCACGCATTCTTAACATATTTGATGTGTTTGTTCATGTCTAGGATGTCATTTAGAGCAGGTACAACGTGTTACATGTAAGCTTTAGGGCTTAAATCGTATTATGCCATTATTAGGGCATAGGAAGCTGTGAGCTTCGAATCTCTTGATACATGAACTTTCAGGCCAAACGAATCCCACCAATTGATTCGCAACCCTCGAATTAGGAGGATAAGGTCCTTCGTTTGCATTTATTTTGACTTTTTGCAGGTTTTTGAATTTATTCTCATCGAAGAAGATGACCGGAGCCACCACCTAGGGTGGCTTGACCGACGCTGAAAATACGTGGCAGAAGGGAGGCGAGCGATTGGTCCATTTGAATCCCTAGGGTCCACAACGCGTGTGTTTTGTTTTGATCTGATTTTATGAATTAAATATTGCATATATATATATATATATACGTATATATGAATGGAACTAAATACACTGATGTATCACCACCCCAGTGGTTCAACATGCGTGCGTAGTCCATTCCTCTCTCTTGGCCCGGGTTCGATCCCTGCCTTTTGGCAATTTGTTTTCATATTTTCTGGGTTTTGCAGGTTTACACACATATACATTCAGGAGCAAGCATATAACAACACAAGCAAGTGGCCTAGTGACCAACTTTTGAATTTGTGACCTCAAATGTCACGAGTTCAAGCCCTGGAGGGACCATTCCCTATTTTTTTAACACTAATTTCCTTCATATTTTCTATTTTCCTTTTAATTTTCTAACTTACTTTAATTTCTTTTGACAAATTATTTTCACTAGCATAAAAACCCTAAAAAATGTTTTAATTTTAGATTTAGGTTTCAAAACCCTTATTTAATTTTTGACACAAAAACATTTAATTTTTCTTTGCATTTTAAATTATTTTTCTAATAAAATACTAATTAATTAGAATTAGGGTTTCCTTTCATTAAAATTAATCACAAAAACTCCAAAAATATTTTCTCTCAATAGTAATTAGGTTTACTAACTTCAAATCTTTTACTAACATCAAAAAACATTTTTCTTTCAATTTATTTACTTTATTTCGCATTTAAATATTAGAAATCGATGTATAGGTCGCAAAGTTTATTTTTGTAATTGCGTAGATTTACTTTTCTCGCAATTTACTTTCCGCACCTCAATTATGTAACTTCCCCAAAGCCATATAATAATGTAGGACATTTACTTTCCGCACTTCACTTTCTGCACTCTCTTATAAATTGTCTATAAACTGCTTAGATGTATGCTAACTAGGGTTTGCATGACAAGATTAAAATCAATCTTAGAACACCCTAATTCAAGACTAATAATATATGAGTTCAACACACTCTTTCACACATGCACCCCCTTAGGGTATCCTCTCTTGTTGCCTTTCAAATACAATGGTCATGCCCCTCGAACGTAAGGGTGCCATTAGCAAAGATGCTTACGAATAACATCATCACAGTCCCTTCGATATAAAGATCACAATCCCTCGATTATCCTCGATGTTGCCTACGAATATATGATCTCGTCCCTCGATTATTGCCTACGAATAAGTGATGATCGTCCATTTGAATTGCTAAGGTATCCCTACAATGTTGCCTTCAATGACCACACGAAGACCCTACGATTGTCCCTTAATATCCAACAGATAAAGTTACCTATCAACTAATGGTATGGATAACCTTATTCTAAAGGAGAAAGAAATATAACAAGAAACGGCCAATCTGAGTAGATAAATAAGACTATATTGCTTGCTCCAATCAAACAAATCACTTTTCACACCTCACACTCTTTTCAAAATTACTTTAACACATACAATGAGAATCATTACAAAGTTAAACATTTTCCAAACAAATATTTCCAAACACTTTGTATACATTCCAACGAGAATCATTACGAAGTCAAAGCGGAATATTTATTCAAATACTTTTCAAAAATACTTTTTCAAACCACACAAACACAGAAAACAAGTCTTCAAAAGTGAGGTAAGCAATTAAGATCCCGTAGATAACTACGGATGGAAAGGGGGCTAATACCTTCCCTCCCGTACTCAGAATCTAACGAAGGTCTTTTCCTATTTTTTTCACCTTCCCTTTGTTGAATAAAAGAAAAGTCGGTGGCGACTCTTGCTATCCGCAAAATTTGTACCCTTCGTTATGAAAAGGGAAGGTATTAGCACCCTTTTCATCCGTAGTTATCTACGGCCTCTTAATTGCTTAGCTCACTTTTGAAAAATTTCTTTCTGTGTTTGTGTAGTTTGAAAATGTATTTGAAAAGGCATGTCGCTTTGACTTCATAATGATTCTCGTTGGAATGTATACGAAGTGTTTGGAAATGTAAAGATGTTTAACTTTCTAATGATTCACGCTGGAATGTATACAAAGTGTTTTTTGAAAGTATTTGAAAAGTGAAAAGTATTTTGATTGGAGCAAGCAACAGAGTCTTATTACCTTCTCAGAATGGTCGTTCCCATGTTAGTTTTCCTTCTCCTTTAGAATAAGGCTATCCATACCATTAGTTGATAGGTAACTTTATTCGTTTGGATGTGAAGGTACAATCGTAGGATCATTGTATGGTCATAGAAGGCAACGTGTAAGGATACCTTTAGCAATTTGTAGGGACGGTCATTAATTTTCGTAGGCAACAATCGAAGGATGAGATCATGTATTCGTAGGCAACATCGAGGATCATCGAGGGACTATGATCTTTGTATCGAAGGGACTATGATGATAATATTCATAGGCGTCTTTGCTAATGGTATCCCTACGTTTGAGGGACATGACCAGAAGGCAACAAGAGAGGATACCCTAAGAGGTGTGCAAGTGTGAAGAGTGTGTTGTATTCAGATATTTATCTTGAAATTAGTAGTGATCTAGGGTTGATTTTAGTCTTTAGCATGCAAAACCCAATTAGCTAGCAGTTAAATATGTACAGGAAAATAAAGTGCGGAATGTAAAGTGCGAAAATGTAAATCATAGGCTATTACATGGCTTTGGGGCAGATACATAATTAGAGCGCGGAAAGTAAATGCAGAAATGTAAATCTACGTTGTTACAAAATAAAAAATGTGCGACCTATACATCCTTTCTAGAATTGTAAACACAGAATAACAAATAAATAATCAGGATAATAAGAAATATGTTAGTGAAAATGTTTTAGAAATTAGTAAAAAAAAGTTTTAGGTTAATAACCCTAATTACTAGAATTTTTTTATCTTTTTGTGATTTTTGAAAAGGTTTTAATTAATTTTGAAAAGAAAATTAAATTAAATTAAGAAAAATATAAAAAAAAAGGAAATAAGAAAAGTTATAAAAATGAGAAAAGGGGTCAGCAGGGATCGAGCCCCAGAAGTTGCGCTTGCATGCCTCTATCAGAAGTTGCGCTTGCATGCTTCTATCAGAAGTTACTTCTATTAGAAGTTTGCACATGGTGCTTCTATCAGAATTTATACTTTTATGCATCTATCAGAAGTTGGGTTCTAGAAGTTCTTTCTCAGAACTTCTAAGTTCATCTTCTGCTTAACACGGTGTAGCGTATCATTCTAACAACTAAGTCAGAACATCTGCTGAAAAATATAAACAGGTCAGAATACCAAACTCATCAGAGGATCATAACTTTAACAGATTATCAGAGTATCTATTATGAACTTTCAAATAAAACACGCGTGGGCCCCAGGGAGTTTGAATGGACCCATCATAAAGCGCCACGCCTAGGTCACTGGGGTCAAAGGTTCAAACCACCGTCCAGGGTGGTCAACTTCGTGTTCTCCGGCGAGGTCAGATTCTAAACCTGCAAAACAAAGAGAATCGATGCAAGAGATTAAGCCTACCCCCCTAAATCGACCCATGCGAGTTCAGTGATGGTGTCGGTTTGGTCTGAAAGTGCCTGCAAATAGAAATATGAAGCTTAGCAGTTCTATGCCCTAACTATGGCAAACCACGATTTGGACATGAAAAGCTTGTAACGATGGCCCAGACCTGCTCTAATAAACCTCAGAAAACGATTAGCATGGTTAGTTTAGATCAAAAAATCATAAATACAGAAATACGAATTTAAGAAAAATATGTAATCAAAGCTTTATAATGCATGCAATTCAGGATGTTTTGGTCATGGATTTTGATCCATACTTCCCCTATGCTACCTCAGGAGCACGTTGGAGTGCTTGGAATTGCTTGAGAACGGCTGGAACTAGGGTTTCTATGGTGCAACTTTATCTTGAAAATTTTGAACAAGAACCCAAGTTTTCCATCTGCCAAACTCTTCCTCCTTGTTGTCTGAATGTGCTATGTATATATAGGGCAAGAGATTAGGTCAAGCAATTGTGGAAAATATATCAACTTGAATGCAAAAATATTTGATTGAAATATTTTATAAAATTCTTCCATATTTGGCTCAATCTTGTATTAATGCATGGTGCACGAAATCTTCAGCTAGCATGGGCTATCTTGGACCTCAATACAAGTAGAAAGCAAGCCCAACTGATCTTAACTCTTACCTTTGTATTTTATTTAATTAAAATTGAATTTAAATCATTAAATTAAACAATAAATCAAGTAAATACAAGATAGACATGAACTTGAGTTTTCAGGCCATAGATAATGTCAAGAATAAGTTTGGATCATGAAAACTTAGGCCCATTTGGAAAATATCTGCATTTGCTAAGTATTTCTCTTCATGCACCTCCTTAAAATGTCAAACTTGCACAAATTGTATCTTGCTCAATTTTCAATATTTTTAAGTGTTCTTAGACTTTTTATAAAGCTCAAGATATCCTCTAAACACTCCTTTTAGTTTCACCTTTGTTGAAGTTTCCATGGTGATGTACACATCTTTTCAAAATGATGACTTTTTGTTGACTTTTAGAAGGACCTCTAATGTTTTGATCCATAAATCTCCAATGATGCATTTTTGGCCAAAGCTTGTGAGACATGAAGTTCTAGATAATTGAATTCTATTCAAAATGAGATTTAGTGGAAAAATTTCTGATAAAGTATGTGAAAGTTATGTCTAGTCAAAGTTTTGTTGCCTTTTTGTCCAAAAACCCTAATTTAGAAACTTTGACTTTTGAGAAAATCTTGACTTTTCTTGATGAATAATGATAAACCCTTGATCATATGATGAATGTGACTTAAAAATATTGGTGTTGACCAAAAATGATGAAGTTTGACTGTATGTTGACCACAGTTGACTTTTTGTCCAATACAATTGATTTTTAACCATCTAAGCAATTTACTGAGCAAACTTGAGTTATAAGGCTTGAAACTTGACATAGTGATCCCTTGAGACATATGAGGATGTATTATGACCACTTGAGGTAATAGAACTTGATCTTGCCTTGAGAAAAGCAAATCCTAGTTGTGGGTTGATTGCTTAGGAGAGGGTTCATCTAGTCAACCCTTGAGAAATTCTTAAAAATGGAGATGTGGATTGTCTTGAGAAATAGGAGGGAAAATTTTGGGGTATAATAGTTGCCCCTGTTCAATATTCTTGTACCCGAAGGGTTAGATTGGTATGCTTGTCTTTCATGACCTGAGGGTAGAAAATGATTGAACACTCGAGTACACCTGAAAATTTGCACTCGCCTGTATATGAAATGAGATCGTCAGTTGACGATGCGCTGGAATGGGCTTATAGATGCCATTTGGATAAGTGGATGCTGGAGCGTGAGTCATATGTTAGACTTTGTGCTCGTCTTTGAATGAAGATGACTGGTATGTCTTGATTTTAATCACATATGCAACATTCTGAAGGTGGAGAGATATCGGCGTGTAGTCGAAGATGGGCTTAAAGATGCCATCTAAAGATATGATATGATAAGATAAAATCAGAATAAACCTTCGTCTTGTCTATTTCTGAAATGAATAATTCGTCAAGATGTAGATACCTTCCCCGTCTTGTTTCAGGTATTAATTTGTATCTTATTTTTCGTTGATAACTTGCATGGTCGTTCAAATAGCTTTCCCATCTTGTTTCAGGTATTAATATTTTGATCTTCCGCCTGGAAAATAACTTTCACCTGCTGGGAATTTAGCTTGAAAGGATATGGTTTGTCATATGCAGATTATGATGCATGTGAGATAATGGCAATGCTCATGAAGGATATACGCATGTGTTATAATTTTTTATGAATAATGTATGAATGTAGATATCGTGGTAAAACATATCCATCTTGAAGAAGATAGGAATGTTCTGCCGAGGATCTTTGATTTCTGCTTGGGGATGTAGTTATTGGAAACCGTTACTGGGGAATAAGAGAGATGTGAATTCCTCTGATTCACTATCTGACCAAGTTTCGAGTCTAGATATTGCTGCTGTCGGGGAATGATAATCATTGGGAGATACTCTGCTGGGGATGAATATCTTGTGTACAAACTTTGTTGGGGAATAATATGATACTGTGTAACCTATTATTGCTCGGAGACTGACATAGTTAGTTGATTGATGATTGGTTACTGCTCGAGGACCAATGTAACATGATAACTTGAGAAGGTAGATAAGTTTGATAGGATCACTTCTCAGGGACCAACATAATGATGTAGAGATAAATAACCACTGCGCGGGGACTAACGTGATGAAGTTGAGGATCACTACTCGGGGACTAACGTGACGATGTTGATAGGATCACTGCTCGGGGATTGACGTGATGAAGTTGATAGGATCACTGCTCGGGAACTAACGTGATGAAGTTGATAGGATCACTACTCGGGGACTAACATGATGAAGTTGATAGGATCACTCCTCGGGGACTAACGTGATGATGTTGATAGGATCACTGCTCGGGGACTAACATGATGAAGTTGATAGGATCACTGCTCGAGGACTAACGTGATGATGTTGATAGGATCACTGCTCGGGGACTAACATGATGGTGTTGATAGGATCACTTCTCGGGAACTGACGTGATGATGTTGATAGGATCACTACTCGGGGACTGGAGTGATGAAGTTGATAGGATCACTGCTTGGGGACTGGCGTGATGATGTTGATAGGATCACTGCTTGGAGACTAACGCGATGATGTAGAGGATCACTGCTTGGGGACTGATGTGATGATGTTGATAGGATCACTACTCGGGGACTAACGTGACGAAGTTGATATGACCACTGATCAGGGACTAACATGATGAAGTTGATAGGGTCATTGCTCAGAGACTAACATGATGAAGTTGATAGGATCACTGCTCAGGGACTAACATGATGAAGTTGATAGGATCATTGCTCGGGGACTAACGTGATGAAGTTGATAGGATCACTGCTCGGGGACTAATGTGATGATATTGATATGATCACTGCTCGGGGACTAACGTGATGATGTAGATGATCACTGCTCGGGGACTAACATGATGAAGTTGATAGGATCACTGCTTGGGGATTGACGTGATGAATTTGATAGGATCACTGCTCGGGGACTAACGTGATGAAGTTGATAGGATCACTGCTTGGGGATTGACGTGATGAATTTGATAGGATCACTGCTCGGGGACTAACATGATGAAGTTGATAGGATCACTGCTCGGGGACTAACATGATGATGTTGATAGGATCATTGCTCGGGGTCTAACATGATGAAGTTGGAGTGCTGGATACTGCTGAAAAGAGATGATAGAATAGTGGTCTGGTTGGAGAGATTCGTTTCTATCAGGGGATGTTCGTACTGAGGTGCGATAACCATGGAGAGCGAATGGCAACATCTCATGCCAATCTTTATATGTCAGTGTCATCTTGCTATTCTTCCGGAAAGAGCAGGTTTCTCGAAGATGTATTTTATCGGATCTATTTTAAAGATCAACAAGGTAGTCTGAGTCAATATATATTATCTTAGTCGGCGAGCAGCCCAAGCCAAAGCGCTGCAAGTTTTCTCGAGCTATGAGTATCTTGTTTCTGTCATACCCCAAAATTTGCCCTCCATCTACTCAAAGAGATTTCATACATCCCTACTCAAGGAATCCTCAAGAGTTGATCAGACAAACTCTCTCCTAGACAATCAACCCAAATTAGGGTTTGGTATCTCTCAAGTCAAGATGGACTTCCAATATCTCTAATGGTCTTCATGCCTCCACATATGTTTCAAAGATTCTCCATGTCAAGTTTCAAGCTTCACAAGTCAAGTTTCCTCAGACAATTGCTCAGATGGTTGAAAATCAGTTGTATTGGACAAAAAAGTCAACTGTGGTCAACATACAGTCAAACTTCATAATTTCTGGTCAACATCCTCATTTTGAAGTTACATTCATCATTTGATCAAGGGTTGATCATGATTCATCAAGAAAACTCAAGATTTGCTCAAAAGCCAAACTTTCTAAATTAGGGTTTCTAGGTGAAAAGTCAATAGAACTTTGACTGATCATAACTTTCTCATACTTTCTCAAAAAATTTTCCACCACCTCTTGTTTTGAAGGAAATTCAATTCTCTACAACTTCATGTCTCACAAGAATGTCCAAAAAATGCTTCATTTGAGAGGTATAGCTCAAAACATTACAGGTCATTTTCAAAGTCAACAAAAGTCAACTTTTTGTTTTGAAGATATATTGAGCATGGTAACTCCAATTGAGATGAGACCAAAAAGGTTGGTTAGAGGACTCTTAGAGATTTCTAAAAAGTCCAAGAACACTCAAAAATGTGGAAAATTGAGCAAGATACACTATTCAGAAGTTAGGTAATTTTGGACAATTGCACAAAAGGACATTTTGGTCAAATTGCAAAATTTTCCAAATGGGCCTATAATCTTTTGATCCAAACTTGTTCATGACATTATTCTTGACCCATAAATGCTTGGAATTGGTAATTTTCTATTTTTATGATTTATATTTGAATTTTATAACATTTAATTCAAAAGTAAATTGTATAAAATATGAAAATTAAATGTTTTTTTCAAAAGGGCTGATTTTATATCTTCCTTAATGCCCAAGAAAGCCCACAACAATTGCCAAATTCGTGCTAAGCCTTTACATGGAAGGAAAATCAAATTTTTTGTTTTAAATGGAAAATATTTGCACAATCAATGTCCAATCTTTTTTGCTTGCTTTTGCCATCCAATTCTCTTCTATAAATACCCAGCAGTGTGTACAAGCCAGAGGACGAAACCCTAGCCAAAGAACAAACCCTTATTTTGCCAAAATTTTCCAAGAAACTTGAAAATTCGAATTTTATTTTCCAGCCCTTTCCAGCCTCTTCCAGCCATCCAAACGTGCTCAGGGGGTAAGTATGAGTAAGAATATATCATTGTTATGGATCAAAGCAAGCTGAATCGAGCCCTGTACATGCATACATATTCCAAATTTTCTTGATTTTGCATTTTTAATATCCGCGTGTTTTAATTGATTCTAATGCTTCTAACATGTTCATGAGACTCCATAGGTTCGATCTGGGCAATCGTTATTGATCTTGAACGTCAGAATTGCATTATGCCATTGCTAGGTTTTTTTGAACTGTGAGCTTCGAACCGGCCTGTACAGGCCGATTCAGTCTAAACCGATGCTTCCATTGAATTCAGAAGGGTCGAAATAGGTGGACTAGACCTTCCTTGTGCTTTTAAATTTCGTATTTTGCAGGTTTTAAGATCGTCGTCGTCGGAGAAGACGACCGGAGCTAGGGCTCCGGCGTCGTTGACTCGACCTGACTCCGGCGTGGCTTGCGTGGCATTATGGCGGTCTCTGATTCGTTCACCCATCCAGCGAGGACCCCACCAGGCTGATTGTGCTTTGACTTATCCAGGCAGCGACGCGTGTGCATTTCATGATCATCCGTTTCCGTTCCATGACAACAAACGCAAGCTGGCGTAGTGGTAAAAGCTGTCACTGTTCCAAGATGCTCTCTCATGACCTCTGTTCGAACCTCATCAGGACCTGGTTCTCTTTTCTTTTTACAACTTTGCATATTTTCAATATTTTCCATATTTTCCTTATTTTAATATTTTTGCATGTTATTTTAATTCTTTTCTTATTTTTATTTATGCATTAAAAAATTACCAAAAATTATTTTCCTTTTACATTTGTTTTCTAAAAATCTTTATTTAATTTAATAAATTAAAAAACATATTTTTGCATGCATATATATTTTTATTTGTAATTTTGTATTTAAATCATTGTAAATTCATTTTAAATTGTTAAATTGCATCTAAAAAATCCCAAAAATTTATTTTAGTATATTTACATTATTTCCAGCATGTCATACTTTTTCCAATTTAAAATTTGCATTTTTCCTAACATTTTCTCTTATTTCGATTTCATCATATTTTCTGATTTCTCATTCGTTTCACAGGTTCTTCCAATTCGGACGTTTCTTTCTTTATCATTTTATTTTTCAATAATGTAACTGTATATGGGATGTAATAGTTTAATTTAGGATTTTATTTTCCGCATTTTAAATTATGTATCTGCCCCAAAGCCTTTTAATAGCGTAGGACATTTACCTTTCCGCACTTTACATTCCGCATTTTAATTTCCGCACCCTATAAATTGCTAGTAATTAGGCGTGTATGGCAAGATAATAATTAACATAGCCCACTAATTTTCAAGATAAAATATCTGAAATCAACACACTTCTTTCACACACGCACCCCTTAGGATAATTCTCTCTCGTTGCCTTTACGATTATAAATGGTCATGTCCCTCGAACGTAGAGGTATTCTAGCACCGTTGCCTTCCAAACAAATCATCATAGTCCCTTCGATACAAAGATCATAAGACCCACGATGTCGCCTCCGAATACATGATCTTGACCCTCGATTGTCGCCTACGAAAATGATGATAGTCCTTCGAATGTGCTAGGATACTTCCTACAAGTTGCTTTCTATGACCATCCGATGCCCCTTCGAATGTCCCGCTTACATCCAACGAATGGAGCTACCTACTAACTAATGGTACGGCGCTATTCTAAAGGAACGAAGCACGAAAACGACCAATTCGAGTGGGTAAATAAGTCTTTTAGTTGCTTGCTCTAAACCAAATGCTTTTCACACCACACACTTTTTCAAAGTTCAAATTCTCTTCAAAACAAAAACATTTCGAACACTTTGTATACACTCCTACGTGAGTCATTACAAAGTCAAAGCGAAATGCCTTTTTCAAAACATCTTTGTCAAACACACAGAAAGCAATTTTAAAAAGTGATCTAGAGCAACTAAGAGCCCGTAGATAACTACGGATGGAAAGGGTGCTAATACCTTCCCTTTTCATAACCATTCTCCCGAACTCGAGAATCTAACGAAGGTCTTTTTCTGTTACTTTTACCTTCCCTTAATTGGATAAAAATAAAAGTCGGTGGCGACTCTTGCTATCCGCACATTTGGATACAAAAATCCTACAAAGTCAGTTCACCGTATTACAGTTTCATAGTTGGTAAACTTCTTAATAAGGTAGTATCTCTTTTCTACCATACTCGTCATGTTGGCCCAACACACCCCATTAAGTTCTCTGATACTGTTAAATACATGATTAGATGTCTTTCTTTGACTGGTGGTATCAGGATAGGAGGTGCTTTTAGGTACTCCTTGATTTTGTCAAAATCTGTCTGGAAATCGTCGTACCATTCAACTACTTGATATTTCTTCAATAACTTGAAGATTGACTCACAATTAGCAGGTAGATGTGCAATGAATCTAGCAATGTAGTTCAGTCGTCCTAGGAAACCTCTGATTTCCTTCTTAGTACGGGGAGCTGGCATTTCTTGAATAGCTTTGACCTTGGCGGGATCAACTTCAATACCTTTACCACTGACGAAGAGACCCAGGAGTTTTCCGGACCTGACCCCAAAGGTACATTTGCTTAGATTAAGTCTCAACCTGTATTTCTTCAGTCTATCAAACAACTTTTGCAAATGATTAAGATGTTCTTCTTCAATTTGTGATCGAGCTATCATGTTGTTGACGTAGACCTCTATATCATGATGTATCATGTCTTGGAATAAAGCCACTATAGCACGCTGATATGTGGCGCCAACATTTTTTAAACCAAATGGCATGACCTTGTAGCAGAAAGTGCCCCACTGTGTAATGAAAGAATTGTTTTCTATGTCTTTGGGAGCCATCTTAAACTGATTGTAGCCGGAGAAACCATCCATGAAGGAGAAAACTTTGTGTTGAGCATTATTTTCAACCAGGACATCAATATGTGGGAGCGGAAAATCTTCTTTCGGCTCACTTTATTCAAGTCTTTGTAATCTACGCACATGCACACTTTTCCATCCTTCTTAGGTACGGGTACCACGTTTGCAACCCACTGTGGATAAGAAGTAACGACTAAGAAATCGGCATTGAACTGTTTCATAACTCCGACTTTGATTTTCTCGGACATCTCAGGATGCATACGACAGACCTTCTATTTTATAGGGTGAAAACCTTTTTTCGTTGGTAGCCGGTGTACCACAATGTCAAAGTATAGACCTGACATGTCCTTGTAGGACCAAGAAAAAATCTCGATGTAGTCTCGCAGCATCTGGATCAATCTTCCTTTAACACTGTTCTCAAGACCCTCTCCTATCTTGATTTCTTTTCTGTCTTTGTTGCTACCTAGATTGACAACCTCAACTAGTTCTTCGTGTGGCTGTATGGCCATTTCTTCCTGTTGTAGTAATATGGCAAGTTCTCTTGGGACTTCACAATCTTCCTCACCTTCGTCTTCAGCTTGGTAGATCAGATTATCGAAATCATATTTAGCAATAACAAAGTCGTTATCAACGAGATTCGATGTGAATGTGGATCTGCAGTGTATTATGTAGGTGTGTGTAAGAACACATAGCTTTTGAAAGGATGATAAAGTAAAATAAAGATAGAGAGCATAATATTTGAATGCAAAAGTCCAGTGATTTATTGAATGAAAATATGCGAATGACAGATAATAACCCTCACAAATGAGCCGTGGTGCCCCAGGCAAGGGACTAGGCTTAGAGTTTATTATTCGAAGCATAAAAAATGAAAAGCATAACAGAAGAAAAGAAATTACTCCTGTCTAAAGGATATTGGTATATCATCTTCAGTCTTCCAATTGTTGAGTCCATCGCCAGGAGTCGGGAAGATCCAATTGTTGATGTCGAAGTCACCATCATCATCTTCTTCTATAGCATAAATTATGTTCTTGTTGATCCGGAACGGTGGTCCACCGGCACGTTCGTGGCGTATCATCTCCTTACCTTTGGAGGTGAAGCCCAAACTAGTATTGTTAGATTTGAATGGAAAGTCGGGTAGCTGACCCCAATTAGTACAACCTCCTTCTTCAACTACCACTCTGGCATCTTTTAGTGAGACCATCTTTGGTGGAACTCTAGTAACTTCAGGAGTGACAGGAGAGTCGACAGGCATGACTCGTGGAACTACTTCGAAATCTTGACAGGGAGTTTCAACAAATTCACCTTCCATTTTGATGTATCGAAATGACTGCAGACGGATCACCATGTATTCTTCTTTTCCGCATACACTGTGACAATTTTCCCCTTCACTGGGTACTTCAGTTTCTGATGCAGGGTAGAGGTAACAACGCCTGCCCCATGTATCCAATGGAGTCCAAGTAGGCAAGAAAGTAGAGTCAAAAGTATGGGAACCTACTTTTATTGGCAGGGTAAGCTTTCCAAGTACTATTCTTTTTGAACCATCAAAAGCTCTTACGATTAGGTCACTGGGCTTCATGACCACTTCTTCAGCATTAATTCGGTAAAAAGCGCTCTCCGATAGGAAATTCAGAGTAGAACGAGTATCCATCAATGCATGAGACAATGTAGTGCCCTTGCATTCAATAGAGATGTGCAAGGCTTTGTTGTGCTTTCTTCCGGTAGGAGTCATATCGACATCGGAAAAGCCTAAACCATTATCGGCGGTCAGGCTAGCAATGCAACTTTCGAATTGGTCGGCAATAGTATCTTGCGGTACTGAGCATTCATCAGAAGCTTCAAAAAGGCATTATCATGAGTCTCGGAGCACAACAACAAAGCTAACATGGAAATCTTGGATGGAGTCTGTCCTAGATGTTCCACAACATTGTAGTCGCTCTTTTTAATGATCTTCAAAATTTCCTCCATTTCTTGCTTGGAGGTGTCTACAACAACTTCCTTTGGTACTTCTGTCTGAGCAGGTTGAGTCACTTTGTCTTTCCCTCGGGCTTCAGGAGTTGGTTCAATAGCAGGAATGCGAACTGGTGTAGTAGTATCCTTTAGAGGAGAGATATTTGGAGAAAACACTCTTCCGGTTCTGGCTACTTTGCTTGATTCGGTGATATTGTCGATGTCAATATTAGTAGCTTCAATTGTACAGTCTTCAATGGTTAATGGCTCTTGCTCGACTCCATAATAATAGACTTCGGCTCCATAATTCCAAGGTACAACTTTGTTAGAGGAATATGGAATTGATCTGGGTGAGGTAATAATGAGAGGTGCCACTCTGGGTGTAGGAACAACAGAGGTGATCCTTATGGTGTTCACATCAGCGTATTCTTCGGGATAATCATCTCCCCATCCGGTTGCTTTGATGTCTTCGATTATAATCTTGTAGATATCAAGAACGGTATACTTCACCATGAAATCATACTTTCCACTCGGCTTCCCCAAGGTGTCCCAGACTTCTGGTACGACTTCACTTATGTCTTCGATCTTCAGACTTTTAGAAACATCTTCGCATAGACTCCATACAGACAGAGCCTTTAGGAATAACACTTACTGGTTGTCCATCATGCGTTGAACATGTCTCTTCAACCAAGCACATCCATCTGATTCATATGCACACTAACGACAGTCGTCAGGGCATCCTGGAAATAAACCGGCTTGCAACAAATCTTTCTTGATAGTCATCAGGGGAATAATCAGCTCATTCACATAAAAGACATAGGAGTCATTGTCAATGGCGTTGGCACTTTTACCATGGTCAGGAATTGGTGCGTTGATCACATTTGGAGTTTCGCCAGGAAGGTCGACTTCAATTTCTTGAGCTTCAATCATGTCTTGAATCTTATTCTTCAGGGCCCAACAGTTGTTAGTGTCGTACCCTGGGCTGTTGGAGTGGTATGGACACCTTGAATTAGGATTGTACTTTGGAGAGGATGTGTTGACGTGTTGGGGAGGATCCCTCAAAGTAATCAATTCTGCTTTTAGCATGTGGTGTAGTGCTTGAGACAATGGCATGTTGATCTTCATAAACAGTCTTCATGGCACATTTTGTATACGCGCGTTGTCTTGTTGTGGTTGCACTGGTGTGAGATTGGAGATCAGGACAACCCCACAAATTGATTGTGATCATTTTTTTTATGGATCTTCTGACCATGCACCACATTGGCTTCTTTCTTTCCACCAAAAGATCTCTTCACAGCATTTGAAGATGTTTCGACTTGAATATTCCCGCTCTTGATTCCAGCTTCGATACGTTTGCCTATCAATATCAACTCGGTGATTCTGGATGAGGAGTTTCCAATCAGATGATTGAAGAATGGGCCTTTCAGTGTTCCCATGAACATATCAATAATTCCCTATTAGACAAGGGTGGTTGAACTCTGCCTGCTAGCTCTCTACATTTCCGGGCATACTCCTTGAACTTCTCGTCATGGCCCATAGACATGCTCTGTAGTTGAGTAGGGGTTGACACCATTCCTATCGCGTTTCGATAAAAATCGAGCGAGATATGATTTTTTAAACACTACGCGTCAGATGAAAAATGCTCGGTTCGACTTAAATTCACCTTCAAAGAATAAAATTCTAGTATTGATCCGTAAGAAATTAGCTCTCGGCTTGTGAATGAAAGTCGGATAGGGCTTTGATACGGAATTTTAGGCACCGACCCTGCTTAGTTTCAATATTTCATCCAAGAGTTGTGAATTTTTTAGTGTACCGTGAACACGGTTCAGCCATAAAACTCAGTTTATCCCACTTGAAAGATCAAAGTTTTTGGAGACTTTTTTCACACAATTAGCTTCTGACTCGTGATCAAAAGTTGTAGATAATAATGAGAGGAACTTTCCATTCGAATATCATCCGAAAATACCCAACGAGCTGAGAGATATGCTTTATGGAGCGTTCGGGATGCACCAAAAATCCAAAATTCACTTTATTGAGAAATGAACCGTTAAATTCTTTTTCTCGACGAAATGGCCTCTAATCAGAACAGATAACCTAGAGAACATATTGAAATGGTTCCAAAGTCCGTAGAACCAACCCGAGAAAACCTTCTAACCAGAAAATCTGGCCTCAAGCATACGAACCGAAAAATATCAATTTTTGGCTCGAAATAATTTGAACTGGCCGAAACACACAATTTCTTCCGCAACCTGAAATACTCGTAACCCCATGACCATGAGGTCAAAGATATGCATGTATGTTTATAATAATGAAAATATAAGCCAAAACTATTGAAATGAATAGGGTAAATTTTGGGGTACAACAGTTTGCACTTTTGAAATGAGATGTGAATTGGATATTAAATCAATTGCATGATATGCAAACAATTCTACACAATTAATTTTATGATTGATATACCAAAATCGAAATTGTTTGAATTAAAATAATTCATAACAATACTTATTTACTCATGTAATATTGTTATTAAATGCAATGCCTCATTAATGGAATTTCACATCAACATGTAACAACATGCAAGCACTAAACAATCAATCAATGCCACATCTCGACATAACATTGCACATGAATTAAAATCAAACACAAGTCAAGAATTAACCATATTTTAATGCACCAATTCAATTACTTAATAATATTCAATTTAACTAATGAATATGTGCATTAAACCACACCTCAACACACTTTCGAGTTCATGAATCAAACAAATAGCATGCAAATTCGATACAGACAATCAATGCAAGAATTAATCAATGCATGAACATGTTATTTCCCATTTAAACATTAACACAAACGCCTTATGTGCAAATAAATAACCTCGTGAATGTGTAAGGTTTATCAATTTCACACCTCGACACAATTCGAGTTCAAAAATCAAGTCCTAAATAAGAAAAATCAATTCGATTAATCAAAGTAAGAATCAATTAATACATGAACAAGCTACTTCTCAATTCAATTTCAAGAAAATAAGCAATTTTGTACACAAAAGCACTTATTCAAGAATCACTTAATTGAAGAAAAAAACTTAAATCAACTAAGAGGAATAGAAGCTAACCAGAATTGAAGATCAAAGAGGAAGGAAGGAGACCGGTCGGAAAACGTGACCGGAGAGGTGGAGGAAGAGCTCGCCGGAAGTGTGATAGGAGAGAGGAAGGAGGCCGACTGGATCGCATTAGACTGAGGGAAGGCGCGACACGAAGATGGAGGGAAGGTCGATCGAGGGAGGCCGACGCGAGGAGAAGGACAGAGCAGGGAGAGGCCGGTGGACAGAGGGAGCGGCGGCTGGACGGACCTGGTCGGCGAGGGAAAGCGGTGCGCGGTGGTCCAGTGAAGAGGAGGGAGTTCCGATCGGTTAGCTTGGAAGGAGAGGAAGAAGTTTGACTTTTTGACTTTTTCTTCTTGAGTTGAGAGCAAAATGAGAGAAAAAAGAGTGATTTGAGAGTGAAAATTAAACAAATGAATTCTCCTCCCCAAATTATAAGAGTAAAATTTGATTTATAGGTGGAATATTGGGCTGGATGTGCATTGGACTAAATATTGGGCCCAAATTTCCTTTAGCCGACAAAATTTCGTGAACAGTACAAACATCGAGATCCGTGCTGAATTTGAAATCGGGCCCAACACCAAAAATGTTCGAAATGAAAAAATTGTTACACGTGAGACAATTTAGACTCGATCCAATGAACAGTTAAGGAGATATTAATTTTTGAAGTTTCAGCTCACATTTCGAGAATCTGATACATGCATAAATTTAATGGCGCTACCTAAGGAGAATGCTCCGAACAAGGATCTTCCGATCAAAATCCAAACTCGGGCTGTGAACGAAAATTGAAGCTAGCGGAATTTATGAACTTTTGACACCATTCCCATCACAATATGATAAAAATTGAGCGCGATATATGTAACGCCCAAAATTTAATTAATTATTTAATTAAATTATATAAGGAATTATCTATTGGAATTGTCGAAGTTGGAAAATTAATCGGAGTAATTGGATTTGTCGGTATTATAATTTAAGAGCCATATTTAAATTATTAAGTAGGATTTTAGTCAGATAAACCGAAAGAATCACATTAAGGACGATATTATTGATTTAATTGGAATTATTTGGAGAAGAGACGAATTATGGGTATTAGTTGATTAGTTGGTTTAATCGGAGAATTACTATTAGAATATTATTTGCAAATTGGTGTTATTTAATCGATGGATGAGAAAATATAGAAAATAATATTAGAAATAATATTATTATATGAGATCATTATTTAATTAAATTGGACTTAGCGGAGGTGTGAATAATAGATCCAATATATTATTATTATTTATTACTATTATTATTATAAGTTGGATTTAATTATCAGAGATATAAAAGGAGGATTATAAGGGTTTAGTAATATTTTTGGGAAAATTTGTATGTGGGAGAAAGAAAAGAGGAACAAGGGTTTGAAGGAAATTGCCGTCGGAAGAGGAATTGTAGACCAGAAAGCCGAATCAAAATGCGACCGGAAATTAGGAAATTCGATCGGAGTTAGAACAACCGTCAGATCTAAGGTAAGGGTGGGGTTCTAACTCTCTAAACGGGTTTATGATAAATCGTATGTGGGGATGGAATTATATGAAATTATCTTTGCTTGTGTAGATTATGTGTGAATTAAATTGTTGATTTTATATAGATGTTGTTAGTGTTAATCGAATGATCAGAATAATGGTTATGTGAAACTCTTGGTGTGATTGGGATTTAGTGTTACAGACAATAATTGATCGATTGAATAGAGAGTTAATCGAATTAATCCAGGAGAAGGGAATTGGAGATGGTGGCTACAGGGTTGGGCGAGCGCCCCTTGCACTATAGGAAAAGGAGACGTACGTCTCAGGGCAAAGGGAAGTGGAAGACGGGGGCCTTGGATGAGGAGGCGGGCGCCTCTTGTGGATTAGAGAGCGAGGCGGACGCCTTTTTGTTGCGGGGATAGATAACCATACCCTGTCTGTAGGTGGGCCATGCATTTTGAATATGGTTTTGTTGTTCCAGTCACCATATATAGTTAAGTGTTTTGCATTCTTTTGTTATATGCATATAGATAAATAATAATAAATTACTAGTAAGGATGTTTGAATTGACATGAAAAGTATGGCCTAGCAGAGTTAGAAATTAATATAGTGGTAGATTAGTTCACGTAGCAGAATATTCAAATAGCAATCTAGTAATTGAGACCAGAACTAGTAGGATACACGTGTTTCAACGACAATGGGAGATTGTATCAGTAATAGGTTGTGAAATAATTAAGTAGCATGGTTTATTTATGTTATTCTTCTGCAATGATAAATATAATAATAGTACAGATAGTCAGTATCTTGGGCAACAAGTTTCTAGCAAATGTTGTATCTTTAGTAACATAGATAAATTCTGATTGTGGTATGATTTTGAATGCAGGGAAATTAAATATGATAGTAGTAAATAACAGGTTTTATCAAATATTAATATAAGTAGCAATAAGGTTGGATTTTAATGACAGCATGAAGGCATATGCAGGAAATTAAATGTAGCAGTTTAGTAAATTAATAAAAGTTGTATATAATAATCGGTAGTAATGGCAGTGAACGAAACAGTAATGAATTGACCGGTTTACTAAATTAAATGGTAAAATTAGTTGTCCGGAATTAACCAAAATTTTTCGTGGTAGTTCGTATATATTAGTGAGTGATTACAATTGTTTTATTTTGTTGAAATTGTGTGAATGCATCGTGTTGTTGAATTGTTTGTGAATTATTGGCGAGGAATATGTTGTTGTATGTTGAATTATGTGAAGTTTCAGGGTGTTTTCAGTGACGATGATTACCTCTAATTATTGGTAATAACAGTGATATAGATGTATGCCTCGTGAAGTGAATGTATGTTGTTGTTGTATGTTGTTAGTGTTGCATTACATTTGCATCCTTGTGAAGGCCTGTATTGGCGGAATTAGTGAGTGATTACAATTGTTTTATTTTGTTGAAATTGTGTGAATGCATCGTGTTGTTGAATTGTTTGTGAATTATTGGCGAGGAATATATTGTTGTATGTTGAATTATGTGAAGTTTCAGGGTGTTTTCAGTGACGATGATTACCTCTAATTATTGGTAGTAACAGTGATATAGACGTATGCCTCGTGAAGTGAATGTATGTTGTTGTTGTATGTTGTTAGTGTTGCATTACATTTGCATCCTTGTGAAGGCCTGTATTGGCGAAATTGTGAAGAAGGCTTATGCCTTGTGCCTCTATTAATTCGCAATAGTGAAGGGAGCTGAAGCTCTGTTGGTACCACATGCATATGCATTGTTGCGTCTCATTTAAATTATGTTGTTGTTAACTGTGAAGTGAATTATGTTGTTATTAACTGTGAAGTAAATTATGTTGTTATTAACTGTGAAGTGAATTATGATGTTGTTAACTGTGAAGTGAATTATGTTGTTATTAACTGTGAAGTGAATTATGTTGTTGCTAATGGTGAAGTGATTTCATGTTGTTGTTAATTGGGAAGTTGTTGTGATGTGCTAACCGCGATGTGATAATTTTGTATGATTTAATCCTAGCATATTATTTATCATACACTTGTTTATATTGTTGGATATCTCACCCCTTCTGCTGATATTTCCCCTACCATGGGAAATGGGCAGGTACTCAAGGATAGTCGTGGAAGTTCGAAGTAGCATTATGAAGTCGTTAGTTGTTGCTAGTTCGAATTGGTGTCATTGCTCTGATACGTAACACTCGGGGGGATGAACGTTGCTTGATTTGTTGTAGTTGCTTAAGTTGTTGAAGTTTATGAATAATGTGAATATTTGATCATGTTGATTCTTGAAGTTGATTTAGTTGAATAATTATGCTAAGTGAAGTTAAATAATATTAATAATATTGTGAAATATTTTGAGGTTGAATAAAATATGTATTGTTGTTATTATTGAAGAATTATGATTCTGTGGTTTAGATTGAGTAACTAAAATACTTGAAAAGTGTTGTTATAAGTTCATTCATGATCTAAGTGTTATGTATCTGTATAGTTGTGACTAAATGCATGTTGTTTTGCGAAGAAATTGTGACATCCCTTGTATGATTATCTTTTCCGTACTCTGATTTAAATAATATTCGATGGGTAGATTTGAGGTGTTACATTAGTGGTATCGGAGCAGGTCGATCTGTCCGGCCAATGTTTTCTAATGTTGTTTACTTCCTTCGTACGCGATAAGTGTGTGGAACACTGTCGGTACTTATTGCTTTTTGGTTGACTGTTTGCAGGAATTAAGTTGAAGCTAAGTGGGGGAGAAGTTTTGCTTCTCGGATGTGTTTGGTTGAGAGATATTAGATTAGTATGCTACTGATGGATACAGTGCAAACGTTGGAGGAGCTTTGTTGTTTCTCAAATTTGAAGGTAATACAGATTTAAGATTTGGTTGTTTGAAAAGCTGGGATGTATTGGAAAAGAATAGTTGCTATGAGATAGAATTTAGTAAGTTGATTGTTTAAGTAGGCCATGCTGTGGAATTATTAGGATTGATTTAAAAGTTATAGAAGTTGTTGGAGTTGTTAGGGTCCTAGAATCATGGATGCAAGTTGGAAAAAGAATACTGTTAATGTTAGTGACGACGATTTATTCTCCATTATGGTTGTCGAATATCTATTGACAAATTGAGGAACTGATCACCCTTAATCTCTTGTTGATAGTAGACGGGGTCATGTTGGATGATATAAAATTGTTTTTCTATCTTAATGGTAAGTAAGTAGTGGATGCTACGACGAGAATGTTGTTGAGGTGAGGATACCATGTTGTACAAGAAAGTAAGCAAGTAGTAGTTGCTACTATTTTGTAAGATGTTGTTTCAAGATATTGCTAGAATGGTTGGAGAATGTTGACGACTATGTTGCAAGAGTAATTGGAAGATTGAAGCATAAAGTATTAAATTTAAACTGTTATTGAATTGTTAAATCGAAGGACTAGCTGCGAATATGATATTAAGGATGGTTGTGTCGGATGGATTTTCGAGGACGAAAATATCCTAAGTGGAGAAAAGTTGTAACGCCCATAATTTAATTAATTATTTAATTAAATTATATAAGGAATTATCTATTAGAATTGTCGAAGTTGGAAAATTAATCGGAGTAATTGGATTTGTCGGTATTATTATTTAAGAGGCATATTTGAATT
This sequence comes from Vicia sativa, assembly GCA_021764765.1. Lineage (NCBI taxonomy): Eukaryota > Viridiplantae > Streptophyta > Magnoliopsida > Fabales > Fabaceae > Vicia > Vicia sativa. Next base: position 99,124,899 of record CM038796.1, on the reverse strand, counting down.
ATTAAGTCAGATTTTACTCCGATAAACCGAAAGAATCACATTAAGGACGATATTATTGATTTAATTGGAATTATTCGGAGAAGAGACGAATTATGGGTATTAGTTGATTAGTTGGTTTAATCGGAGAATTACTATTAGAATATTATTTGCAAGTTAGTGTTATTTAATCGATGGATGAGAAAATATAGAAAATAATATTATAAATAATATTATTATATGGGATCATTATTTAATTAAATTGGATTTAGTGGAGGTGTGAATAATAGATCCAATATATTATTATTATTTATTACTATTATTATTATAAGTTGGATTTAATTATAAGAGATATAAAAGGAGGATTATAAGGGTTTAGTAATATTTTTGGGAAAAGTTGTACATGGGAGAAAGAAAAGAGGAACAAGGGTTTGAAGGAAATTGCCATCGGAAGAGGAATTGTAGACCAGAAAGCCGAATCAAAATGCGACCGGAAAATAGGAAATTCGATCGGAGTTAGAACAACCGTCAGATCTAAGGTAAGGGTGGGGTTCTAACTCTCTAAACGGGTTTATGATGAATCGTATGTGGGGATGGAATTATATGAAATTATCTTTGCTTGTGTAGATTGTGTGTGAATTAAATTGTTGATTTTATATTGATGTCGTTAGTGTTAATCGAATGATCAGAATAATGGTTATGTGAAACTCTTGGTGTGATTGGGAATTAGTGTTACAGACAGTAATTGATCGATTGGATAGAGAGTTAATCGAATTAAACCAGGAGAAGGGAATTGGAGACGGTGGCTACAGGGTTGGGCGAGCGCTCCTTGCACTATAGGAAAAGGAGACGGACGTCTCAGGGGAAAGGGAAGTGGAAGACGGGGGCCTTGGATGAGGAGGCGGGCGCCTCTTGTGGATTAGAGAGCAAGGCAGACGCCTTGTTGTTGCGGGGATAGATGACCGTACCCTGTCTGTAGGTGGGCCATGCATTTTGAATATGGTTTTGTTGTTCCTGTCACCATATATAGTTAAGTGTTTTGCATTCTTTTCTTATATGCATATAGATAAATAATAATAAATTACTAGTAAGGCTGTTTGAATTGACATGAAAAGTATGGTCTAGCAGAGTTAGAAATTAATATAGTGGTAGATTAGTTCACGTAGCAGAATATTCAAATAGCAGTCTAGTAATTGAGACCAGAACTAGTAGGATATACGTGTATCAACGACAATGGGAGATTGTATCAGTAGTAGGTTGTGAAATAATTAAGTAGCATGATTTATTTATGTTATTCTTCTGCAATGATAAATATAATAACAGTACAGACAGTCAGTATGTTGGGCAACAGGTTTCTAGCAAATGTTGTATCTTTTGTAACATAGATAAGTTCTGATGGTGGTATGTTTTTGAGTGCAGGGAAATTAAATATGATAGTAGTAAATAACAGGTTTTATCAAATATTAATATAAGTAGCAATAAGGTTGGATTTTAATGACAGCATGAAGGCATATGCAGGAAATTAAATGTAGCAGTTTATTAAATTAATAGAAGTTGTATATAATAATCGGTAGTAATGGCAGTGAACGAAACAGTACCGAATTGACCGGTTTAGTAAAATTAAACGGTAAAATTAGTTGTCCGAAATTAACCAAAATTTGTCGTGGTAGTTCGTATATATTAGTGGGTGATTACAATTGTTTTATTTTGTTGAAATTGTGTGAATGCATCGTGTTGTTGAATCGTTTGTGAATTATTGGCGAGAAATATGTTGTTGTATGTTGAATTATGTGAAGTTGCAGGGTGTTTTCAGTGATGATGATTACCTCTAATTATTGGTAATAACAGTGATATAGGCGTATGCCTCGTGAAGTGAATGTATGTTGTTGTTGTATGTTGTTAGTGTTGTATTACATTTGCATCCTTTTGAAGGCCTGTATTGGCGGAATCGTGAAGAAGGCTTATGCCTTGTGCCTCTATTAATTGGCAATAGTGAAGGGAGCTGAAGCTCTGTTGGTACCACATGCATATGCATTGTTGTGTCTCATTTAAATTATGTTGTTGTTAACTGTGAAGTGAATTATGTTGTTATTAACTGTGAAGTGAATTATGTTGTTATTAACTGTGAAGTGAATTATGTTGTTATTAATTGTGAAGTGAATTATGATGTTGTTAATTGTGAAGTGAATTATGTTGTTATTAACTGTGAAGTGAATTATGTTGTTGCTAATGGTGAAGTGATTTCATGTTGTTGTTAATTGGGAAGTTGTTGTGATGTGCTAACCGCGATGTGATAATTTTGTATGATTTAATCCTAGCATATTATTTATCATACACTTGTTTATATTGTTGGATATCTCACCCCTTCTGCTGATATTTCCCCTACCATGGAAAATGGGCAGGTACTCAAGGATAGCCGTGGAAGTTCGAAGTAGCATTATGAAGTCGTTAGTTGTTGTTAGTTCGAATTGGTGTCATTGCTCTGATACGTAACACTCGGGGGGATGAACGTTGCTTAATTTGTTGTAGTTGCTTAAGTTGTGAAGTTTATGAATAATGTGAATATTTGATCATGTTGATTCATGAAGTTGATTTAGTTGAATAATTATGCTAAGTGAAGTTAAATAATATTAATAATATTGTGAAATATTTTGAGGTTGAATAAAAGATGTATTGTTGTTATTATTGAAGAATTATGATTATGTGGTTTAGATTGAGTAGCTGAAATACTTGAAAAGTGTTGTTATAAGTTCATCCATGATCTCAGTGTTATGTATTTGTATAGTTGTGACTAAATGCATGTTGTTTTGCGAAGAAATTGTGACATCCCTTTGTATGATTATCTTTTCCGCACTCTGATTTAAATAATATTCGATGGGTAGATTTGGGGTGTTACAATACAATTTTTTGAACGTTGCGCATCAAATGAAATAATGCTCGGTTCAGCTCAAATACACCTTCAAAGAATAAAATTATGGTATTGATCCATAAGGAATTAGCTCCCGTCCCGAACTAGAAAGTTGAAGAGGACGTCGAGACGAAATTTTAGGCACTTGAACCACGTAATTTTGATGTTCCAGTCAGGATTTATGAATTTTTTAGTATACTGTAAACACGGTTCCTCCATAAAACTCAACTTATTCCACTTGAAAGGTTAATTTTTCATGAGGGTTTCCTCACACAATTAGCTTCCGACCTGAGAATGAAAATTTGAGATAATATCGAGAAAGACTCTCCCATTGAAAATCAGACGAAAATATCCAACGAGCTGAGAGTTATGAATTTCGGAGCGTTTGAAACACAAGAAACTGAATTTCGCTTTATTAAGAAATGAACTGTCGGAGTCCTTCCTTGATGAATTGGATTTCAATCTGAACAGATATACTGGAGGACATACTGAAATGGTTCCAACATCCGTAGAACCAACCCGAGATAACCTTCTGACTAGAAGATCATGCATAAACCATACGAACCAAAAAATATCAATTTTTGGTTCAAAATAGTCCGAATTGTCCAAAACACACAGTTTCTTCCACAATCTGAGATGCTTTTAACCTCATAACCATGTGATCATTGATAAGCATGTATGTTCATGATAATGGAACTATAAGCCAAAAAAGGTTAAAATGAAGAGGGTAAATTTTGGGGTATAACACTTTGTCATCAACTAGTTCATTCATTCCAAATTGTGGGTCCTTGTAATACATTTTCTCAACATTGTCCATGAATCCTAACTATTTCAAAGTACCAACTAACTTGAAATAACTCCACCTATTAAAATCTACTGTTAGATCAGATACAAGGCCTCCTTTGTAAACACTAAGTTCTGGATCAACAAATTCCCCATTATGGTGAATTACAGGCTTCAGGTATTTGTCGTCCATTAAACCTAAATACCAAAATAACCAAGAGCCTAATCCCTAATATCTAGAACAAAATTTCGTAATCCCCAAACCCCAGTCGCCACCATTATTTATTTGTCCTAAGAACGGGGAACCTAATAGGAAAACCCTAATTCTATAGATAAGACGATCATTGTTAACTTAAATTAAGGGTTCGAGAGTCAATTAAGTAAGTGAAAGGTATTAGGCACCCCTCACTTCCCTTGTACTTAAAGAGAGCCTTCTCTAATTTTAGGTTATGGTGTGTTTATTAACGTTTGTTATCTTCCAAATACCTAAGTTTATTTTATTACCTCACCTCGAAAGTCACCCAATTCGTAGTTCGTAGTGTTTGGTTGATATTTTTATAGGACTACGTAAAATTGCTTTCAAATTTATCCTTGAACCTTGTCTGAGTTTGAAAAGTGAGTGATCATAGATGTAGTTCGCAGTTAAGTTTGAAAGTAATGCTAGTTAATCATTTTTCAAAAATGTTCTTGGGGTTTTATTATGTTAGTAGAAAAATGTTTGATCGTTGGTTAGCTATTCTAAGTTTGACTTGGTTTATTAAAGAAGAGTTTATCTTCATTGAAATTAGGTCGCGCCAGACAAACAAATTTATTTGATTTGTTGCCTAGTGAAATATTTTGATTTAAATGATTATTTTTCTTTTGTTATTTTATTATTGATATACAATAAATTTAATTAATAATTTACATTAAGAAATTTTCAATTTGATTGTTGTGTATAAAATATTTAATTAATGATAAAAAATTTAATTGATTCTCTTATACAAAAAAATTATAATAATTCATATAAAGATTTTTTAATTGATTGTTATACACAAAATTTATAATAATTTATATGAAAAAAATCTAATTTATTAATTACAATAAAAAATTTTAATTGGTAATTATGTAGAAAATATTTAAATAAATTTCACGGTAAACATCAGATGAAACAAATCAATCGGACATTCATTAATGATAATCAAATAATTTATACACAAAAATAATTCCAAATTTTAAATAAAAATAATAATACATAAAAAGATGTAAAAAATTAAAAATAATATAACAATATATTAGATTAATAAAAAAAGAAAATATAAAAAGGATATAAAAATAAATTGTTTGAAAAGAAAATTGATAATCGCGTGTTGAATTTGAAAGAATTGTTGTTTGTTATAGACAACAACAAGGTTTCTGTTCAAGACAAAAACCATGGAACAAACCAAAAGAAAAAGAGCGTAGAAAGAAAGTGAGAGAGATCAGAGAATTGTCGGTGTCCAAAAACTATAAAAAAATATAGTGTTATTTATAGAGTTGGAAAATTAGGTTAAAGGGCAAAAGAAAGAAAATAAAATAAAATTAATACCTGATTGTATCTTGGTCAATAAGATTAAGAACTTGAACTCAATTGTGACTCTATGCAATATTGTGATTGATTTAGTGATTAACAAAAATTGATTTTGAAGGATTTCAATTATTTTTTACATCTTGACTATTAAGTGCATAAAATCAACGATTTAAAAAAAATAAAAAATTAGTTTTAAAATACCCCTAAAATGGAAGAAAAATTTATCACAAAATGATTTTTTTATTAGAAAAAACTTACAAAAAAATAAATACCAAAAGTACTGTAATGGGACTTGAATTCATGACCGTATACTTAAACCTTACCTCATTATCAATTGTGTCAATTCATTTATTCAAAATAAAATGGCTTTAGAAATCACATGAAGGTCATGCCAATATTTGTTATTAAAATCATACAAATAATTTAAAATAAATAATTGAATATTTTCAAATAAGCAAAATAAATTAATGCTAAATTGTTAGTATAAATAAACAAAAAAATAATTATAAAATCCATTTTAAAAATAATTATGACCGTAGAAATAAGGGCGGAAAAATTTGAGATATGACAAATACCTAAATCCCTAAATACCAATCCCTATTGAATTTACACAAAGGGTTTGTGAGTACTAACCTAGAATGCAACGACCTTTAGGATGACATGCACAACACCTTCTAAATCGCCTCTAGTTTTTCACCTCCTTCACCTTTCTATGCGTTTTGAAAAATGACATTGATAAAATGAAGGGATTTGTTTCAAGACGTTTTTGTAGATTGTGTTTCATTATACTTTGCCATTTGGACTCAATTTAGCCACTTCAACATTCAAAATGCCACCTGGAGTCTGGTTTTTGAATTTCCCTAACGTTTAACTAACAGAAGGACTAACGTGGTGACGTTTTGAAAATTAAGGGACTAATTGGGCACGAAAAATAATTAAGTGACCAAAATGAACCATGACCTGTAGTTAAGGGAACAAAATAGGTATTTTTCCTTATTATTATTATTATTATTATTATTTTGAATAAAGACTTTTCTATATCAAAATAAAAAACATAAGGGGAACCAGTTAGGCCCAAGATTACGAGAATCTAAAGAAAGATATGTCTAACCTATTCTTTACAAAATCATTCCAAATTCCTAGAGGAATGGAATAAAAAATAATGGTATTACTTAAGCCGAGCGCGAATTTGCCAAAAAATCGGCACAAGAATTACCTTATCTAAATATGTGAGTGAAGACAATATGAGTAAATCTATTATCGAGACAAAACCCCCCATTTGTTCCTAAAAATAAGAGGCCCTAAGTTATGGTTGAAGAATGCTTTGACCACCAAACTATAGTCGGTCTCAATCCAAAGCCTAGTCCAACCCTTCTCTATACTAATTTCCATAACTTTAATAACTGTTCCAAATTCCACCTGAACCAGAGAAACACACTGTAACTTTTCTGCAAACGCCAGAGGAAAATTTCCCATATGATTTCGAAATATGCCACCACCTCTGGCATTAGAACTTTGGTGAATGAATGCACCGTCACAATTACATTTAGTCCAGCCTACTATCGTAGGGGACCAAATGACCTCTTTAATAGACGAGGCTTTAGGGGGATGAATATTCAATTGAAAGCCTTGATAAAGTAGAAGTCCAACATAATGAAAGCAACCGTTTTGCTCAAGATATTTCTCGACAACTGCACTTGGGCACTAATCCAATCAATTGCATTAGCAGATGTAGTGAACTTTTTATGATGCTTGGTCAAATTCCTAGAATGCCAAATTTTAACCAAAGTGTTTATGGCAGCAACATAGAGCATCAAAGAAGTTTTCAGAGACCTATTTCGACTACAAAACTCCAGCCACCCAACAATGGTGTTAGGATTACTAAAAATTTGAAATTTTCTCATCAACCACCTCCAAAGAATTATGGAAAATTTACACTCGAAAATCATGTGATGAAAATATTTTGAGTTAGCATTGCACATCGGACAACGAGAACCCAAAACAATGTCTTTGTTCACAATAAACTCATCTGTGGGAATCTTCAAATGGATCATGTTCTACATTGTGAAAGATTTGCTAGGAGAGAAGTTACAATTTACTTACACACTAACTAACTTGACTTTAGCATCTTTCTAAGTATACACAACATTTCATTACTTCATAACTAAGCTTTCTCAATATGAAAAGTTATGGTTAAAAGTTAGTTAGTGAGAAGTTATTATATATGACCAACTCTAGCATAGTTAACATGGTCTCTCACTCATTTATAAATAAGCTTTGTATCACTTATATTCATCAATTAAGAATTTATACTTTATCCATAATATACTATCTAGAGCCTTCACGAAGAAGTTCTGTCATTGATACTTCTTCTTCTCTTTTTGATATTTTCATCATTCGTCGATTCTATTGTAAATGCATTTGATTAATATTATTCATCTTGAGAATTCAATCGCTAAAACGTTTTTGATTTGCATGAGTGTTTCAGTTTAATGATTTCTGATTTCATTTTTTTATCACATTGTTGCTCTTCGTTCTTCATCTCTCGTTCAATTGTTCATCATTTTCGTTGTTCCAATGCCAACCACATTGCAACATCAATATGACTCATGTTCAACCTCAACTTGATTCAATGTATTATGTTCACCCAAGCGATGGCCCAAATTTAGTCATCGTTACACCCAAACTCGGTGGACCCGAGCATGTTGGTTGGCACAGATCTATATGAAGAGCTATGGGTGCAAAGAACAAGTTATCCATGGTTGGTCATTTAATACTTGTGCTAGGTGATGATGATCTTAATCGATCATCTTGGAAAAGGTGCAACCATCTCGTACACTCTTGGATCATATATCATGTTTTTTATTCTATTGCTCAAACAATTTTATATCATGATAATGTATTTGAAGTTTGGGATTACCTGAAAGAACAATTTTAACAGATTGATTGAGTTCGAGTTTCAATACTTCGGTCTCAAGTCAATTCTCTAAAACAAGGTTCCAAAATAGTGCTAGAATATTTCATAGAAATGAAAGATTTATGGGATGAATTGTAGCATACACGTGTCAATTCCATTGTGTACATGCCATCACAAATGTATGTGTGAAGCTATGCATTCACCAAGAACACACATTCTTGGAGATCAAGCCATCCAATTCTTTACTAAGTTTAAATGACAATTTTTCAGTTGTGAAAACTCAAGTTTTGTTGATTGAAGCCCTTCCCTCTATCAACAAAATTTACTCATTAGTTGCTTAGAAAGAAAGAAACACGACCCCTCCACCTACTCTCGAAAATTCTAGCCTCTTAACAAATGAATTTGATGCAAAATGAATTATTGATAGAGGAAAAGGTTCATTTACTAAAATCAATTATAGATTTCGCACACATTGTTGAAGATGCGAGAAACACAAGAAATGGGGGTTTGAAAGATGATTATGCTGCGATGTTTTAAATTAAACATTAAAGTTATATAGCTATTATGAAAGTGTGTGTTACGCCTCTCATAAGAGTAGGGAGTATTTTCTACTCCCCCTTAGTGTATACTTCTACCCCTTTGGCATACTAAAAAAGACGAGAAACAAATATAGCACATAGATCATAGACCATCATTTTGAGAATGAGAGGAGTAAAAAGGAGAAGATGCACATAAGCATATAATTTATTGCATGATTGGTTTAAGATTCGTAGTTTATTTATTATAAAAAAAGCTTTCTTTAGGAAATGGTTTTGTAACAATGTACGTGAGTTGATTAGATAAGGTTACAAAATCAAGTACATATTCTACTTTTTCAACATGGTCCCTAATAAATTGGTGTCAAACCTCAATGTATTTTTCATGAGAGTGAAGTATCAAGTTTTTAGTAAGGTTTATGGCACTAGTATTGTCATGTCTTATCAGAACAACTCCATGATTAACATCACAATCATTGAATTATTGTTTCATATAGATAATCTGAGAGAAACAACTACATAGAACATATTCAACCTCATGTTCATTTCTAAACAATAACAACAAATTTAATTGAATCCTAACCAAAATTTTGCTCAGAAACACAATAACATTGGCTTGCTGAACAAGAGCCAGATGTCGCACACATGCTAGAACATCGTGTCTCATATGTGTCACTTATGCACCAAAATAACTTGAACACTCCATGTTATCTTGTATAATTCAGTCAAATGACATGCCAGATGCTCTAGCATGTGACCACATACATTCAAAATAATTAGTATGAATCGCATTATCTAATTAGTACTAAGCACACCAAATTCAATTAGCAATATATCAACAGAACTCACACACCACATATCAGTAGTTAGTAGTCACACCACTCCATTGCACACTATTACCCCTCCCTTTTTGGCCATAATTTGGCAAAGGTATTTCATAGAAAACTCAGTTAGTCAAGTCAAATGTCAATATGTTAGAGTATATGTACAACACATAAGGGGTAGACAAACACCAACCAATTTCATAGATGTTGAACAAGATGCTTGAGCATCAGGATAGTTATTGGTAACAAAACCATGTGTCTATGAAGCCATTATAGATCTAGAATAAGGAAACAAAACATGCCCAAAAATAAGGGCTAAACAAACTAAGCAAAAACACTTGGAATCAACACCCTTCAGACCTGATCTCCAGGCCATCCTCTTGAATCTATGAAGGTAACACAATCTTCATCAACATATGAGTTAGAGTTATGTTTATGCACGTATATTTTCTTCAAGGACTTCATCTTTGTGATAGAATTTTTCCCAGTCACAAATGCTCCAACAGATGGTCCAACATGTATCTCTCTGCCTTGGATCCATTTTTCTCCAAATCATCCTGCTTTGACTTTGGAGCCCTAGCCTTCTTCCCAGACTTGTCTTACATCACATTATCCTCCTTAGCCTTATCATTTCTAGACGATTGACTCATTTTTTAAAAGAATCAGAAAAACTAAAGAGAAGGGAGAGAAATAATATACTAAGTCCAAAAGAGATAAATGAGAACAATATCCTTGCTTGTAATGAAGGACCAGATAAAAGGAGAGTTTGTAAAAAAAATAATCACCCTCTTTTCACGTGCACCATAGAGCAAGGTAGAGAAGTAAAGTGATGAAATTCATCAAACATAATCTCCACATCTTTCCTCAAAATATTTTAGAAACTTTTTACGAAAGAGAAATTGAAACAGTGCCAAAATATTCTCCTCTGAGAGATATTTGAAGGCCACTCCATGTAGCTTCAACCAATCATCATTCGGTTCCTTAAACCTCTGAAAAATAGAAAAATACTTCATGACAAATCTCAACCACTCCGTCTATCCACCATTCGTTGTTATTATTGAAATTACTTCTTTCATCGCTATTATGATTATTCAATATTGATGTTACACTTTTACTTCGCGTTTATCATTTGTCATTTGGTTTTAGTAATTTTGCTTAAGATTTAAGATCCATTATTACATTTTTGTTTGATGTGATGAGACTTGTATTTATTGATAGGAAAAGTGTATATTGATAATTTTGTGTTACCACCTATTAGAAAAATGTTTCAAAAACTTTTAAGTTTAATTATATGCATACTAAAAATTTCTATAAATTTTTATAAAGTTCTTTTTATAGATTTTATAATTATGTTTATGTTAAGAATTTTATATCAATGAATAATTTTTTATTTTATTTTATATAAATTAGATAAATAGTCTTATGATCTGATTATTGTTCAATCTATCTAGATTTTAAAACATTGTTTTGAAAGTAACAAATCATTTAAAATAAAAAAAATATTATAAAAGAGTAGTTAGTATTTTACCAACACACTAAATATGGCAAATACTTCTTTAATTGTGTAAACGTTTGAGGTCCTGAACACCATTGATCGTGCATGTCTCTTCATGTATTGGGAGCTCCAACCTTAGTAATGTTGCATGCACAAATAGTTATGTGTAGCAAACATATGCAACATGTTCAAACATTATTGTTTCTCTCATTTTTGGTCAAAGAAGCATTTGAACACATTACTACAATCGACCAGGAGTTTGTTCCCCCATAATTTTCACATTAATATTTGTCTAGCACTGAAAGAAACTTGGTACATGCATGTAACCTATAGGAATTAAAATAGGAGCTAGCAACCAAAAAAAGTGCTATCAATAATGAGCAAAATAGCATGTTGCAAAGACTTGTTTCATATTATTCGTATAATACAAGCTTTGTAACAAGAATGGAAAACATATACTATAATTTATTGAAGTCAATGAACAATATATAGGTAGGGTTAATTTCAATCTCATACGTTTGAGCTAAATAGTCGTGTAGCATGTGAATGGATAAGTACTTACTTCACAATCACCATTCTTGTGACTCATGAGAATGATAGCTGGATAACTTGATGCAGATTGTTACATTAATGTTAGTAGTTCCACTTTAAGTCTTATTCTATGAATATTGATTATTATATCGAGTAAAAATTGATAATTATGTGAATGTATTTAATATTTATTTGTAAATTGTTTGATATTATATAAATTAATTATACTTGAAAGACCTTTAATTTTGTTGTCGTTGGTTTTTAAAACACATCATTTTACCTTTCGTTTTAACTCTCTAATTTTACAAGATTGAATCGATAATAGAAGACAATGAAGATACATATCACATATTATAATGGCTAAGAGCTCCAAAACGATGATGATGTACATCCTACACTATGAATATATGTAGTAAATCTTGACCTTGGTCATTCTTAGAGTGTGAAAGGGCAATTGCTTGACCTTTATCATCTAAGGGAAGAGAGTGAGTGACTTTAATATTTTTATGACTTTGTAACTTTAGTGTTTTTAATATATAAATGAACAATAAAAATAGATTATTTATTGAGAGAAAATGATTGATTTAAAATGAGATAGATGAAGAGTCACCAAAATCACTAAGAGAGAAAGTCACACAATCTTAATCCCTAACTTTAGAGAAGAATATCTTAACTTGAGGCGAGACGGAATAAATTGTATGAGAACCACAACTACAATGATGACTCATACCAAGAATTCAGTTTTTGTAGATGACATGATACACATTTGTTGGTCTGTTTGCAGCCTCCTAGATGGGCGCATGATAAGACTATTTAATACAAAGACTAAAGGGTTTGTTTCAATAAGTTTTAGTTTTTAGATTTTAAAAATAATTTTGCAAATTTATTTTCTTCCACTCACTAAGCTTCGTCACTATTCTTTTTTAAATCGTGAAATTAATCTTTTTAAAAATCATATTAATAGACTTATGAGATACAACATTGTTATTCATAAGGCTTTGAATTCTCTATAAAAGATCAATTGATTTTGGTGTTACGAAACCAAAAGTGTCAAAGGTAAATGGTATAAAAACATGTTGATTTTCATAACACTTTTTCTCATGTTCGACCACTTTACTAGAAGCAGCTTTGAGAGTTGTCTGTCTCACAGTAAAACAATCATCCCTCAAACCCATCAGTGAAGAAACTCTTGTCAAGTCCACATAAGCATGTTTCCCTTCTACCCACCCATACACCAAAACATATGTTGGCCTAAGTGTCGGTCTCCCCTCAAGTGGGTTAGTCGAAAAATTCATTGGCGCCTCTTTGTTCATAGATACTCCGACACGTCAGAATATATCAAATAAGACAACCCTAACAAGGTCATGTCGGTATTTGAATCCTAGAAGCTTCCTACAATGAATCACGTGTTTCTCAAATGTATCCAAATATGCCTTACGACAAATAGGGCAAACCTCATCAATAGGAATAGCAAGGAGAAAGTTTTGAGTATGTGCGACTTGCAAACAACCAAAAACTGCCTTTTGTCTCGTGGTTATGTCAAACTTCACATCCATGTCCTTAATAATTTTACTAAAAAGGGCACTCGCCAAAAAATGTTGTGCTTTATGGGGGACGGTGTCCTTACTAGTAAAATTGCTAAGGTCAAAATCTGAAATTGCAACATTAAGACCATCCAAAGCTCTGCCAAAATTCGAGTCCATACCATACACTTCATTGTGTCTCAATATATGATCCTGCAATGCAACACCCAAGATTGGGCCCTAGAAGCTAGAAAGGCGTATGAGAAAGCCTCTATTGCATATACTTCACTGCTTATTACACTACTCTACAGTGGCATATATTTTTAAATTTATTTTTAATATTTTGAAATTATATAACATAGTTTGTAATCTACCTATTTATTTTTATGATGTCGAAACAACATTGATTTAATCGTCTCAAAACTCAACTCATTTATGAAGTTGTGTGTCTATGCTACCTTAAGGGATATGGTTTTGTTGCTTGCCGCTTAAATTTTTTATTTTAGTTTTATGTTATTGAGTCTCTTCATTAATTGTGTGTTTATATATTGAATTTTAGATATGTATCTTAGTATGCATAAATCAAATTGTTTGATTATAGTGTAAGTAATATGCTCCAAGTCATTTTGTTGAGTCTTTGGATAAAAAATTATATTTTAGATTGGTTTAAGTAATGACATTGGTAGAATCTCAAAATCTCTTTAAAATTGAAAAAATTTGAGTTTTCAGGAGTGTGATTCGAATCACACACCCCATGATTCGAATCAAAAGAAACAAAGTCTTTCATGAAAAGGTTGAAGCTATCATGACTCGAATCACATCTTATACCTGATTCGAATCATAACACCCTTGATTCGAATCACAACTTACACTTGATTTGAATCATGAAAGACTGCATTTCTTTAATTAGTTTTCCACAATCTCATTTGATTCGAATCACATGTTTCATGACTCAAATCATATAACTCGAATCACGCATCTTGTGGTTGTAATCACACATGCGTTTCTCACATATTTTAGATCTTGATTTGAATCACTTTGCCATTTGACTCAAATAATACTTTTTGCTTATAATTCAAATCAAACAGCATGTTTCTCTCATTTTTGTGCTTGACCTCCATCACATATAATTATCATTTTCTCTCAAAGTCATAAATAATGTTAAAAAACACACACTTCCAATATTGATTTGAAATATCACAAACCACTTGCTCTCTTGTATTTAAAAAAAACATTTTTGAATCTTTCTTGAACACTTGCAAATGATTTCTTTCATCATCTATCTCATTCTTTCTCCATTGTTGTATGGATTTGAATATCATATTAGATATTTTTTATTGTTAAGGAGATTTATTTTTGAATTTAACGTTTCTTTGACAATTCTAGTGGAAAAGAAGGAGGTTATTCTCTCTATGTTCATCTTGGTAGTACCGTGTACTAATTTATCACGTAAAACCTTTTGATCTTATCTTCTAATATTCATAGCCTTCAAAAATAAAGTTGATGAAGTATGCTTAAAGGGATCAGATTATGTATTAGAGAGTCTTCAAAACATGGTATTCATAGTCTCAGTCTAGAGTTTGGTAACATTATTCATCAGAGTTTGTTGAGTGCAAGACTTCGGAGTTTAATAACTATCAAAAGCTTCTAAGATGGAGTCATAAACCAAAGCTTTCTCGATGAGTATTGTTCCAAAGTGTTGAGTAGAGTAATACATAACTTGACTTTCTTTGTAAAACACGTCTTGTTATCTGCTTTGAGTTAGAGCACGTTAAGTTCAGAATTTGGCGATGTCACACATCGCTTCTTCAGAGTCAGAACTTTTTTGCTAACAATTGCACACTTAATAAAACCATTAGGGTATAAAATTTTTCTTTATGAAACTGTATATTGTTATCATCAAAATTAAAGGCCAAATACATAACCAAATCTTGATCTTACAATCTCCCATTTTTTGATGATGACAAAACCATGTATTTTGATGAACAATTTTTACTTGATTTAATCACATAAAACTTATCAGAGTAAGCTAGAAAACTCGTAATATCCCCTAGAGAGAGAGAGGGAAAAATAGAAAGAGAGAAAAAATTTAATATATATAGAGAGAGCAATTTTTTATAACACTCTTTTGTCAAATTTTTATGGTACATACCTCTTCAAATACATGATAATGCGTAAACACGTAGTATATTTTGACTTGATTCACATGCATTATTAGTGTCATTTTCGTTTGTTTTTGTAGTGTTATGTTGATATTTTTTGTGCATTTCAGGTATTCGGGACCTACAACGTTATATGCAAGAAATCAATGCAAAATTGCAAAAAAACAAGAAGAAAATTGAACAAAACTATAGTTGCGGCGGACCGCCCATGAGCATGGCGATCTCCTCAAGAGGTTAACCCGTCATGCAAAAAGTCAACAAAGTGGAAGAAAACAAGTTTCAGCAGTATGGTGGTCCGACCGTCGGGGTTGAGACGTCCGTCACGCCTCCAACACTACATGACTATCAGACCGCCAGCCAGATGACGTCTGTCACCCTGGGGAAGTCAAGAAAAACTCGCTCATTCTTCTATTCCTCCTAATTTTCTCCCACTTTGAATGAAAATTTTCACCAAATCCTACACAATTTCAGTACAGTTTTTACCAGCTTTGCCTCTATAAATATGCCTTTATTTCTTCATTTTTAAGACTACCAATTTTCTAGAGTTTAAAATTTAAGCAAAAAATTACTTTTTATAAAAGTGTTTATTGCTCACATAGAGTGATAAGTGCACCCTAGACTAAAAATTTAAAAGATTAAAATCTTTATTATAATCTTTCGTGGGATAATCTTGCTTATATATATATATATATATATATATATATATATATATATATATATATATATATATATATATATATATATATATATATATATATATATATATATATATATATATATATTTGTTATCTAATTAGTAGAAATAGAAGTAGTATTTGATAGTTATATGTGTTTGATATTGTTTTTGACAGTACAAACAATAATTTTTAATTAATTAAGATTTATTTATATTCAAAAACACAAGTTTTATATTTTAACACGCTGAATCGTGACAACGACATTATATATTTTAGAATAAACTTGGTTTTGATTTAGCAAACACAAATAGTTCATGTTAATTGATTGCTTTAATTAAGAAAAAAAATATTATCTTAAATTTATTCAGTCGATTTGACTTAGTTGTGTTACTCTATGTGAATTATATACTCCGGTCTCACCTTTATTAGAATTTCTAAACGGATTAGTTTTATTTCCTTGTTTTAAATTTCCTTCTCATAAAAGATCCATAACCTTAGATTTACATAGCAATAATAAATAACGATTATTAATAGTCTATGTGGATTCGACAATCCTTTATATTATTACTTATATTTCCGTGCACTTACGGATGGACTTCAATGCATACTCATTTTTTAGTATACTCATTTTTTAGTTTGTAGAAAAAAATCATTTTTCAAGGATTCCATTTCAAAAAGAAAAAAAATCTATGAAAAAGTTATAATTGTATATTTTAAAATCAAAGATATTAAAAGAAACTCAAAGTTTAAGTAGTTCTTTGATGAAAAATATTTGTTGAATATTATTTTTATAAATAATTTTTAATAGATATATTATACTTATTCTCGTTTTTAAATTGAAAATATAAAAAAATAAATTAACTAATTAATTAATGATAAATATTTATTCCATATATAAACTATATTCTCCAAAGATATATTTTAGTGACTTATTTACATAAAAACAAAATTAATGAAGTGTAAATAATTATAATTTGTGTATTATAATACTTTTATTTTTAGGTCAAAAATATTTAAAATATATATATTCAAAATGTCTTTTATTGACAAATATCTGTCCTATGTTTAATTTTTTTTATAATATACTATAATTTATTTATAAAAATGAAGTGTGACAAAGTTATAATGTGTATACTATAATGATTTAGTTTTTTATATCTAATACATTAAATTTAAAATATTATTAAATTTAAGTAAATAATATTGTTACAATCTTGTGATTTGCATGTTAGAACTTTTTATGTCCCGCATTTTCTCCACTCAAAAAATATATATATAATTATGTGTTATCAATAATATTTATCTTATCTATAATTTTTAATATAATATTATAGCTATTATATCATAATTATTCTCTCTTTTATTTAAATGGTATTCAAAATTAAATTAAATTAATTAACAAATACAAACAATTGTTTCATGTACCAACTGTACCCTTTAACTAAACTCCTTAATACATATTTGAAAAAACATAAATATATTTAAGTGTAAACAAAGTATGTATTATAATTATTTCTGTTATAAAATATATTAAAAATAAATAAATAAAGTAATTATTATCTTGTGTACATTTTTTATAATAAATTATATTATTATATTAATTTTTATTTTTATTATTATTTAGAAGATATAATACAATTGAAATTATTAAAGTGTAAAAAGTTATAACTAATATATTATCATTTTTTATTTTTCTATATAAAACATTTAAAAATAATATTACATCCAGACAGTGATCGATGCGGCGAAATTCGACAGGATCTTTCATGCTGAATCGGCAAAGGAGGCATGGGATATTTTTGTCGAGTACTATGAAGAAGGTGAGAAAGTCAAGGTTGTCAAGTTGCAGACCTCGTGTCGATAATGTGAATTGTTGTCGATGCGAGAAGACGAAAAAAATTCTAAAGTATGTGTCGAAGGTGCAGAAACTCGTCCATCTCATTAAGGGTTATGGTGAAATCCTAACTGATAAGATGATAGTTGAGAAGGTAGTGTGTACGTTTTGACTTCTCACTTTGATCACGTTATCGTAGCTATTCAAGAATCCAATTAATTTGAAACCCTAAAACTGGAATATTTGGTTAGTTCGTTGGAAACGCGTGAGGTTAGGGTTGTTGAAAGTAAATGAGTTCATGACTCGATACAAGCTCTACAGGCCCAGTCATGGAAAAAGAACGGCGGTTTCAACAAATTCAAAGGAAAGCTCGACAAGACTCAGGGCAAGAAGTCTTGGGTGAATCCCACAAAAGCAAGGTCGGTGATAGGACTTATGAATTCTCGAAAAGACGAGGAAGAAACTATCAAAAGGACAAAGAAGATATAAAAAAAGGTATGTAGTTTTACAAGTGTGAAAAATGGGGTCACTTAGCCAAGAATTATTGTTACATGAAAAACAAGGGATCGACAGGCAAGGACGAATGAGCGAACCTTGCACGACAAGATTTAGGTGATTCGGAAGGTGTGTTGGTTATGACTGCAGTTGCAGATAACCACGTCGAATCCAAGATCAGGATCCTTGACTCAGGCTTCTCGAATTACACGACTGGTCAAAATGTGTGATTGGCAGATTTCAACGAGTCGAAGAAGAGCAAGGTAAAATTTGCTAATAATAGCTCGTTGCAAGCAGAAGGTACTGACAACATAGTTTTTCAAATGAGTAATAGAGGTAAAGCTATGATCAAATATGTAATTTGTGTACCTGGAATGAAGTGAAACTTGTTAAGTGTTGGACAATTGGTCGAAAAAGGTTTCTCAGTTGTCATGAAAGATGGAGCTTTAAAATTGTTCGACACCCAGAACAATTTGATATTGAAATCTCCTTTGTCAAAGAACATAACACTTAAAACTATGATCAGTTTGACTGAAGTACAATGTCTAAAATATGTTGTCGACCACAAGGATAATTGGTTGTGGCATTTGAGGTTTGGACATTTGAACTTTCGATCACTCAATCAACTGTTTACTAAAAATATGGTAACTAGTATCCCAAGTCTTGAGATGCTCGAAAAACTCTGTGAAGGTTGTTTATTCGGAAAGCAAACTATAAATTATTTTGTTTCGACTATGCCAATGAGATCATTATGAATACTTGAAGTTGTACATTTAGATGTATCTGTCCCATTCGAAGAGCATACCATTGGTGAAAACAAATATTTTTTTCATTTATCGATGAGTTTAGTCGAAAGTTGTGGATCTATGTTATCAAAAGAAATGACAAAGTATTTGAAATCCTTAAGAGATTCAAGATACTTATCAAAAACCAGAGTGAGAAGAAGATCAAAGTTCTACGAACACGTGGAGATGGTGAATACACATCCAAGATGTTTAAAAATTTATGTGCAGAACATGGTCTCGATCATGTGGTAACCGCTCCTTATACGCCTCAACATAATGGAATTTCAAAAAGAAGAAACATAACCATATTGGATATGGTGAGATGCATGCTGAATTAGAAGAATTTGCCAAAATCCTTATAAGGAGAAGCTATTTCGGCTGCAATTTATATTATGAATAGGTGCCCTACCAAGAAATTGAAGAACAAGGTTCCTGGAGAAGTGTGGAGTAGCAAATGACCACCATTGAGTCTTTTGGAGGTGTTTGGCTCTATGTGTTACAAGCATATTTTTGATGCAAGAAGAATGAAGCTTGATGACATTAGTAAATCTATGATTCTTGTAGGATATCAAAAAATTGATGCATACAGGCTACTCAATCAAATCAATGAGAAAATTGTGATAAGTCGAGACATTGTGATTGATAAAATTTCTGCCTGAGATTGAAATTCTAATGATGCAATTGATAAGTCATTAATGAGTTATGGTTTCAACAAAGAAACTAATATAGTCGAATTCGGTGAAGTTGCAAATATTCCAGCCAAAGAAGAAGCATTTGTTAACATTCTCGACATTCTCGAAGTCAGAGAGGTTATGTCTAGCACAAGGCAAAGACCTCAAAGAACTAAAGTTATTCCAAAAAAAAAAAACAGGATTATGAAGTGGTTGGTGATGATGAATTCACGCTAGATGGAGAATTAATTAATTTTTCTTTACTCGAAGGTGTTGAACCAATAAAATATAATGAGGTTTTAAAGATTAAACAGTAGAAGTCTGTTATGTTTGAAGAGTTACAGACAACAAAAGAAACAACACATGGGAGTTAGTCGAATTTCCAACACATACAAAAGCTATCGAAATGAAGTGGGTGCTCAAGTTAAAATATAATGTTGATAGGTCGATAGCAAGACATAAAGACATATTAGTAGCTAGGGGTTTTCTTCAAAGATCAAGACTCGACTACTCTGAAGTATTTGTTCTAGTAGCAAGATTGTAGAGTGTTCGAGTAGTGGTAGCATCGGTATGCAAGCAAGGTTGGTTGACATTTAATTTAGATGTGAAATCATCATTTCTGAATGGTCCTTTAGACGAAGAGGTCTATGTCCCACAACCTCTAGGGTTTGTGATTTATAAGGAAGCGAGTAAAGTATATAAGTTGCACAAAGCGCTCTATGGCCCCAAGCAGGCACCTAGGGCGTGGAACAAGAATATCGACTCATACTTAGTCGAATTAGGATTTGTAAAATGCAAATCTGAGTATGGTGTCTATGTTTAGGTTGTGGCACAAGATATAACAATCATTTACTTATATATATATATTTGTGTGTGTGTGTGTGTCGATAATTTGATGGTAATTGGAAATAGCTTGTAGAACTTGTCGAAGTTCAAAGAGCTGATGAAAATGGAATTTGAAATGTCAGATTTGGGAAAATTGTATTATTTGCTAGGAATGGAATTTCAAATGTCAAATCAAGTTATGGTGCTACATCAAAGGAAGTATGTCAAAGAGATACTTAAGAGATTCATAATGGATGATTTGAATCATTCATCCTCGCATGTCAAACCAAATGTGAAGTTGAAGAAGAATGGAGAGGAAGACAAAGTTGATGTAACTTTGTTCAAGAAATTGTGGGATCTTTGAGGTTTGTGTGCAATAGTCCACCTGATATAGGTTTCGCAATCAGATTAGTGAGCAGACACGTGAGTGAACTAAGGGTGTCACACATGAAGGTTGCAAGGAGAATTTTGAGATACTTAAACGGATCGATAGACTATGAAATTCTATTTTGATGAGACTCTAAAGGCAAAGAAGCAATAATTAATTAGTTTTCAAATGTTGATTGGTGTGGAGATAAGGAAGATCGAAGAAGCACAACTGGATATTTTTTCAAGTCTTTGGTACATCAATCTCATGGTGCTCGAAAAAGCAACTTGTGGTGGCATTATCATCATGTGGAGCTGAATATATGACATGATCTTATGATGTACGTCAAGCGATTTAGATCAGATTGGTACTTGAAAAAATGGAGGTCGAAGTGAACAAATCTCTTGTGTCGCAAATCAACAATAAGTTTGCCATAAATCTGGCGAAGAATCCAGTTCTGCATGCAAGAAATATGCTTATCAAAGTTAGATTTCACTTCTGGAGGGAAAAGGTAAATCGGGGTTAACTTAAAGTTAAGCATTGCTCGAGTGAAACACGGTTGACCGACATTTTCACCAAAAGATTGAAGATTAACATATTCCCGAGTTTGAGAAAAAATTAGAAATATTTCAGATCGACTATAACTAGCGTAGGTTCGACAATTTGGATAATGGGAGATATGTTGAAATATTTGATATAAAATTAGATATAATTCAAATTGTGTAATCCAATCTCATATTCAATTAGGATTTGTTAGACTATTTTGCAAATCAGTTTGTGACAATTCAAATTAATAATAAAATTCTTATTTTCTTTATTCTCTCTTTCTTCTCCTCGTTTAAGTGTTTTAAGAAAAATAAATGTTCTCATGAGTTCACAATCAATAATCAATATAAAAGGATAAAAATATAATTTATGTAGTAATCTATTTTCTCAAGTTTAAAATATTTTTATACTTGTATTTTTTTCAAACTCATTGATTCTCTCATGATTAATTCTTAGAATCTTTCACCATTCAAATTCACATCATCAAAATTCATCAAATTTTTCTTTCTTTTTGTGAATAGTTAAAAACTTCACTTTGCTCTCTCATATCTCAATTACACTCGAGAGAACTCTAAATTCCCCCTTCTGAATATGAGACATGTCATATTATTATCACCAACCAATCAACAATGTGGAGAAGTTAAGTCATTGAATACGTCATTTGAATTTGTCGCAACAATTAAGTTAATTATTATATCCAAATCCGTGTTTCATCAACTAATAATTACTAATGTTCTTGATCCCATAATTAAAGTAATGTTTTTAAATATTATCAAAACACTCTTTACTTATTGGATAATTTTGATTTTCCATTTCATAAGCCTATAAAAAAAATGAAAAATGTCAACACCAATAACCACAGCTTGTACCTTATTTAGTAATTAATAGTACTAATTTTAGTGCCCTTTTAGCAATATAGATGCAACTTAAGAAAAACAAACTATAGGAAAGTGGCCACATATTACATGACCTGTAAACTCCACTAGGTTAAATGTGGGACGGTTGAAGATTATGTGATACTAGTAGTTTACATATAAAAGACCTTTCAAGATTAAACTATAACTTGATTGCCTTAAAAAAAGATTAAAATTAGCCTAAAAAAATTAAAATATATAGTTAACCATCACACACAAAAATAAAAGTATTGATCTTTTTCAAGTGTAATACATGTTGTGCTATTGGTTATCAAATATTTTGAAATGGAGAGTAGTTATTGGTTAAACCAAACCAATCAAACCAATGCTTTTATTCATAATCTAAATGATTGGCCAACTATTAGTTGTCCAAAAGCAAAATAACAGAAGTTGAGATTGGATTTATGGTATTAAAGACATCAATAACTATATTCCATCATGATTATAAGGTTAAAAAAACATATATTTTGTATTTTAATTAAAAATATAAATTTTGAATTGCGAAATAATGGAATGATCATCAATATTTGGAATGCGTGGAAGACAGATTGCATGAAATTTATGGGTGAACTAGAAAGTTATTTAATATGTCAATTTTTTATAAGCATTTATATTAAAAGTACAAGGAGTACAATCTAATACAAAGTGAAAAACAAAAGTGAAGTCATAAAAAAAGTTTACTAAACAAGCAACAACTACAACCCAAAATAAAATGAAGGGTTGAAAAATCACAACTCCCTATCAAGATCATGAACACACTTAGATAAGAGGATACCCAATCTCATCCAAGAGCTTTTACAAAAAGAATAATCTCCACCACATTCCACACAAAATTGATAAACACCAAATTATTCCTAACAACTCAAATACATCAATGACCTAATAACCATAAAAAATGAAAGAATGACATATTAATAGTGCAACCAAATTTATCGATAGAAATTTTAAAAAAACAATTCTGGTAAGAGCATCCAACGAGCCAACCGCTTGAAGTCTTTCTTCAAAATCGACTCCAAACAAACTAAAAACCTCCTTCCAAAGAATCATAACTTTGACACACTGAAGAAAAAGATGGTCAATAGATTTTTCTCCTATCCCACACAAAGGACATAAAGAGGTATCTACCGGTAACGCAATTTCTCTAAAACCAAGCTTTCTTTTAGTAGGCAAAGCTCCCAAAATCAATCTCGACCAAACAACTTCACTTTACAATGAACTTTAGCTTTCTACATTCAAGCTTAATAAGGCTACTCTCACTTACAAGCACCTTAGAGAACTTTAAAGCATATAACCAAACTATTCTTGACCGAAAAATCAATCGCATCCCTCCACCATACCCCCATTACCAATACCATCCTCTAAAGGATAAACATTCTTTAGAATATCCATAAACTCCACCCAATCATCCCCAAGCTCTCCCACCACATGGAGTAATCAACGTCAACATCTCAAACCTAACCATAATCACCCAACTTACCCATGTTAGCCATGGTTAAATAAGAAGAAAGACAAACCTCAAACAATCGCGAAAAAATGGCCTTTAAGGAGTAGTACCTATCCAACAATCTTCCCAAAAACAAAATAATTCACCATTCCCCAACCTACAAGAAAGAGCATCAAGGAACCAAAAATGATCAAAAAAGATAAATTGCAAATAACACGAACATCCCTTCATCAAAGAGAAAACATCAAGAGTCTCGAGTTAGTGACATTATCACATATAGCCTCCATCCTCGTACAATAACAATATTAATAATGTATCAAATTATACCATAACGCCTCCTTATCACCTCCATCCCCATTTACACATTAAAGAAAAATTGAATAACTCAATATTCTTAACTCTTAAACCCGGCCCTTCGTCAAACTACGACAAATCTGATCCCAGCTTACCCAACACAACTTCCTCCTCCCATCCGTTTTCCCCCATAAAACATTCCTTTGAATCTTAATAATATCTTCCAACACACATTTTGGAGCTCTATAAAAAGAAAGCATAAAAATGAGAATACTATTAAGAACGAAATTGAGCAAAGTCACATTTCCCCCAAAAAAAAGCAATTTCCCCCTTCAACCACTCAATCTCTTCTTTTACTTCAAAATGACATCCGCCCAAAAATTCTGACGCCTATGATTCTATTTCTTTAATGTGTTCTTCTATTTTCTCGATATTTCTTTTTTTTCAATCCACATGTGTTTTATTTCCTTAGAATGTGGTTGCATATAAATTACAATTTTAATTAGTGGTGTTATTGTCGCTAGGTGAAAAATACAGATTCTCCATCGAAATTTATTTATTCCAAAGGGGAAAGGAAAACATCGAGAAAATCTTAAAAGGGAAAGAACATGGTCTCGCAACTAAATTCGAGTTCGAGAGTCGATTACGCAAGGGGGTGTCTTATCACCCATCATGTTTGTTGTACTCAACGAGATCTACTATGGTTGTTCTAATCAAACAGTGTATATATTTAAAGCTTACTTACTAAGAAATGCCTAAATGGACAGATTAAGGGAAAAAACAAAAGGGTTTATTATTAAGCTCGCAAAGATTTCCTGAATCATGTGCCTACATATCCTAATGGTGAAATAGGGAATTCAGAGCTTCGTAGTTCGTCTCAAAAAAATTAGTTTGTTGGTTGTTTTTAGTGGACGATTCTAAGTTCACATTATACCAGTTAGACATTATCTTTTGCGATATAATGAAATTAACATGTCCTTTTCTATATAAAAAATTTAAAGAGAAAAACCAAAAACCAAAAGGTTTGGATTTGTTGAAGTGTTTTGTTGGGGGATGGTAGTAAATGACTCCCAATACAGGGACACATAACTACTTCTCCACCTTAAGTTTTGAAATTGTTTGTAAATTGAAACGCACTAAAGTCTATGAATGGAAGAAGAGCGAGGTTAGGAACACACCACCACATTATTTTCCATTACTTAAGACTCAATGACGCGTGATTCTCATATTTATTCATTAAATGTTTTTTAGTTTGATTAAGAAAATGTTTTTGTCTTTTAAAATAAAATGATTAAATGCAAAAGAAATAAGCAAATTAGACTTAAGGTTAAGAGTGAAAGGGAGCCTAAATTAATGTTATCATGCATCAATGGCCCTAAAGTAAGGGTCAAAGGAAAACCCTAATCAAAGTTGCCATGCTTGCATATAAACTCTAATGTCTATCTCAATTCAATCTTTAATCAAAGATTAAGTTGAATTAAGAATCCTAAGGGAACACATGAACACACAACAAGCATACAACAAACCATAAAGCAACGATCAATCATAAAACAAGTTTCAATTAACAAGTCAAGCACAAAGAAAATGAAAGACCAAGCATCAAGAAAAACAACTACCATGTCACAACCTAACAAGAAAAGTCATCAAGATTCAATTATAGAAGCATCAAGTATCATGACAAAAGATTACTCAAGAAAAGCATCCAAACATTAGTGAAGAATGCACATGATCATATCAATCATCAATCTCATACATCTCAAGTCATTAAGAGATACATAATGAAAACAACCAAAGCATTCATAAAGAGCATGGTAAAAGATAGGTCCAACAATCAACAACACATGAATCAATACAAGCATCTCACATTTGAATACCTATTTCATGCATCAACGCATCACCAAAGTCCATCAAGATACTTCAAAAAATTAATGAAGAAAAACATCAAAAGCATGGTATCATTTAGATCAAGTATCAACACTAAAAGTCATAAAACAAAATCAAAGAAAATCATGCATATTCTTTTTTTTAATCATTTTTCAAGTACTAAAAGAAAATTAACAGAAAATCAATTAGTAAAATAAAATAGAAAATAAAATAAACATAAAGTTATGAGTTGCATACCAGCCTTGCAATGTGTGAAGCAAAACATCCAAACCCAAACAGATCAGTCTCATGCCCACTCAAACAAAAAAAGAACATCACGGCTCAATCAGAAATGCCAATAATGGGCTCAAGTGAGGGTATGTGTAAGTAATGTGTGTCAAGCCCAATAAACACTCAATCTAAACCATATTTCCAAACATTTTTCAATTATTCTGAATATTATTAATAAAAATCAATTAAAATAAAAGCAACAACCAATGATATCATGAACCCTCAATTGTTTGAATTAAAAAACGCGCAAAGTAATATCATCACCCTCATTTTCTCAGGCAAAAATAACCACTACGTCGGTCGCCATAAGGCGACGACGACAGTGGCTTTCATTCCAGACACACAAATCAACACCACTACTCCACACGAAATTTCATGTTGATTTCAAAAATAACAATAGTTTTCATCAAATCAAGCTAAATCTCACACAATTAACAGGTGACGCAAAAACCCTAGCCAACAGAATTTCAAATTAAATCACGAAGTCAATGTCTATTATCATAGGGCTTCAGATCCACGCATGTTATACAACAGTTATGGAACAAGAATGAAGTGAAATGGTGCTTGAATCATGGAGAACGGAGTGAGCAAAAACCTACATATCAGAGTAGGTCGGATGCCTTTTCTCAGCCACAAATTTGAAGAGAAAACTGTTGGGGAAGATTTGGGAGCATTAATATATAGTGTAGGATTAGGTACATTTGTGAGAAACACACCACTTTGTCCCTAAAACTTCAAGGTGATAGGGGAGTGGGTTCTCCCACTTATATACCCTTAAGTCACCACATTATCTTTCAATGTGGGAATATTTTCCCCACTACTCACACTTGACTTGTATTCCAACACTCCCCCTCAAGTGTGAGTCCACAATGCTCTCCCTCAAACTTGCATGTGGGGCGTTACCCACGACCATGTAAAAGTTTGAGCCAACCAGGATTTGATACCAATTGTTACGCCCCAGATTGGCTTCAGGATTATCAATTGATATATAGTGTAGGATTAGGAACATTTGTGAGAAACACACCACTTTATCCCTAAAACCTTAAGGTGATAGGGGAGTGGGTTCTCCCACTTATATACCCTTAAGTCACCATATTATCTTTCAATGTGGGACTATTTTCCCCACTACTCACACTTGACTTGTATTCCAACAAAAACTATGAAATAAACTTCATTGATGCTTCAGGAGTATGAATCTACAGTTATTTTGCTTTGAATCTTGATAGATCTAAAGCTTGGTGAATGAAGCTTTATAGACGGATTGCTCTTATATATTGAAGGATTTAGGTTTGGTGTGAGGCTAGGAAACAAAGTAGTGGTTAATATTTTGTTGAATTTGGTTTAGAAATCAATTAGCATGAAAAAAATCATGTGAAATAGCAGGCTCGGGTTAAGCTTTGGATGCCAAGTTTAGCATTATTTTTAGGGTTGGTTAAGCGTGTGAGATGCACTTTAATGAGGTAAAACTTGGTGAGAAAGATCGCATCACAAAAATGCAAATTTATATTTTTGGTTAATTTTGGAAAAGGCTCAATAATGCAAGCGCGTGTTTGTACAAATTGAGCAAAGTTTTAAGTAGTTTTGATCAGGTGGTGTGAGGTTATTAGGATCATGTATAATGCATGAGATAGTGATTTGTGTGGGGACAATTTTGCATTGTTTTGAAATTTTTGGTACAACCAAAAAAGGATTGGTTTCGTGGACAGATTTGGAGCATTTTAGCAAGGAAATAGAAAGGATTTTTGGACTAGATTTTGGACAACTTTTATGCTTTTGTTGGAAAATTTTGGCAATAAGTGAAGCATGATATTTGGTCTAGTCCCATGTAATTTGAAGAAAACTTATGGCACTAATTTGAATGAACATTGTTGCTTGTGAACTTAAGTGAACAATGTATAAAAGTGTATTTAGGTCCTTTGAATTTTGAATGATCTTGAATAGTTGAAAACTTGAATTTTTGGATGATGATGATTAATGTAACCTGAAATTGGAAGAATAATTAATGAAATTTCATGGTAATGAACACTTGAAACAAACTTGGCTTTTGAAATTGAATAAAGTTCTATGTTTGGAAAAAAATGACCAATGTAAAGGAATCTTTCACCCTTAATACCTTCATCAATCTTGCACCAAATTGAACTTCATGACATTGCTTGAATAAGTTTCCAAATCATCTCCAATGAATCCCTAATTCAAAATCTTAGATCATGGTGACCTTTTTCCATAATGCAAAGCTTTAGCAACTCAAATCTTCAAAACCTTAACTTAAACATTTGATCTTCCCCTGATAATGGACTACAAGCCTAATCATTATGAGTACAATCCTAATCATACCCTTAAGATAATCCTTGAATGAGGAAATGACTTGAGATGTTGGGAAACAACAAAACCCTAATTCAAAGCAAATCTCAATTAAAATCAATGACAACCCCTAGAATTTAATGCTCTTGAGAACACTTGAAGAAGATGATGAACTTGTAACTTATTGAGAAGATACTCATGATGATGAGTGTAACACCCAATTTCCCAAATGCTAACAAATATGGTAAAAATACACGGAAATTATCAGAGTGATTAAATAAATGGGATGTCACATGATTTTCAAATTCCTCATAAAGTTTCATACTACTTTATTTCAAAACAAATATTCATGCAGCAGAAAACAACTTAATTCGATCTTTAAGGCATTCTAGCCTCAACATCAAATCAAACTCCACAAAACATGTGGTTCAACAAAATTCCTAAAGTAATATTCGTAACAACAAAATAAATAAAAGACATAGGAAATTCCTGAATCTCGTGTTACGTATCAGAGCGACTCTTAAGACTCGGTCAAGTAACACTCTCTCCAAGCACTACTCTTGTACCTGGTTATTTGTACTCCCAAAGAAGCACAAACACAACAACACAAAAGGGGTGAGAACTTAATACAATAATTACATGGTGAAATATACATGCTAAGGATTAGTTAACTCACGCAACAAAATCACAACACATCACAATACATCACCACACATTAATCACCCTTATTTCTCATCAACAATTTCACACTTATGCAACATCATGAATTCTAATGCAATGTAGTGCATGTGGTACCATCAACGTGTAATCCTTCATCACAAAGCCATTTAGGCATTCCATAGCATTAAGCCTTCGCCACCATACAAAGTATTAAGCCCTCGTCACCATACAGAGCATTAAGCCCTTGTCACCAAATGCAATGCCATATGATCGTGTGACAACATAATTATATAACACACAATGCACAAGTTTTTGTCACTATACCAATTTTAGGCAAATCACATCATCATCATCACATTCATCGATGCCATAAACATCATAACCAAACAGTTATTATTAACAATACATCTTAGATTCCGATAAAAGTAATCCAACCTATTATTATTCTTGGCCTTAACTTCGAGACTTTATTCCTCTATTTCTTATTCAATACAAGGTTCTTAGTAAAGGTTACATACTATTTCAAATGGTACACCAATCGGATCCCAAAAACTAAACTTACGATCATTATACAAAAATCCAAAATAACTCTTTGTGTCTGGCCTTCTTCGTCCTGCAGAACCCTTGTGTCGCCCGGCGATGCTCTCTCGCGTCACCACTCGCCCAGCCACCACGCAGAGAGACCCTCCAGGGATCAGCCAAATTTTACTCTTCCTCTCGCTCCTTGATTTGCCTAGCGAAACCATTGCCGCCCGACAACGCTTCCTGCATCGCCCGACGATCCTGCGCGATCAGGAATTTCCTGATGCGATTTTTACACTATACCAGTCTAATTTTCTGCAATTTGCTTCATATTACAGGTCCTAAAACATCCTTTAAACACATAATTTCAACACTTATCATTGGATTATATTTCACTACTTATTATGCATCAACTACAAGTTACAATTTATCACCAAAGCCTTAATCACTAGTCTCCATTACCTAATTCCTAGTTTGGGGTTTTCGCACAAAATCACCATAACAGTGGAAACATCACAGTAACAACGACATAACATCACAATTGCATTTACGATCTTATGTTCATATATCAAATCAATTCAGATAAAAAAAATCATATGATCAAGCAATACCTAAGAGGGAAAGGAACCTTCACTACCCTCTCATGATATGATCACCAATTAAACAATCCATTCACCCCCTTACCTTGATTCGAAACTTTGATCTCACAAGGTTGTGCAATATCCTCCTCGCTCCTTCTCTTTCTTTCTCTCGTTCTACGACGTTCTTTCTTTCTCTCTATTCTTACGATTGTATTCTCATAATAACTAAGTCTCAATTTCTTTTAAGTTCAATTTTACCCCTTGGACCTCTAATATGGTTTTTCTCATCATATCCTCACTAATGTCATACAACATTACTATACCGCCCTTATCTATTTAATTAATTACAACTAATATTATAAATATTATTTTATCTATAATAATAATAATAAACAATAAAATAGAAAATACAATAATAATGCTAATATTACTAATATTCTCACCACACTTCGACTTCTAACTTCTACTATTTGCATCCTAACACATTTTAAAGACTCTTCAATTCAAATAAACGCCTCGCATTATAACTCTGGATAAGCCTCTTGCATTCTACTTTCCAACTCCCAAGTCGTGTTCTCGCCAGTAACACCTTTCCAAACTACTTTAACTAGAGCAATCTCCTTTCGCCTCAACTTCTTTATCTCACGACCTTCAATCCTCACAGGTGCAGTTTCAACGGTAAGGTCATCCCGCACTTGTATATCATCCATCGGAATCACATGCGACAGATCTGGGTTATACTTCCGGAGTTGCGACACATGGAATACATCGTTCAAATTGGACAAGTTAGGTGGAAAGGCCACTCTATAAGCGACGGTCCCTACTATCTTCGAAATATGATAGGACCAATAAATCGAGGAGTCAACTTTTTAGCTTTTAATGCCCGTCCCACACCAGTTATCGGGAATACTCTCAGGAACACATGGTCTCCTTCTTGAAACTCAAGTTCCTTCATTCTCTTGTCATGATAACCTCTTCTGCCTACTTTGAGAAGTTTTCATCCTTTCCCGGATCAATTTCACCTTCTTTGTAGTTTCTCGCACCATTTCTGGTCCGAGTGCTACGCTCTCACTAGTTTCATACCAACACAAGGGCGTTCTGCATCTCCGACCATACAACGCCTCGAATGGTGTCATGCCAATGCTAGAATGAAAACTATTATTATAAGTGAATTCAATCAACAGAATATGACTATCCCATGCACCTCCCTGATCAAGAACACAAGCCCTCAATAAATCCTCCAATGTCTGAATGGTTCTCTCCGTTTTACCATCTGTCTGTGGGTGATATGATGAACTCAACTTCAACTTTGAACCCAACGCATCCTGTAAACTCTTCCAGAAATCAGATGTAAATCTTGGGTCTCTGTCGCTTGACGGAACACCATGCAACTTCACAATTACTCGGAGGTAAATCTCCGCCAACTTCGGAACATGAAAGTTGATATGAATTAGAATGAAATGAGCTGATTTTGTTAGCCTATCAATGATCACCCAAATTGTATCATGTCCTCTCTGATATACTATCTCACTTTCATTCCGGAACTTCCAACGGTTCAAACAATCCTTCCGGTTTCTGATGTTCAACTTTTGATTTCTGACAAGTCAAACACGCGTACACGAACTGCGCTACATCCCATTTCAATCCAGGCCACCAAAACAACTTCTTCAAATTTTTATACATTTTAGTAGCTCCTGAATGACCACTTAAGCCACTCTTATGACCTTCTTCCATAATCATCTTTTTCATCTTAGGATCGTCAGGAATACAAATTCTACCTTGGAACCTCAACACACCTTGGTTGTCTATCTTAAAGTCATCATCTTCCGATTAATTAGTCCCGACCATCAAATACACCAACTTCACATCTAACTTCTAAGCTTCTTTAATTTTATCTATGAATTCTCAGCATTCCCAACTTCACACTTTGCGGTGTCGTTTCACACACTAAACACATGTCTCTAAATTGTTCAATCAAGTCCAATTCTCGAACCATCATTGCAGACATATGTAGTTACTTCCTACTCAAAGCATCTGCCACGACATTAACTTTACCAGGGTGGTAATTCAAGCCAAAATCGTAGTCCTTTAACAATACTATCCACCTTTGTTGCCTCATATTCAAATTTTTCTGATCGAACAGGTATTTCAAGCTCTTGTGATCACTAAATACTTCAAATCTGGAGCCGTAAAGATAATGCCTCCAAATCTTTAGTACAAACACCACTGCTGCTAATTCTAGATTGTGAGTGGGGTAATTTCTTTCATGAATCCTCAATTGCCTCGATGCATAAGCTACTACTTTATCGTCCTGCATAAGCACTCCACCTAAACCCAATTTAGAAGCATCACAATACACCACAAACGGTTCATCGGGTTTTGGTAAGATTAAGATCGGAATCATCGTCAACCTCTTCTTCATCTCAACAAAACTCTCTTCACATTGAACTTCCCACATAAACGCCTTTCCTTTACAAGTTAACTGAGTCAGTGGTAGTGATAATTTAGAAAACCCTTCAATGAATCTCCTATAATAACCCACCAACCCCCAAGAAGCTCTTAATCTCTGTAACTGACTTCAGAGTTTCCCACTATAACACTGCATTTACCTTAGATGGATCTACAACAATTCCACCACCAGAGATAACATGACTGAGGAAAATAAAATTTTCTAACCAAAATTCGCACTTTGACAACTTTTCATATAACTTCTTTTCTTTTAGAACTTGAAACACAATATGAAGATGTTCAGAATGCTCCTCTTTTGATTTGGAATATATTAAGATATCATCAATAAATACGACCACAAACTGATCTAAGTATGAGTAAAAGATGCGATTCCTATACTCCATAAATACTTCTGGCGCATTGGTAACACCGAAAGACATCATTGTATACTCATAATGCCCATATCGAGTCCTGAAAGTTGTCTTCTGAATATCATCATTTTTTACTCAAATCTGGTGATAACCCACCCTCAAGTCAATCTTGCTAAATACTCTTGCACTTACTAACTGATCCATCAAATCATCTATTCTCGGGAGTGGATATTTGTTTTGGATCATCACCTTATTCAGCTGTCGATAATCAATGCACAATCTCATACTACCATCCTTCTTTTTCACAAGCAACATTGGGGCTCCCCAAGGCGATACACTAGGTCTGACGAACTTATTTTCCAGTAATTCTTCTAGTTGTTTCTTCAATTCTGCTAATTCAAATATTGACATTTGATAGGGTGCCATAGAAACAGGTTTGGTACCTAGACAAGATCAATCGAAAACTCCACCTCTCTTTCTGGTGGCACATCTATGACATCATCGAGGAAAACTACAAGAAATCCGCGCACCACCGGCAACTCATCAATAGTAGTCGGATTATCTACGGCTAAGGACGCCATTAATGAAAACACCAACGCTTCGTCTCTCATCAATCCATTCAACTGTCTAGCAGATAGGAATTCAGCTTCTCCATCATTATCAGGACTAGAAAATCGTACAAATTTATTATAACAGTTAATATGTACGTAGTTGTATTCCAACAAGTTCATACCCAAAATCACGTCAAGCCCACTCGGCGGTAAGAAAATTAAATCTACAACAAAGTATTTGTCGAAGATCGACAAAGGACACCTCGAACAAACAAGAGAAGTAGTCACCGGTCTCTTAGCTGGAGTATCAATAACCATCTTTCCTTTCATAGGGGATAGCACAAGACCCAACCTTTTCACACATTCAGCAGCAATAAAATAATGAGTAGCACCAATATCAATAATAATCATTAAAGGAATACTATTAATTGAGCTACTACCTCGGATTAAACAATCTCCACTAGATGTCTGAGTTCCAGCCAAAGCAAACACTTTTCCACCAGTTTTCTTTGGCTTCTGACACTGAGTGCTGATGTGCCCCTCCTCCCCGCAGTTAAAACATATAGTCGCCTTATGTTTGCATTTAGTTGTCTCATGTCCATTTGTACCACAATGGTAACACCTCTTCCCTTACGCACCATACGCATTACTATGATGACCTGGCTTTCCACATATATAACAGGTGACGTCAGCCGGAGTACTTCTGCCACCGATTCTCTTACCATCATCTGCCCTCCGTTTGCCTTTATCATTTGGATTATTGTAAGGATTGCCATGATTCTGTTGTTGTCTACCTCTCTTCTTAGTCATAACTTTGTAGTGAGCCTTACTATCTTCCTCAAAAATCCTGCAGCTATTAACCAAATCTGGAAACTTGCGGATTCGTTGATACCCAATTGCCTTCTTGATTTCTGAGTGCAAACCATTTTCAAACTTGACACACTTTGAAAATTCAGCAGTTGCCTCATGGTAAAGTGGGTAGAACTTGGCCAGCTCCACGAACTTAGCAGCATATTCAGACTTCATTTACCGATAAGTCTCCCTGCTTCAATTCTAGGAGTTCGATTTCTTTCTTCCCGCTGACATCTTCAGGGTAGTACCTGATCAAGAACTCTCTGTGAAACACATCCCATGTAATATCCTCCCCAGCACCTGTCAATCTCTGGAGAGTTTCGACACACCAGTCATCAACTTCCTTTGTCAACTGATGCATCCTGAAATGCACCTGAAGCAACTCGTTTTTTCAAAAATCATTCATTTAAATGAATTTTCAAAACAATGAAATCGCCACCTAATTTTATTTGTTCTAAAAGAAGAACGGGAAAATATAGATAAAACCCACGAAAGATATGGATAAGACGGTCTACGAGATAAAGAGATATAGGTTCGGGAGTTGGTTATGCAAGGGGAAGGTATTAGCATCCCTTACATCCATCGTACTCGATGGTACCCATTTAGTTCAAAATGTGGTTGTGTGTGTGTAATTGCTAATTTCTAAGTCATGAATTAATAAAAAGAAAATGGATTTGTTTGTTATTATTTTGAGTTTGACACGGTTTTGAAACCGCGTGCCTACGTACTCCCTCGTGCAATGGGAAAGTCAAAACTCCGTAGTTCCTCTAGAAAATATTTGTTTGTTGATTGATTTTAAATGAAAAGACAAGTCGTCATTTTTAAAGGAGAAGACTCGTCTAACGTCCACAAGGTGTGATAAAGAATAAAGGACTACGCACCGAAATGAGGGAGGGTTTGAGAACACCTCTAATACTCAAGTGGAGAAGTCGAAAACCTTGGGAATAGAGGAAGAAGCATCTCAATTATAAATGAATCATGTCTAATCTTGAAAAGGTTTAAAGGTAAAGGGTGCTTGGACGCACAAAAGATATTGAATGTGTTGGAATTGATTTTAAATTGTGGATGACAAGTACCAAAACGTTGGGATATCCTCTAACGATTCAATACTCGAGATTGGTGATTGAGGTCAACCGATCATCTCTCATCCAAAATCTTTATTATGAAAAGAGTGAGGTGAAACAAAGTTCACTTTTATTAAGTGTATGGAATAAAGTATTTAAGTCATTGGGTTACCCTCTAATGGCCCAAATACTTTACATTTTAATTAAATCGTCGGGATATCCTCTAACGGTTCAATTAAATACCATAGCACCATGTTTTTTATTTTAGAACATGGATTTGAAGTTTCTCAATTTATTGGGTTACCCTCTAATCAATTAGAAACTTCGATTTGTTTTAATCGTTGGCTAACCTCCAACCATTAAAACAAATCTTATCCAAGTGTTCTTTTTGTTTTGTAGAAAAATTGATTTTGAAAATAACTCGACGTTGGATCGAGTTTTTATTGAAAGTGTTTTAAATGCTTGGTGAATGGAGAAAGAATCGGATCAAGATAATTGTAAATAACAAATAAAATCGACAAAGCCCATACAAGGTGGCCAACCTAAGTATAAAAATAATTAAATTACATGTGTACTAGCAAGGTGGGCTAGTCTACTATAACGACTAATTGGAACAATTGATCGAAATAGGCTCACTGTAAGAAGGCCCAGGATCAAGCGTACATGTGTGCATGTGTGGTCATCGCGACGCTTCATAGCTTTGTCGACTTACGGGTTTAAAATGATTTACAATTATTAGTTGAAAAAAAGATTTTTGTTTTTTGTGTAAGTGAGTTAAATTAAAATAAAATAAATGTGCACTAGATAATTATTACAATAATTGTTTTTGGGAGAGGGATACATCAAATATAAATGGGAATTAAACGGTAAAATAAAGATGGAAAGCGGTAAATTATTTACAATACAACAAGGGAATTGAGGTACAATTTTTCGAATGGGGATAAATTGAATTAAAGAAGAAAACAGTAAATTGATTAGAATAGAATGCGGAGAAATTTAAATGTCGATGATTGTATTATTTGCATTTTATTTGGTTAACTAGAATAGACTATAGAAATTAATACTAAGAAAATGCTATGGAGAAGATTATTATAATATAAATTCGAACTTATTTACAATTAATAGATAAAATATAATAATAAAGTGGTATGTATATAGTAAATATTTACAATAATAAATATAAGAAATAAAAAACATGTATAATATATTTACAGTATAAAATATAAGATAAACAATAATACTAAGTATAATTATATTTACGGTATAAAATATAAAATAAAAATGCAAGTATATTGTATGTACAATATTAAATATTAAACAGTATCATAAATAATAAATCAAACAGCATATGTAAAAAATGTATATAAATGCAACAGTATAAAATGTATGCTTGGATTATTCTTGAATGTTTGGAATGATCTTTGGATATCTCTTCACAAGTAACAAATACATTAGTAGCATAGTGGTATAAAAGAAATAAAATTGCGATAAATTAGAATATATTAGTAACAAAGAAATAAAGTAAAAATGTAACTAACATGAACTATGTGTACGGATAAGCAACGGATTGTAATTGACACCAAAGAAGTAATGAACAACTTAATATTTACAAAGTAATAGAATTAAAATGAAACTAGTATGTATGTACATGAATGGAAGGACTAAAACAATTAGACATGCGAGTAATTCGATTTACAAAGGAACCAAAACCAAAGAAACATACACCATTATTCAATTTAAAATCGAAACAAACTAAAAATTAAAACGAACAAATCCGGACAGCAACTATAAATACTTAATAATGCTCAAGAATTCATCTCGAAAAGTGTTCAAGACAAATAAAAACGCAACGACATAAACAAACGGATGCCCCACAGTTTCTCGGTTAAATTCACACGCAAGAAAATGCGGTATCATTGTCAAACCATCATCGAAACTAAACAAATATATCTTTATTCACAAACTTCAATCGAAATAAAAATGAAAGAAATACAAAATTTAGTGGTTTCTCGGTTAGATTTCTCGCGAGTAATGCGGAAACAACATCACCTTCATCGAAGCCATACAACTTTCAAATCGTAAACTTCAATTAAAATGAGAATAATGCAATAACACGGTGCTGGCCCCAAAAGTTTCTCGGCCATAATCTACGCGAATATACGCAACATAGACATTTAAACCATCATTGAAACTTACATGGAGTTCTCTTATCAAATCCAATCGAAACAAAAAAAGGAATGAGAATAATATAATACACGGTATTTCAACATGTTTCTCGGCGAGTTTCTACGCGAACAATCGCGGAAACAAACTTACCTTCATCGAAACTAACATGACTATCACTCTAACACAAACTATAATCGAAATTAAAACGAAAACAAAATGATATCCTACTAGTTTCTGTTAAATCAGACGCGAATAAATGCGCCAATACCAAACCATCATCGAAACCACCATTATGTAAGGCTCATTATAATTTTTAAACTAAAATAGGATACATTAACAACATCATGCCGCCTTGACACAACTTTAAACACGGACAACTAAAACAGTGCCGAACTAATACGGAATTTGGTAACAACCAAACATCACAAGTAAAAACAGAACAGAAACAAGCCATTAGAAATCCACAAGCATTAGAAATCCACAGAACTTGACATGTCGGTTCAGCTTGTATCCTAACAAAACGATTCCTCCAAACTCAACACAGATTCGGCATACATTTCAAATGTCCATTGTTCAAAAAGTTTAGAACTTGATACAAAACCATTACCCAATTTAAACTAAACAAAAGAAAGATAGTAACATCAGGACAATCTCATCAGCCATATTAAACTTAAAACACATAATCATCACCATAAAGTTATTAATTAATAAACACAACTTAAAATAAAAAAAAAACGGAACTATTGATGAGCACGACCAAATAAACGATTCAGATCCGAAACAACATTACGGTTGTTGACAAAATTGAAGCAAAGGAGTAGCCACAAAGTTGAAGGCGCAGAACGTGTTGCTATGGGTGAAAAGACGCGGTGGAGACAGCAGGAGTAGCGATCGTGAAAAGAGTCGGAACTGTGAAGAGAATGAAGGTTACGGAAGAACTGTGGGACACGGTGACAGTGATGGGTTCGGTGATGTCGCAGTGTGAAGGGAGAAACAGAGGGTTATGAGGGATTCGAACCGGATGGGTGTCGCGAGGAAGAAGAGGAGTGAACGATGGTTTATGATGAGGAGGAAGGTTGAACGGTGAAGGAGTTGAAGAAGGAGATGGCAGCGATAGTTGTTGGTAGAAGAAACACAGTGGAGGTGATTTGAAGATGAGGAAGTTGCGGCGGGCAGAAGGATGGAGGTAACGGTGAAAGAGAGTGCAGAGACAAAGAGTTGAGACGATTGGATTATGATGAAGGCTGCGTTGGTTTTTGAATCGAAGCGATAGATTTTGCTTTTCTTTTTTTTTTATCCGCCTCCCTTTCCAATTTTGGCCCACGTGTTCAGTTTTTGGTTTCCAATTGCCTCCCCTCAAACAGTAACATAACAATGTATATATACTATAAAATTAGGTTTTACAATTTTTTAAAATGCCAATAATACCCCTAATTATAAAGTGGGCCTAAAAAATGGATTTGGTAAAAATTAACAAGCCCAAACATATTTTTGTTGGATTTTTTTGAGATAAAAATTTACACTTTAAATTTGTTAAAAATGGTAAAAGTTCGGACAATAAATTATCCGAAAAAAACAACTGAGTACATTAAAATAAATTACGAGTCTTGTAAATTAAATAAAAATTATTGAAATGGTTAAAATTGAAATAAAATGATAATAAAGAATACCCGATTAAAAACGTTTACGGTTAAAAACGAGACTCGAAAATGTATCGAAAAATTAGGGAGAGCACATTTTCATGATCTACGCGACACGTAGATTCACAAAGCAGTGAGTAAAAGATAAAAATTTGAAATATTTTTTTCCGCTAATTTTCGCACAGTATCGAATCGCCTTTAACAGTCTGTTTTATAAAATCGAAATATCGATATCATCGACATAAAAATAACTTAAAATAATGCAACAATCAGGCAGAGAGGTAAAAATAAATGAACTAAAATAACGGGTATTTTACAATTAAAAACGATGCAAATATCGATTTAGACTGACTTTTGATCAGTTTAAATACGACGAAATGATGCAAATG
The DNA here is from genome assembly GCA_021764765.1 of Vicia sativa. Classification (NCBI taxonomy): domain Eukaryota; kingdom Viridiplantae; phylum Streptophyta; class Magnoliopsida; order Fabales; family Fabaceae; genus Vicia; species Vicia sativa. Next base: position 99,085,144 of record CM038796.1, on the reverse strand, counting down.
CAATGTGAATGACTGTTTTTTTTATTTTATTTTATCTTAAACATAATGCAAGTAGAAAAATAGCAGGGTAAAATTTGGGGTGCAACAGTTGCCCCTATTTAAATATCTTCAACCAGATGATATGAAGATGATCAAGCTTCATATTATCGCAGTGGGAGATAGTTAAATACCAAAAACCCAAGATTTTGCCCTGAGATGCAATGGGCATGATGAATGACATATGAGGAGAACGCAATGAATGCAATATTTTTTGAAACCTTTTTTAATGATAAATGATATGAGACAGACACTATGGTAATTTGTGGTAATTATGGGGAGACTTGAAACTAGAAATTTGTGGTAGACAATCAGATTTTAAACAGATCTGAAACTACCTCAGGGAAATAAACTGGAAAAGACAATCAGATTTTAAACAGATCTGAAGCTACATCAGGGAAATAAACTGGAAAAGACAATCAGATTTTAAACAGATCCGCTACATCGTGGAAACAAACTGAAAAGACAATCGATTTTAAACAGATCCGGTTACATCGTGGAAATAAACCGGAAAAGACAATCGATTTTAAACAGATTTGAAGCTACATCGTGGAAATAAACGAAAAGACAATCGATTTTAAACAGATCCGTTACATCGAGAAATAAACCGAAAAGACAATCGATTTTAAACAGATCCAAGCTACATCGAGAAATAAACCGGAAAAGGCAATCGATTTTAAACAGATCCAAGCTACATCGAGAAATAAACTGAAAAGGCAATCGATTTTAAACAGATCAAGCTACATCGTGGAAATAAACTGAAAAGACAATCGATTTAAATGATCCAAGCTACATCGAGAAATAAACGGAAAAGACAATCGATTTTAAACAGATCGAAACTACCTCGAGAAATAAACTGAAAAGACAATCGATTTAAACAGATCCGCTACATCGAGAGATAAACGAAAAGACAATCGATTTTAAACAGATCCAAGCTACATCGAGAAATAAACCGAAAAGACAATCGATTTTAAACAGATCCGCTACATCGAGAAATAAACTGGAAAATACAATCAAATTTTAAACAGATCCGAAGCTACATCAGAGAAATAAACTGGAAAAGACAATCAAATTTTAAACAGATCCGAAGCTACATCAGAGAAATAAACTGAAAAGACAATCGATTTTAAAGATCCGGTTACGTCGTGGTCATCCAGAATAACGGATGGAAAAGAGATCACGACATCTAACAATGGCTTTAGATGAAGGGAAAAAAATCTAGTATTCAGAAATAGCACTGGTGAAGACAAAGAGACAGACTAACAGACATCTGTTTTGGTAGGTACCAAGTAAGTTGGATTTTGACTGCAAGGTAAGATATTGACCGCAACAAGACCTCGGGAAATGCAAATGAGGATAAAACACTCTTGCTATGCATGATATATGAATTTTGTGATGCATGATATATGAATGATCTATGCATGTAATACGTAATGCAGACGTTTATGACAACGGAGATTGACTCTTTTGTGGAGGTAAGGTGGGAACTCTGATTCCTCAACACGGAGAATACCACCAACTTTGCTTGGAGATAAAATGTCTTGAGAAACATTTCTAATGCCCTTGTAAATTTTATTGAAATGATGATCCTTGGAGGAAGGACCGAACCGCTGCTTGGGGATTGCCCCGGATTAATTGATTGTTGAGGATAAACCGATCATGGCTTCAATTCTTGAAATGAGTGAGGGGAAAAGAGTGCCCCGACATAAGTCTTGAAAAAGATCTTCTGATTAAAATAATTCTGATGATGATTTGCGTTGAGGAACAAATCTTGAACTGATTCACAACAGGATCTGAAAGATACTTGCCCCTGATTAGGATCACTGACCAAGTTTCCTAACAGTTTGGACTTCCTTGATGAGGAAAACTTGTTTGCAAGCAAAAATTGTTTATTCAAACATGGTAAATTTAATGCAAAGTTCATGCACAAGTTTGAAAAAAAATCATTTTCAGAATGATGTTATTGGTGTAAAAATGAATTACTGGTTAAAACACAGCGGTTTGAAAATTTAAAATTGAAAAAGGAAATAAAAGTATGGATACACCAAGACAATCGATTTGCAAAAGACCTTAGGAGTCATATTACGCAACCTTGCTGTAGTATGCTTTCAAAAGAAACCTGGCTTCAATTAGGTCTTTTGAGGGTTGTAACGTGGCCTGGTTCACGGTTTAAGAAACAAAGGATAAAGGCTCAAAATTCATTTGTACCCAACCCAATCTTCGTGATGTTCTTCAGTCCTTACGCTCAATTAAATCAGATTGTGCACTCAGTTTCCAATAGATTTTGGATTGTACACTGATAGTGATGATGGCTCAGAAGCTGATATATTCTTGAGATTGCAGTCACTTCTTTTATTTATTTATTTTTTGCAACATTTTGCTGTTTGAGGACTTTGGTCAACTCTTGTTTGAATTTGTCATTCCTGACTTTTGCCTGAACCATTCCGTTTAAGATTACGGTCAGCGGGATGCCCCAATTTCTTATATATATATTTTTGGAAAGACAATGACTGCTTAACTTTCATGATTACGGCGAACCATCATCATCGCTTTTTGACTTGTATGACATCTCCAACACTTCTTGATGTGTGTGAAGGAAGCTTGATTGAATACAACCTCTATAGAAAGGCGCTTTGAACGAATGCACATCCGGAATAAACTGAGAATTACCCTGCCCCAGGTTTTTAAAAAAAAATGCGGGTTTTTTCGTATAGAAAGAAACTCCAACTTCTAGGCTCGAAGGGGCTGACAAGGGATTAACTTCCTTATTTCTCCAGTGTTCGGGAATTGAAACAATGCCTGTATATCATCAGCAAAGTTTTATTCGAAAGCATACCAACAACAATTATGGGTATCTCGTTATTATCATCCTCCCTCCAATCTTTGCAAAAACAAAAGTTCGGTAAAGAAATTAAACAGGGAAAAAAAATTTTTGAAAGTGCTAAATATAGATGATTTAAATCAAAATAGTACGATGCTCATTTCATTAAAATTAACATGGAATTACAAACAAAGATTTGAAAGCAACAGTTTAACATAAACAAAGGAAAATGCAAACAGAAAGAAACATGGCCTAGTGACTAATCAGTTACAAGGATGAGCTGTCCTGTCTGAAACACTGGCTTTAGGAGGTGACATGGGACATTATGACCCATTCTTCAGCCACTTTTTCCTGGCAATGGATTGTTGATAACATTTGGCGGAGGATCTCCGAAATTTATCTCCTTGCTTCTGACTAGCTCTTGAACCCTAGCCTTCAGTGGGTAACAACGTTCCAAATCGTGACCAGCAGCTCCCTGGTGGAACTCACAATGAAGATCAGACCTGAATCCAGTTGGGAGAGGATTTGGAGGAATCAAAGGCCTAGTTGTGATCAGACCTAGTTCAACCAAGTGAGGATACAATGCGGTGTAAGTCATTGGAATAGGATCAAACTGATTCCTATTCCTTGCATTATTGTTCTGATTTTGTCCGCCACCGCGTTGAGGAATCAATTTGTTGAGCCTGATCGCAGGAGTGATGGCATCTACTTGCGGTTGGTCATAGTATTGAGGCTCACGCGAGGTCTTCTCCTTTCAATCGAGACAGATTAGTTTCACCATCTTTCTTCTTATGGAAGTTTCCAAAAGATTTCTTGGCACCACTAGAGGATTCACCAAAGAATGACACTTTTCCTCTCTTGATTCCTCTTCTAGCCTTTGGCCAATAGTCACCAAGTCCGTGAAGGAGGACACACTACCAATCATTTTCTCCCAATAGAAAGGGACAAGGTATCCATAAACAAACCAGTGAGCTCCTTCTCGGATAAAGGTGGTTCAACTTGTGAAGCCGCCTCTCCACCGCTGAGCGTATTCCTTAAAAGATTCCTTATCACTCGAGACATATTTTGCAATTGACGCGATCGAGCCATGTCAAGATTGTAGTGGTATTGTTTCATGAAAGCATTAATCGATCCTCGAAGCATTGAATATGGTCTTTCTCAAGTCCCATATACCATTTCAATGAAGCTCCACTCAGCCGTCTTGGAAACAAAGGGATAAGAAGCTTGTCATTCCTTGTATAAGGACATTTTCCAAGTACATCAACAAATGACTTTTGGACAAGTGTGCCCTTGTATTTCTCGAAATCGGAGTTTTAAACTTATGAGGCATAACCGATCGAAACCAGCACATGTTCTCGCAACAATACCAAAGACATCGTTGCCTTCCATAGCTCTCATCCTTCTTTCCAGTCCGATATTGCTCATGGACTTCTTCAAGTTCATCAAAATCTTCTCGACTCACACTTCGGGAGCGCCACTACGGTAATCAAAGAGAGGATTCTCATAAGCAACTTGCGCAGAGGTTGATGCACAAAAGGTCGAAGAGGAGCAGATGCATGATCGGTTGAGGCTCGGAAAACGGAGCTCGAAAACCGGTCGGGAAGATTCGCCAACCATTGGAGTAGTTGCGAGGTGGAACGTAATTTCGGTAACCCAAAGCCAAGTAGTAATCGCATCCGAGAAGACCGAGGATCAACAACGTGAGACTTCGTAAATTACATCCTTTGAGGTTGTTCACCGCGATCGAACTTGCATCATTTCAGAAGTCTAGTCATGCCCGACTTCAACTCATCGATTTCCATTCGGACTTCTACATCGTGTTGCTCTTGGTATTCCATTCTTCTCTGACGCTGGCTCTAGTTCCTGCTTGTGCAGAGGAATCACTGACAAGAAATCAACAATCAAGATGGAGATTTAAATGAGTCTTTTGACAACTTGGATGTATGCATGAAATATACAGATGATGCATTGAAGTGTAATGTCATTAATTCAAAAGATGTGATGAAATGCAATGTCACATACACAAATGGAATGCAACATAGTGATAGTAACAGGTTCACAGAGATGTGAAACAGGGATGATACAAGCAATCAGAACAACTTATTCAGGTGGGATCCTATGATAGGATGGCTCTAAGCTTTCTACCCAATAATTACCCAGAGGATGGTTTTAAGGTTTCTACTAAGTGTTTCTTAGAGTCTCAGATCCCCTTTTGACAAACACTATCATCACGCGAGAGGCCTACGTGGTAATAGTATTTGGAAAAGTATACCCCAAGAAACAGCTCTTAACGGGTTACTCAAAATCCAAAAATTGAGCGTTTGGCCTCGGTTAGGACAACACGAACAAACTTAGAGTTATAGGTCATTTGTCCAAAGATTGATGTCCTGCGCTATCGCGGGCCAACAACCTCCTTAAAACAACCAACTCTAAGCCGGAGTCTTCGCCGGGCCAACAAGACAATGGAGTCGTGGACCTAGGCTACGCAACCCTCTATTCCTAAAAAGGTGACCTAGAAGTCTGGGTAGTGGGCTTATCTATGCATCAATAATCCCATCAAGAATTCCCACACAATGGATATATAAACAAGATAATAAATAAATCATAGAAAAATAAATAACTGAAACATAAACATAAGATAAAGTACAAAGAAGAAAGTAAAATAAAACGATAAACACACAACCACACAAAGAACTAAACTAGGGTTAACTCGCTTGAGAAAATGTCCCCAGTGAAGTCGCCAACTGAAGCAACTCGTTTTTTCAAAAATCATTCATTTAAATGAATTTTCAAAACAATGAAATCGCCACCTAATTTTATTTGTTCTAAAAGAAGAACGGGAAAATATAGATAAAACCCACGAAAGATATGGATAAGACGGTCTACGAGATAAAGAGATATAGGTTCGGGAGTTGGTTATGCAAGGGGAAGGTATTAGCATCCCTTACATCCATCGTACTCGATGGTACCCATTTAGTTCAAAATGTGGTTGTGTGTGTGTAATTGCTAATTTCTAAGTCATGAATTAATAAAAAGAAAATGGATTTGTTTGTTATTATTTTGAGTTTGACACGGTTTTGAAACCGCGCCTCACGTACTCCCTCGCAATGGGAAAGTCAAAACTCGTAGTTCCTCTAGAAAATATTTGTTTGTTGATTGATTTTAAATGAAAAGACAAGTCGTCATTTTTAAAGGAGAAGACTCGTCTAACGTCCACAAGGTGTGATAAAGAATAAAGGACTACGCACCGAAATGAGGGAGGGTTTGAGAACACCTCTAATACTCAAGTGGAGAAGTCGAAAACCTTGGGAATAGAGGAAGAAGCATCTCAATTATAAATGAATCATGTCTAATCTTGAAAAGGTTTAAAGGTAAAGGGTGCTTGGACGCACAAAAGATATTGAATGTGTTGGAATTGATTTTAAATTGTGGATGACAAGTACCAAAACGTTGGGATATCCTCTAACGATTCAATACTCGAGATTGGTGATTGAGGTCAACCGATCATCTCTCATCCAAAATCTTTATTATGAAAAGAGTGAGGTGAAACAAAGTTCACTTTTATTAAGTGTATGGAATAAAGTATTTAAGTCATTGGGTTACCCTCTAATGGCCCAAATACTTTACATTTTAATTAAATCGTCGGGATATCCTCTAACGGTTCAATTAAATACCATAGCACCATGTTTTTTTATTTTAGAACATGGATTTGAAGTTTCTCAATTTATTGGGTTACCCTCTAATCAATTAGAAACTTCGATTTGTTTTAATCGTTGGGCTAACCTCCAACCATTAAAACAAATCTTATCCAAGTGTTCTTTTTTTGTTTTGTAGAAAAATTGATTTTTGAAAATAACTCGACGTTGGATCGAGTTTTTATTGAAAGTGTTTTAAATGCTTGGTGAATGGAGAAAGAATCAGGATCAAGATAATTGTAAATAACAAATAAAATCGACAAAGCCCATACAAGGTGGCCAACCTAAGTATAAAAATAATTAAATTACATGTGTACTAGCAAGGTGGGCTAGTCTACTATAACGACTAATTGGAACAATTGATCGAAATAGGCTCACTGTAAGAAGGCCCAGGATCAAGCGTACATGTGTGCATGTGTGGTCATCGCGACGCTTCATAGCTTTGTCGACTTACGGGTTTAAAATGATTTACAATTATTAGTTGAAAAAAAGATTTTTGTTTTTTGTGTAAGTGAGTTAAATTAAAATAAAATAAATGTGCACTAGATAATTATTACAATAATTGTTTTTGGGAGAGGGATACATCAAATATAAATGGGAATTAAACGGTAAAATAAAGATGGAAAGCGGTAAATTATTTACAATACAACAAGGGAATTGAGGTACAATTTTTCGAATGGGGATAAATTGAATTAAAGAAGAAAACAGTAAATTGATTAGAATAGAATGCGGAGAAATTTAAATGTCGATGATTGTATTATTTGCATTTTTATTTGGTTAACTAGAATAGACTATAGAAATTAATACTAAGAAAATGCTATGCGGAGAAGATTATTATAATATAAATTCGAACTTATTTACGAATTAATAGATAAAATATAATAATAAAGTGGTATGTATATAGTAAATATTTACAATAATAAATATAAGAAATAAAAAAAACATGTATAATATATTTACAGTATAAAATATAAGATAAACAATAATACTAAGTATAATTATATTTACGGTATAAAATATAAAATAAAAATGCAAGTATATTGTATGTACAATATTAAATATTAAACAGTATCATAAATAATAAATCAAACAGCATATGTAAAAAATGTATATAAATGCAACAGTATAAAATGTATGCTTGGATTATTCTTGAATGTTTGGAATGATCTTTGGATATCTCTTCACAAGTAACAAATACATTAGTAGCATAGTGGTATAAAAGAAATAAAATTGCGATAAATTAGAATATGCGTTAGTAACAAAGAAATAAAGTAAAAAATGTAACTAACATGAACTATGTGTACGGATAAGCAACGGATTGTAATTGACACCAAAGAAGTAATGAACAACTTAATATTTACAAAGTAATAGAATTAAAATGAAACTAGTATGTATGTACATGAATGGAAGGACTAAAACAATTAGACATGCGAGTAATTCGATTTACAAAGGAACCAAAACCAAAGAAACATACACCATTATTCAATTTAAAATCGAAACAAACTAAAAATTAAAACGAACAAATCCGGACAGCAACTATAAATACTTAATAATGCTCAAGAATTCATCTCGAAAAGTGTTCAAGACAAATAAAAACGCAACGACATAAACAAACGGATGCCCCACAGTTTCTCGGTTAAATTCACACGCAAGAAAATGCGGTATCATTGTCAAACCATCATCGAAACTAAACAAATATATCTTTATTCACAAACTTCAATCGAAATAAAAATGAAAGAAATACAAAATTTAGTGGTTTCTCGGTTAGATTTCTCGCGAGTAATGCGGAAACAACATCACCTTCATCGAAGCCATACAACTTTCAAATCGTAAACTTCAATTAAAATGAGAATAATGCAATAACACGGTGCTGGCCCCAAAAGTTTCTCGGCCATAATCTACGCGAATATACGCAACATAGACATTTAAACCATCATTGAAACTTACATGGAGTTCTCTTATCAAATCCAATCGAAACAAAAAAAAAGGAATGAGAATAATATAATACACGGTATTTCAACATGTTTCTCGGCGAGTTTCTACGCGAACAATCGCGGAAACAAACTTACCTTCATCGAAACTAACATGACTATCACTCTAACACAAACTATAATCGAAATTAAAACGAAAACAAAATGATATCCTACTAGTTTCTCGGTTAAATCGTACGCGAATAAATGCGCCAATACCAAACCATCATCGAAACCACCATTATGTAAGGCTCATTATAATTTTTAAACTAAAATAGGATACATTAACAACATCATGCCGCCTTGACACAACTTTAAACACGGACAACTAAAACAGTGCCGAACTAATACGGAATTTGGTAACAACCAAACATCACAAGTAAAAACAGAACAGAAACAAGCCATTAGAAATCCACAAGCATTAGAAATCCACAGAACTTGACATGTCGGTTCAGCTTGTATCCTAACAAAACGATTCCTCCAAACTCAACACAGATTCGGCATACATTTCAAATGTCCATTGTTCAAAAAGTTTAGAACTTGATACAAAACCATTACCCAATTTAAACTAAACAAAAGAAAGATAGTAACATCAGGACAATCTCATCAGCCATATTAAACTTAAAACACATAATCATCACCATAAAGTTATTAATTAATAAACACAACTTAAAATAAAAAAAAACGGAACTATTGATGAGCACTGACCCAGGAATAAACGATCTGTATCCGAAACAACACTGTTACGGTTGTTGACAAAATTGAAGCAGTGAGTAGCCACAAAGTTGAAGGGCGCAGAACTGTGTTGCTATGGGTGAACAGAAGACGCGGTGGAGACAGCAGGGAGTAGCGACTGTGTGAGCTGAAACAGAGTCGGAACTGTGAAGAGAATGAAGGTTACGGAAGAACTGTGGGACACGGTGACAGTGATGGGTTCGGTGATGTCGCGGTGTGAAGGGAGAAACAGAGGGTTATGAGGGATTCGAACCGGATGGGTGTCGCGAGGAAGAAGAGGAGTGAACGATGGTTTATGATGAGGAGGAAGGTTGAACGGTGAAGGAGTTGAAGAAGGAGATGGCAGCGATAGTTGTTGGTAGAAGAAACACAGTGGAGGTGATTTGAAGATGAGGAAGTTGTGGGCGAAGGATGGAGGTAACGGTGAAAGAGAGTGCAGAGACAAAGAGTTGAGACGATTGGATTATGATGAAGGCTGCGTTTGGTTTTTTGAATCAGCAAGCAGATAGATTTTGCTTTTCTTTTTTTTTTATCCGCCTCCCTTTCCAATTTTGGCCCACGTGTTCAGTTTTTGGTTTCCAATTGCCTCCCCTCAAACAGTAACATAACAATGTATATATACTATAAAATTAGGTTTTACAATTTTTAAAATGCCAATAATACCCTAATTATAAAGTGGGCCTAAAAATGGATTTGGTAAAATTAACAAGCCCAAACATATTTTTGTTGGATTTTTTGAGATAAAATTTACACTTTAAATTTGTTAAAATGGTAAAAGTTCGGACAATAAATTATCCGAAAAAAACAACTGAGTACATTAAAATAAATTACGAGTCTTGTAAATTAAATAAAAATTATTGAAATGGTTAAAATTGAAATAAAATGATAATAAAGAATACCCGATTAAAAACGTTTACGGTTAAAAACGAGACTCGAAAATGTATCGAAAAATTAGGGAGAGCACATTTTCATGATCTACGCGACACGTAGATTCACAAAGCAGTGAGTAAAAGATAAAAATTTGAAATATTTTTTTCCGCTAATTTTCGCACAGTATCGAATCGCCTTTAACAGTCTGTTTTATAAAATCGAAATATCGATATCATCGACATAAAAATAACTTAAAATAATGCAACAATCAGGCAGAGAGGTAAAAATAAATGAACTAAAATAACGGGTATTTTACAATTAAAAACGATGCAAATATCGATTTAGACTGACTTTTGATCAGTTTAAATACGACGAAATGATGCAAATGCAATGTGAATGACTGTTTTTTTTATTTTATTTTATCTTAAACATAATGCAAGTAGAAAAATAGCAGGGTAAAATTTGGGGTGCAACAGCACCTTCTGCGCATCAGAGAAATCCATGACTCTAAAGATCCTCTCGATCTCCTTGAGCCAACTCTGAGCTTCATCTGGATCGTGCTTACCCTTGAACATATGCAGATGGTTCCTCTGAAATGTTTCCAAAATGCGAGTTCCCTCATTACCACCAACCGGAGACTGATGTTGCATCACCTGAGCCATCATCTGTAAGGCAGCAACAATCGCAACATCGTCCCATCTAGATACCATCATTTTGTTTCATAACACACATCACATAATAATTAGAAAAAATACATTATCAGCATTCCACTGTCACTCTAAAGACTCGACAATCTGGTCGGACGGACCGATCTGCTCTGATACTAATTGTAACACCCCATTCCCCAAATACTAATAAATATAGTAAAAATACACAACAGTTATCAGAGTGATCAAACAAATGGAATGCCACATGATTTTCAAAATCCTCATAAAGTTTTAGAATACTTTATTTCGAAACAAATATTCATGCAGCAGAAAACAACTTAATTCGGTCTTTAGGGTATTCTAGCCTCAACATAAATCAAACTCCACAAAACATGTGGTTCAACAAAATTCTTAAAGTAATATTCGTAACAACAAAACAAATAAAAGACATAGCAAATTTTCAAATCCCGTGTTACGTATCAGAGCGACTCCTAAGACTCGGTCAGGTAACACTCTGTCTGAGCACTACTCTTGTACCTAGTTATTTGTACTCTCTAAGAAGCATAGACACAACAACACAAAAGGGGTGAGAACATCATACAATAATTACATGGTGAAAGATACATGCTAATGAGTAGTTAATTGACACAACAAAATCACAACACATCACAATACATCACCACACATTAATCACCCTTATTTCTCATCAACAATTTCACATTTATGCAACATCATGAATTATAATGCAATGTAATTTATGTGGTACCATCAAGGCATAAGCCTTCGTCACAAATCCATTTAGGAATTCTAGAGCATTAAGCCCTCGTCACCATACAGAGCATTAAGCCCTCGTCACCATACAGAGCATTAAGCCCGTGTCACTAAATGCAATGCCATATGATCGTGCGACAACATAATTATATAACACGCAATGCACAAGTTTTTGTCACTATACCAATTTTAGGTAAATCACATCATCATCATCACATTCATCGATGTCATAAACATCATAACCAAACAATTATTATTAACAACACATCAATTAGATTCTGATAAGAGTAATCCAACCTATTATTATTCTAGGCCTTAACTTCGAGACTCTATTACTCTATTTCTTATTCAATACAAGGTTCTTAGTAAAGGTTTCCTACTATTTCGAACGGTACACCAATCGGATCCCTAAAACTAAAGTTACGATCATTATATGAAAATCCAAAATAACTCTTTGTGTCTGGCCTTCTTCACCCGGCGGAACTCGTGCATCGCCAGGCGACGCTACTCTCGCGTCACCACTCACCCAGCGACCACACGGTGAGATCCTCCAGGAAGCAGCCAAATTTTACTCTTCCTCTTGCTCCTTGATTCGCCTGGCAAAACCATCGTCGCCTGACAATACTCCCTACATCGCTCGGCGATCCTGCGTAATCAAGAATTTCCTGTTGCGATTTCTGCACTATACCAATCCAATTTTCTGCGATTTGTTCAATATTACAGGTCCTAAAACATCCTCTAAACACATAATTTCAACACTTATCATTGGATTATATTGCACTACTTATTATACATCAATTACAGGTTACAATTTATCACCAAAGCCTTAATCACTAGTCTCCATTACCTAATTCCTAGTTTGGGGTTTTCACACAAAATCACCATAACAGTGGAAACATCACAGTAACAACAACATAACATGACAATAACAACAACATAACATCATAATTGCATATATTATGTCATGTTCATATATCAAATCAATTCAGATAAAACAAATCATACGGTCAAGCAATACCTTAGAGGGAAAGGAACCCTCACTACCCTCTCATGGTATGATCACCAATTAAAGAATCCATTCACCCCCTTACCTTGATTCGAAGCTTTGATCTCACAAGGTTGTGCAATCTCCTCCTCGCTCCTTCTCTTTCTTTCTCGCGTTCTACGACGTTCTTTCTTTCTCTCTATTCTTACGATTGTATTCTCATAATAACTAAGTCTCAATTTCTTTTAAGTCCAATTTTACCTCTTGGACCTCTAATATGGTTATTCTCATCACATCCTCACTAATGCCATACAATATTACTATACCGCCCTTATCTATTTAATTAATTACAAATAATATTATAAATATTATTTTATTTATAATAATAATAATAATAAACAATAAAATAGCAAATATAATAATAATGCTAATATTACTAATATTCTCACCACACTTTGACTTCTAATTTCTACTATTTCCATCGTAACACATTTTCAAGACTCTTAAATCCAAATAAACGCCTCGCATTATAAAATAAAATAATCTAAATTGAATCGGGGCGTTACAATGAGAGTTTAATCTTTGCCTTAATCTTTGCTTTATCTATAATAATAATAATAATAAACAATAAAATAGCAAATATAATAATAATGCTAATATTACTAATATTCTCACCACACTTCGACTTCTAATTTCTACTATTTGCATCCTAACACATTTTTAAGACTCTTAAATTTAAATAAATGTCTCGCATTATAAAATAAAATAATCTAAATTGAATCGGGAGTTACAATGAGAGTTTAATCTTTGCTTTAACTTGAATGTGGTATGAATCCAATAAATTACCTTTGAATATGGAAAACCAAAATCACGAGAAATTTATTGATCCCATTCCTTAGAAGCTCAATGATATAAATGCTTGTTAGTTTGTGACCTAATGGATAATGCATATGAATGTGAAACCAAAACCAAAGCCCAATGATGTGTGTGTGTGTGTGTATGCAAGAGTGGTTTTAAGGCCTGGCTAAGTTGGGCTCTGTTTACTGTGGAAAATGGTAAATAACCGTTGATCGTCCCAAAGTCCTAAAACTAAGGGTCACTCGCAAGATCGACCAGTTGATCTTAAGACATTTGCTAAGATTTGTGAAATTGTACTAATTCTGTCGAAATCCTTGCCTAAGAAATGGTTCCTTAAAACTAAGGGAATAAGTACAACGGCTTTCCACACAATAGTTCAGGTTCGACCGACAGGTAACTCGTGACTGACGGAGACAAACACCTAAATAACTTGACAAATCTGAGTATTCACTATATTTTGACCTACTATGGTGACTCGTGACCGACAGAGGCTGTGAATTCAGGCATGTTCTAAACAAAATATGGGTCAAAAGACTCTTTTGTCAATTTGAAACTTGTAACAAAGAGAGCATCAACATATACGAAAACAAAAAGTGATTGCCGAAAAGTAAATAGAATGCAATTATAAGTTTTAAAGAAAACAACTGAAAAGTAAAGGTTTTGCATTGAAATAAAGGTGGTGATTCACGTACATCAAATACTTTCGCAACTTTTTCTTCCTGACGCTCGAAATTGGACACAGTTTTTGCAAGTACTTTGAGTATACAAGTGAACACACAGATTTTACATTGAAATGACTTATTTATAACATTTACAAAGTAACTGCCTAAAAAAAATCTACGGCTGGTGTTCGAAACTTGAAAAAACTGCTTCACAAGATTTCGCCACCTGTTTGGTGCTTAAACAACACAAAGCTCTGATAACTGCCCATGATCTTGGGATTTAAATTTTTCCCGCTTCTGGATTCTAAAAGTAAATCGCTCTAAACCTCGACGTTTTCTTTCATCGAAAGAAAAAACAATGAAATTCCTCTAAGTCCAAAATCCTCCATAACCGACTGGGATCAGCTTTAACTATTTCCCTCGCTATTTAATATTTTGGTCGAATTGACCAATTTCCACGTTTTGTCCCTTTGGTCGACATGCCTCTTTTTCGACATCCTTGACTTAGTATTCTTCTTGGTCATATATTTCGATCTTCTGAAGAACTCTTATTCTCTAAGGATCGACCCTTAATTTACAAAGACGTTTGCATTTAATATGTACTTTTGAATACCTTAAGAAATTTCAAGGTAACAGGCTCATGCCTAGCCTTTTATCCATTTTTATGAGTTTGGAACTTAAATCCTCGACTTCAGAACCAGAATCCTCCATCTATTTCTTTGATGTTTTGGAGTTTTTCCTTCTTTTTTACGGTAAGCTACTTTTTACGGTTCGATTTTCATAGTTTGGAGTTAATTTTTTAACACAATTTTGAGCAAGTTCTGGTTTTGCGTTTCAGTATTTATTCTAAATTCTAGCATACATCATTATGAAGCTAAGTGGATGAATGTTTACCATTAAGAATGCATAAAAATACAGCTTTTAGTCTTGCCTTCAAGGTATTCGATAAAATTCTTTAACCAATTTCTCACCGCTTTTCGCTTCAATTCTTTCAGTTCATCATGTTAAGTTGTTGTAGATAATATTCCTGAAACTAGAAATCTTAATGTTATTGTTAATTGTTATTATGGGAATAGTCATGTTTCTAAGGTTGTGGTTTATTTATTACTTATCCTGTTAGAAGTGAGGATTCTTTAGAGTTGATTTCGAATAAGACTAAAGTTGATGCTGAGTTGCTGCAGAAGTATAACCCTGGTGTGAATTTTAGTCAAGGGAGTGGTTTGTTTTATATTCCTTAGAAAGGTACATTTTCATTTGGCTATTATATATGTTTAGGTCTTTCGATATTAGATCATGATTTTATTTTACATACTTTTAAATTGGTTTTCATTTATGCATTAAATTGATTAAAAGATATTATGTATTTATCATTTTACTTATGACTTGTGAATTATCGATAAAATCATGATTTTAAATGAGGACAAAACTTAAATGTATTTCCTTCAATATAAAACAAATACCTCTAGGAGTAGGCATGTCACCGTGTGTGGCACGCGTCAATGTTTGACACTTGTATGATTTTATAGCATCATGCTTCTTCTTATAGTTATTTACCCGTTCTTCGACTTCTTTACACGAATGTAATTTTCGAATATTGTCTCATATTTTATTTTCTCTTCAATTTTCATACATAAATAATAACTATGTGTCTCTTCACACAAGGTAACTTCTTCTTTTTCTCGCAAGAAGTTTAATTGATTTTCATATTCTAATAACATTCTAATCTTGGCGGCCTTGTTTTTTTATTATTGTTTATAGCACATGAGGTTAGTTTGATAATTATACTTGAACTTGACATTCATAGCATATAAGGTATAGATATCCTTGAAGTAGAATGCTAATCTTCTTCCATCTCATATTATTTATTTTTTTACACAATAAGGTCTATTGGGTGAAATTATCACTGAGATGTATCTTGGAGCAGTAGCAGGAATAATGCTATTAGGATAAGTTACCACAAAAGAACTTGATGCATTACATATCATTAAAAAATGAACTTATAAGATAAGTTAATTATTTTTTGAAAAATAATGTCCAAGAAAATGGGTTGACAGATGGTTCAAGATTATATCGGCTCAGTGGAAGATACAAGGCCAAGCCAGGATGAGCACCTTCCAAGACTCTAAATCAAAATTTCTTAGTTAGCGAGAGACCAAAATAAAAGTGAAATCATATATCAATTCCATTCTGTCGTTCGAGCTCACGTAGGTAGTAGATGAATTTGCAGTCTTTGAAATTTTGCGCAGACTCTATAATTTTCCTGGTGAAGTATATGTGTGTGTATATACACACACATACACATGAGAATAATTTATTATGTCATTGAGCTACATCAAAAGTAATGTTATATGAACGTCCATTTTAACGTTAATCTTTGGATATCTTGATGGTATATTAAATCATTATCTATTAGTCTCAAAATTTATATGTATGATCTATATGATATTATGTTTCAATCTAACGGTTGATTTAAAAAAATATTAATCCGATGTGAAATTATTGAGCGAGTATAACTCATGATGTAACTCTTAAGGTGTAATTTGATATTGTAAAATCAAGCCTCTCCAAATATTAGTTTTGATGAAGACATTTTTAGAAGCAAATGATCATGGCAAAAGAATGGAAAAAGTCTCAAGTAAAAGACAAACTTTCTTAATTAGATTGGTTGCAAAATGGAATGGCTCAAGTCATCAAATAAATCAAGTGTCAAAGCATCATGTTCAAATTAAAACAAGTACATTTCAAAGTTAAAGCATCATGTTTCAAGGCTTTGGATTCAAGCTATTGCATTTCAAGAAGGTATCATAACAATGCCTCACAAATACTTAAGTTTTAGATACTCAAAGTTCCTAACATGATTGCATGACATACACATTTGATTTCAATAAGTTTCAAAGCAAAAATTTCATTTTTCTTCCTGTGCAATCGATTTACACAAAGGTGCAATCGATTGCATCCTGAATGAAATTCTTAAAAATGCTTCTGTTTGAGGGTGCAATCGATTTGCACAATGGTGCAATCGATTTTCTACAATCTTACTGTTCGCGCTAAAAGGTGACGCGCCATGAGGATGCGAACGTGAGTTCGGATCTTCTGGTACGCAACGATTTAAATCTTTTGATTTGTTTATAAAGATGCCGCGAGCATCAAGCTTTATTATTTTCAACACAAGAAAGATGATTTAATGATTATGAAAAGGGAAAGTGAAATACCCTCAATTGATATTGGTATGCGAACGACTAGCGCAAACTAGACATAACGCATTGGGGAGATTCGAGTAAGGGGATTGGTATATAAAGGGAATAGATGGAGCACCCTAAATATATGTAGTTATCTACGCTTTATATATGAATATGTTTGATATGTTGTGTTTTTAATTGCTATTTCTATGATTGGGAAAGTTTCTCCTTTGGAATTTAAGAAACAGAGATTATGTGGGATTCTAGGTTTTGTTATTATTGTGCTCGCAAAGATCTGGATCTTACGCATACATATCCCTAGTGGGAATCGAGCATTTGTAGCTCGGATCTGTGGTTCTATGGTTTGTTTGGTCGAGGGAGATAGAAATTTGCTCGGCAAGGATGAGACCTTGTGCCTACGTATTCTCAAAAGGATGTCGAGAAAGTCGAGCAATCGTAGTTCCCACTTATGCTAGTGGAAAGCAACGGATGTTAGTTTAAGAGATGCACAAATGTCATCTTAATGAAAATGTATCTAATCTATTTCATCACATACATTTTTGAAAAGATTTGATTGATTAAAATCTTTCATCGTAAGTATTAGGTGTTTTGCTTGAGTGTACAAGCGTTACCACTTACATGTTTAAGAAAGATGTTTGAAAAGATGATTGAATCTTTTAACTATAAGTATTGGGTGTTTTGCTTGAGTGTACAAGCGTTACCACTTCGTTAATAGATGTTTTTGTTTGAAAAGAGTTTAAAAAGTTTGAAAAGTTTTGTTGTATGTGATGTAATGGATGGGATACTTCTTCCATAGAGATGATAGATGTCTAAATCTCTTAGGAGAAATTGATTGGATTAAAGGGATGCTTTTAAGAAGCCCGTGGGTCCTTGTATTGTTAGCCCAATAGGAGGCATTCTGAGGGTCATCGAGGGTCATCGAGGGTCCTTGTATGAAGCTCAAGAGGAAGCTATAGGGTATGGTGTCTTTGGCTTGAAAGGATTTCACCGAGAAATCATCCTTTTCGAATAAGAGCAATTTCACCGGAAATTTTACTGGGAATTTGAAAGTGATTTCACCGGAAACCATCCTTTCGTGGTTCTATCTTAGCTGGTGATTCTTTGTATTGGAAGCCCAATAGGAGGCTATTAAGAGATTTCTGTCTCTTTCATTGTATGATGCCCAAGAGAAGGCTAAACTCAATGAGGAGTTCTTTTGAACGAAGCCCAAGAGGAGGCGACTCAACAGGGAGTGTTGTTTACGAAGCCTAAGCGGAGGCTAACTCGTGGGAGAGTTTCATTGTACAAAGCCCAAGAGAAGGTGACCCATGTTGGGGATAAGTTATCTTGTATGAAGCCCAAGGAGGCTAAACTCAACTGGTGATGAGTTGTCTTGTATGAAGCCCAAGCGGAGGCTATCTTGTGGGAACCTATTGATTAGTCTAATTGTTATGTTATTTATTAGACGGTTGTATAAACAGTGTGTGTGTGTGATATGTATTCACAGGAGTTTATGAAGGAAATATAAACAATGCATGATGTTTATTTACAGCTTTATGAAATATAAACAAGTGTCGTGAAACGAACGTTTAAAACGAGCGTAACTTGATTATTCACAAGTTTGAATTGTGTACAAGGAAATGAATATGTACACGAACGAGTTTTTATGTACAGGGAAAGATGGATGTACATAGGAGGGTTGGGACTTACACTGTAAGGGAGGCCCATTGATTTGAAAGCAGTTTCACAGGGAATAATGCTCCTTTCAATACCAATGGCATTTAGTGTAAAATGTACAGATGAAACAGAAATGATTGATCAAAGTTTATCTGTTAAAAGTATTTTTCAAAAGAAAGAGTATCTGTATTATGTACAGATAAAAGGTTTTGAAAAAGAAGTATCTGTGTTATGTACAGATAAAAAGTGTTTGAAAAGAAGTATCTGTGTTATGTATAGATAAAAAGTTTGTTTTTGAAATATCTGTATTATGTACAGATGAAAGTTTGTTTAAAAATGTTTGACAAAAGTTTGATATGTACAAAGAAATATTATGTACATAAAAGAATGTTATGGGACTTACACCGTGATGGAGGCCCATTGGTTTGAAAGAAGTTTTACTCAGAGAATTCTTCCTTTAAAACCAATGGATTCGCGATAGACAAACGAATGAAAAACAAATGAAAGAAATTTGTTTATGTTTGAATATTGACAAAGATGTTTTGAATATGTACAAATAAAGCTAAGTATGTACATAAAGGGTTGGGACTTACACCATAAGGGTGGCCCATGATCGATCGAGAAATTCGAGAAGAAACGAATTCAGTTTTATCGTTTTGAATTGGATCGATTATGGTAAAAAAATGCAAGTTTTGATGAAAAAAAGTTTTGAAGAATGATTTGAAAATGTTTTGAAATGTTAAGTTCATTTATGAGAAGTTTTGAAAAAAATCGGAAGTCGAAAACTTGAAAAATTCACCTTTTAAGGAGGTTTGAAAAAGTGTTCAGAACGTCGTTTTCGGCTCGATTAAAAATTAATCAGATGAAAATATTTTTGGATTTTTTTTTGACATAATCATAAAATATATGTATTAAATGACAAGTGTGCAAAAAATCATCTCAAAATGAGAAGTTTTGATTGGTCAAAAAAATTGTTGAAGTTTGATAAAAAAAACATGAAAATATGACAAGTTTGTAAAAAAATTTGGTCTTGCTGGGTTTTGAACCCATGACCTTGAGGTGTACCACGTGGCAGAAAGAACTAAGAGGCAAGCAGACAACCACTAGGCCAAACGCGTTTGAGGTGTTAGTGGACCATGACACGTTAGAAAAGGATTGGAAATTTTAAATATTTGAAAATGAAGAATAGATGAAGAACGCGCGCATCATGTTCTTCGTGTTTGATTTCCAGAAATTCAAATTCAAGCTCAAATCCTTGTTTCTTTACCAAATTGAGTGAAATAAAATTCAAACTTGACCGGTTTTTCATCACGAACATGAAGATGCATGTTAATTTCATTTATATTCATTCTATCATGTTTTGATTTCTGGAAAAATGAAGAACCCTAGAATCTAAGAATCCAAATTAAATGATGTTTGTTCAATGATTCTTGGATTTTTTTGAGGGTTAATGTTCGTTAGGGGTGCAGAAAACAATTGGCCGTGAGCTTTTTTCAAATGGTGTAAGGAATCATGATATCTCAGTTCGTATGCATACCTGGAAAAGTTGAGATCGATTTCTGGGTTTAAGTGTTTCCAGTTATTGTTTCTCAATCATTTGAGCACCAGCGGCATGTGTGGAAGCATTGTGAGTGATTAGCTTGCTTCGAATCCTTCCCAATCAATCCAGCCAAGTCCACCTGCACAGTTCAAAAATGGCAGCTCGATTTCGATGTAAATCGTGTTACAGTTAGATGTTAATGGCCTGGATCACTCATATGATGTATGGTGATGCTGTTTGAATGATTAGGTCACAGTTTGATTAAGCTCAACTCCAAATTCGATTGCTTGGGCAGTTTTGCAAGTTTATGAACATGGAAAGTGCAAACTGATTTTGGCTTGATTTTATGTTGATTTTAAGTTTCAACTCAACTACATGTTAGTATTAGAACATGTTAGACACCAAAGAACTTCATGATTTTCACTGATTTTATAAATTGCAAGTTTTTCAAAAGTTCATCATGTTTCTTGATTTTGAAGAAAGAAAAGAGAAAGCATGATTCTTGCAATGCTTTGGTGTTCATTTCTCTTGAATTTGTGATCAATTTATAGGCAATAGAGTTCTGAAATGTTAGGCAAATGTCCATGGCATTTTGTGATTCAAGGATGACTTAAAGGGCAAGATAGTCTTTTGGAAAGTAAAAGGAACCTTCCTTTTTTCACCATGTGTAAAAATCCTCAATTTGATCCTATCTTCAATCATACCTTCAAGATGATATTTATCAGTCCATGATGACTCATTTTGGCAAGGTGGCAAGGTTGAATTACTTCATGATGAAGAAAACTCAAAAAAATGACCTATAATTGATGTTTGAACTTTGAAAATCAAGTTTCATGGACCCTTTTGTTCCAATTTCAAAGACATAGCTAGCCTTCATGGATTTTGGAGTTCTTGGACATTTGGAAAGATTTTTCCATGATCTACAACTTTCATGTTTTGAGTTTTTCAAATTCCAATTGGAACTAGGTGAAAAATGGCTTGAAGTTTGGAAAATGTGAAATTTCAACACTTAGAAATTTTTCTAAGTATAGAAATTTTGACTTTTGTTGACTTTTCCAAATTCTTTGATTTTTATGATCATGATGGATCATTTGAAGTATTTTGATGATGGAAAAGTTTTGTTTTGAAAATTTGACCAAAAGTCAAAGTTTGACTTTTCTGCAGATGAAATTTCATCGACGCTTCGAAATCGATCGATGAAGTCCAGAACCTCTGTGATGTTTTGAATCCGAAATTAGGTCAAGATGTTATATCTAAGATATAATGACCAATCTCTATCCAAAAAGTCAATTCTGCTTAAAAATCGAGAATGCCTATGCTCCAAAACCCTAATTGGTCGATCCTCGATTGATCTATGAGAAAATTTGATATCTGAGGATTGAAGGCTGATGATTTGATCAAGATAGATCAAATGGAGTGAGAAAATCTCAAACCCTAATTGGTTAGCCCTTGAATCAGATGAAAATCTGATGAAACCCTAATTTTGACCTGTGAATGCTATACCCGATTAATGCTGTTTGAACTGTTAGTTGTGCAACAATGCAAATGTAAGGTGGTATATTAGGTCAAAATTTGGGGTATGACAGATGCCCCTATTTAAGTTTCTTTAACCTGAAAGATGAAGATGAATATCTTCGTTTTGATAGGTGTAAAGAGACTTAAATATCAGAATACGCAAAATTTGGACCTAAGATACCAAAAGATGCGGATGATGCAAAATGATTAAAAAAGTTTTACCCAAAGGATGTCAAAGAAATGACATGATGGGAAAAAATTTATGAGGATGACTCGATCTGTTTTGAGAAAAGAGAATCCTATCTGTTGGGAAACAAACAATATGTTTCGCTGGGGAAAGAATGATTCACAGAGAATGTGAATATCTGTTTCGTTTTGGGAAACAAAAAGATTACCTTCTTTCAGCTTTGTGACAATGTTTAAGGTAAGTGGAAATGATATTACCAATTATCAGCCTTGTGATATAGTATGGTAATGGGTTTTGAAGATGTTACCAATTATCAGCGAAGTGATAACTATAACAAGGTAAATCTTTGAAGTAGGTTGCTGTGTACTCAGCTTTTGTGAGTAACAGACAGTGTTCTATCCAGGAATGAACTGGAAAGAAAAGAAGTTAACCAAGACATTGTTCCTGATGAGAGATCATCTCAGCTGGGGAATGTGATAGAGAGAAGAAAATGCATTTCTCTGTTTGGGGACTTTGCCCGGGAAAAAGGAAGACATATCCTTTCTGTTTGGGAATACTCCGTTGGGGAAACAAAGAAAAAAGTATCTTTTCTGTTTGGAGATATTCTGCTGGGGATATGATATACTCGTATGAGTATATATATAACCAGTGATTTGGAAGCAAACATTTTGAGAGATGCAAAAAATGCAATGAATGATGCTATTATGTATGAATGTCATGAATGTTATATGCATGCTAACAATACTTGACAAAAACACTTAAAGGGATATTTGAGAAAAGGATGCGCTACGCTCGAACAAATACTTGGTGAAAATTGCAGCAATGGTGCAGATATTCACTAATGAAGAATTTGAGTTGCATGGTTTACACTTTCCGAGAAAGGTATTTCATTGGCAACTTGATCGGGGATTCTTTTTGGATAAGAATACCGTCCTTTGATGATTTCGATGAGGAGAAGATCTGTAGCTTGGCGACTCCAGGGATCGAAACACTCTTGGAGAAACGGTTGAAGTTATTTCCGTGTTCGTAGTTTCAAAGGAGAATTTTGCTTTTGTTTCAAAATTTTGAAGTAAAATTCATTTAAAACATTTTAGTTTCAAAAGTGATTTTCACAATAAAAGTGTTATTTTGCAAAAGAATAAAGTAGGAATTGCAAACAAAAGGCACAAGGCTCAAATTTATTGAATAGAATGGTAATCACCAAAGGCGTGATTCCATGAACTATTTACAAAAGTTGGAAATGATAATTTATTGGGAAAAGGCTACATTGAAAGCAAATAACCGCTACTATCCCTAACAACTTTGAATTCCAATCGTGCTTGTTGTTTCGTAAGAGTTGATTGAAGATCCGTTGATGGAAGATTCTTCATGTGGACAAAATACTGATCGATCAGCTACTTTGTCATTTTTTGTATCCTTGTTTTTGCCTAGATCGCCTTTCGTGTTTTCAATCTATCGTGATAATTTCGCTTATTGTCTCTAATTTTGCCTGGATCGCCTTTTCGTGTTTTCAATCCACCGAGACGCTCATTTTTGCCTAAGCCGCCTTTTGGTTTTCGACTTACCAAGTGTTCTTTTGTTTTTAGACAAAGTATTTTTTGATCACAAGATTCACGGATTCGGGAGTTCATCGCCGTCCATGGTTGTGAGAGTCATAGCACCGCCAGAAGCTTCTTTTGACGATGTATGGGCCTTCGTAATTAGGAGTCCATTTGCCCTAGAATCTGCTTTGAAAAGACATAATCTTTTTAAGCACGAGGTCGCCTTCTTGGAATTCACGAGGTCGGACCTTTTGTCGAAAGCTTTCTTCATTCTTCTTTGATAGAGTTGTCCGTGACACGAGCGGTCAGCGCTTTTCTTCAATTAAGTTCGGTTGGTCGATCGCTTTGACACCATTCACCTCGGATAGCTTAGTTTCCATGAGAACTCTCATTGACGGGATCTCAACTTCTACGGGAGCACCGCCCATGCCGATACTAGAGAAAAGGAGTTGCCCTGTTGAAGCGCGATCAAGTACGATACCCATGCGAGCAAATGGCGATTCGTGCCGCTTTGTAAGTGATGACCATTTTCGGACGATCTTTTGATGTTCTTGTTTCAACGGCGCCGTTCTTTGGCGGTAAGGAGACGAGTTATGATGCTCAATCTTGAATTCCTCACACGTTCTTTCATCATTTTGTTGTTCAAGTTTGATCCATTGTCGGAATGATCTTACTTGGAATTCCATATCGGCAAATGAGGTTGTTCTTAATGAACCTCACAACCACTTGTCTTGTGACGTTGGCGTAAGATGTCGCTCGACCCATTTGGTGAAGTAATCAATAGCCACCGAGCAAGCGATGTCCGTTGGACGCTTTTGGTTCAATCATTCCAATCATGTCAATTCCCATATGGAGAACGCCACGGAGATGAGAGAACGTTGAGTAGAGTCGGAGGCACATGGATCTTATCTGCGTAGATCCGCATTTGTGACATCTTTTGATGTGTTTGCAGCAATCGATTCCATCGTTATCCAATAGTATCCTCGCTTAAGATCTTCTCGACATTGCATGCCCATTTGAATGGGTTCAAAGGACCCTTCATGCACTTCATGGATGATTGTGTTCGCTCGTCTGTCGACGCATCCGAGCGAACCATGTCGAAGTTTTTTTATGTAATATCTTCATTGAGGAAGAAATTCTGGAAAGCCTCCTTAGAGTTTTCTTATCCTTGTACGATGCCCAGTGGGTACTCGTTTGAAGGAAACGTTTGATGTCGTGGAACCACGGCTTATCGTCGAAGACTGCTTCTGTTGCAAATACATATGCAGGTCTTTCAAGACGTCTGATGCGAATTCTGGGCATATCATTCCAATCATTGACTTTGAATAGGGAAGATAGAGTAGCCAAGGCGTCTGCCATCCGATTTTGATCTCGAGGGATATGATGCAGTTCAACTTTGTTGAAGAAAGTCAACAATCGTCTCGCATAATCTCTGTAAGGAATTAGACCAAGATGATGAGTTTCATACTTGTCTTTAATTTGATTGATCACAAGGGCTGAGTCTCCATATATATCAAGGATCATGATCCTCAAGTCGATGGCTTCTTCAATACCCATGATGCATGCTTCATATTCTGGCTATGTTGTTGGTGCAATCAAATAGCAATCTGGCGGAAAACGGATATGAGAACCCTCGGGAGTAATGATGACTGCCCCAATTCCATTGCCAAAAACATTTACAGCCCATCAAGACTAGGCCCCATCCGATTCGGATCCGTCCTTCTCCGAGTAGCGGTTCGTCACAATCTTTCATCTTCAAGTACATAACATCCTCGTCTGGATGTCATATTTGAGATCGATTCATTGAGCGGTGATAAGCCAAGTGATCAGAATGCTTCCTTTAACCGCTTTCGGGCGGTATTGATATCATATTCGATAGTAGCATTTGCCATCGAGCAATTCTCCCGGTTAAAAGCTTCTCAAATACGTATTGATAGGATCCATTTGGATATTAACCAAGTCGTGTGATTGATCATGTATTGGCGAAGACGTTTTGAAGCCCATACCAAAGCAAAGATGTTTTCTCGAGCATGGAGTAACGAGTTTCACAGTCTGTGAATTTCTTACTCAGGTAGTAGATGGCATGCTCCTTCTTACCGGTATCATCTTGTTGTCCAAGTACGCAGCCCATGGACTCTTCTAGTACGGTAAGGTATATGATCAATGGTCTTCCTTCCACTGGAGGGATCAAGATGGTGGTTCGATGTATTCTTTGATATGTCGAATGCTCTTTGGCAATCTTCCACACTACCTTTTGATCTTTGCGCAAGTTTGAATATCGCCCAGCATATCCGAGAGATAACCGAGATGTAATTTAATCGTCCAAGAAATCCTCTTACTTGCTTTTCCGTATGTGGTGTAGGCATTTCCTGAATAGCCTTGACTTTGTCAGGGTCGACTTCAATTCCTCTTTGACTGACGATGAAACCTAGGAGTTTTCCTGATCTTACCCCAAAGGTACACTTGTTAGGATTCAGGCGGAGCTGAAACTTCCTTAGTCGTTGAAACAACTTTAAGAGATAGTCTATATGTTCCTCTTGGTCGACTTTGCTATCATGTCGTCCACATAGACCTCGATCTCTTTGTGCATCATATCATGAAAGAGAGTAGTCATTGCCCTCTCCATACCGCATTCTTTAATCCAAACGGCATTACCTTGTAGCAAAAAGTGCCCCATGGCGTGATGAAAGATGTCTTCTCCATATCTTCGGAGCCATTCGATCGATTATAACCGAGAAACCATCCATGAAGGAAAAGCGTTGAATTTGGCATGCTATCCACTAGCATGTCGATATGGAAGTGGGAAATCGTTGGACTAGCTTTGTTCGATCCGGTAGTCAACACACATTCGACCTTTCCATCCTTTTGGATGGTACTATGTTGGCTAGCCATTGAGGATACTCGAGTGACAAGGAAACCAATAGTGCTTTTGAACTTCCTTTTGATTTTCTCACCATTTCGGGATGAACTCTCCTCGCTTTTGCTTAATCGGACATTCTGGTTTTAACGGCAAGTGATGCTCTACTATGCTGGTATCCAAACCCGGCATGTCCTGGTAGGACCAAGCAAACACATCAACGTATTCTTTGAGAAGACTTATCAATTTGCCTTTGACATCTTTGAGTGAAGTCTCGATATTGACTTCTTTTGTATCTTCCTCAGAACCCAAGTTGATTGCTTCTAGAGGTTCTTTGTGAGGCTGAATGATCCTTTCCTCGTGCTTTAGCAGTCTAGAAATTTCATCCGGGATCTCTTCTTCAACTTCTTCTTCAGCAACTTCACAGGGGATTTCAAAGTTGAGAGAGAGCGTAGAGTTACTGCTTTCAATGGGTTTGTCCATTTGTTTAATCTGCATTTTTGATTTATGTTCGATTACAAAAGTTTTTATCATCATTTTTTGTGAAAGTGTTGATTAATTTTCATTATGATTTTTTTTGTGTTTTTAGGATTATCATTTCGAAAAGGGTAAAATGAAAATAAACAGAGAGTGGAAACAAAACAACGCATTTTATTTATGTTTCACAATATGAACAGGCCCTAAAATACAAACTCATTTGTCTTGGGTAAGACAAAGAGAAATTATTTAAAAGCTAAACCCTATAAAACATCTCTTCGCTTTGGGCGCGAGAGTTCAAAACAAAAAGCAAAGATAAACTACTTAGAGCTATGAGCATTAGTCCTAACTTCAATGGGTTTCCAATAGTGACGAACTCCTTGGAAGTCGAGGTACTCGGGCGCTTGGTTTAACCCTTGAGTAAACTATGATTGCTGGTGAGGTGCTTTGAGGACTCGAACGATGGCCTTTGCCTTTGGTGCTGCTAAAGCGATCTTCTTGATTGTGATCGGGAAGTATGAGAGATAGCCTTTGTACTTCTGTTGATCTTTGTGTTGAATCTGGGATGTTCCACGGAGTGAAGAGACTCGTTGTCGGGCACTTTCCGCATCGTATCCGAATCATACTCTTGATCTTGATGATCATGTTGATGTAATGGTAACCGGATCCGGCTTGGTGAAATCCACGACGTGTTGAAAGAGATCTTCATTTGGGACCTCGATCGTTGATTAGTTTGAGAAGGCAGTATTCCTCTGACTTGACTAAAGTCATCACCCCATCCTGGGTTGGATATCTTCGATCCGGATTTTGAGCTTTCGGCGCAGAGTATTTCACCATGTAGTCGATTTGCCACTTGGTTCTCCCAAGGTATCCCAAATTTCAGAGGATGGCGGATTTTCATGTTGCAGGACATGTCTTTGAATTGATCATCGGTGCATATGATTCCTCTTGAGACACATACTCGTGGCTATTCAAATAAGTGCTCCACTCTTGATTCGATGGATCATCTTCATCCTCTTCAATGGTTACAACATTAACCTCTTGCGTAATGTGGTTTAAGAAACCTCCGTGAAATACTTCCTTGATCGAAGTGCTTCATCTTTTCTTGTTTTTGTAGAATACGGTGTGAACCCGAGTCCGGTTTTCATTTCATTCTTGACGGGTTTGATAACTTGTCCCCATCCTCGAGTGTTGCCATCTTTCACCATTTGTGCCGCTTTATATGAAGAGATAGATGATCCGTTTTAGTAGATTCATCTTCTAACGGATTTTCCGGGAGATGCGGCGCTTCAATGTCATTAGCAGTGATGAAGGAGAAACGGATAGATGACTTACAAGTAAAGCTTGTTCACCGATGGTCACCAATTTTCCATTTCGTGAATTTTAATTTCGATGGAGAGTAGAATCACCTCGCATCGTGGATCCAAGGTCTTCCTAGCAATCAGACGCACTGGTACGTCCATGACTTGGAACGTAATTTTGAAAGTGTGAGGGCCAATTGTCATTGGGAGATCAACTTCCCAATAACTTTCTCTCCATCGCTCTTACTATGATGTCGTTGAACTTCATTGGCGTTCCTTTGTAAGCTAAACGAGCGGCGCCGTTTTGGCATTACGTTTAAAGACGAACTGTATCCACCAATACATTGGATAGGGAATCGTGGCAAATCATCGAGATGTGCAAGGCCAAGTTGTGATCTCTCCTTCTTCGGAAGTTCTTCGTCACTAAAACTCATATTGTTGCGGCGTTATGTTGGAGACGATCCCCAAATTGGTCGTAGTCACATCGTGATCCACATAAGCTGGTCTAGTACTCTCATCAAAGCTTCTCGGTGAGCTTGAGTTAAGGAGTAAAGACAATATTGAAATTTTTGAAGGAGTTCATCAATTGGTCTACGACTCGATATTCGCTCTTCTTGATTAGTTTCGGATCTCGTCAAAGTCGAGTTGATGTTGGTTCCATCAGAACCAATGTTTGTACTGGTTAACAATAGGTTGCAGATTCTCGAGGATATGTTAACTTGGTTTTGTTTAACAATAGGAGCTGAAGGCGATTTTGGTGGCAATGGAGCGTGAACTCGTCCGATTTCTGTTATATTGACATTAGCTGGAAGTGTAGGCATGGGTTTCTCCTTCCCATCCTCTATCAAGGTTGCATTATACTGGTAAGGAATTGCTCTAGTAGAACTGTACGGAACAGGACCAGGTGGGCAAATTACCAAAGGAGATGTTGGAATGTTGGAACCACTGTACGCGATCTCCACATGCTCGGGTATGTTGAAACAAGGGATCACAACGTTTACTTTGGGATTTTCCGAGTTGATATCTGAGACTAAAAGCTCATGCGGAAAATGCCCTATGGTATTTACGTCATGGTCATCTCGGTTTCTGTAAATTTGTAGGTCACCAATGTCTAACAAATGCTGAATATCTGCTCTTATGGTGGGACATCCATGGATATTCTTGGAACAGATATAGCAAGCTGCATAATCATGCTTAGTGAAGGTGCTCATGGTACTGTATGCTTCATGAAGATGCACCAAGTTTCCTTTGACTAAGTTTACATCTGTGACAAGGTACCTGTCTGTATTCCTTAGCATTAGATTCACTGAGTGTCCACTATGGCTGGGAAGTGGATTGGCTTGCACATTCGGACTTGTGTTTCTGAAGGAAAGAAGATTAGCCTTCACTAATCTTTGTACCGCCTTCAATGCTATGCAATGCTCCGGTCATGGCCTGGTGCCCTTGGTGAAAAGGGCAAGACATGTCGACCTTGTACCACCATGGTAGTTTTCAGGACCGGAGGTGGTAACCTTGTTTGTATTAGATTTCTTTCTATAAGCGCAGGTAAAGTTCTGTACGTCATGGAATTGGGTCGAACGAGTGACCCGAGGGCACGGTTTTGGTTGTGAAACTGAGCTGTGACAAGGTGTTGAGTTTGTTGACTTTGTTGAAATGCGGAGCAATTCACGAGTTGTGTTGACGGTGGGTGCTATGGCAGCTACATCGTTGTTGAATGACATTCTACGTGGTTTCCTCGGGATACCATTCCTATGTCATGTTCTTTTTCCTTGGGAACGGCTCCAACTTTCTTGGTATTACTAGAAGATCCTACTTCCTTGGTTAGGCGTCTGTCCGAACCCCTTCTTCTAGTCGCATCCCATGCTTACCATTTCGTTGAAGTCTCCGGGAGCGCTAGCGATCATTCGCTCATAGTAGAATGAGTTTAGAGTATTCAAGAATACCTTAGTCATTTCTTTCTCTTCCAAGGGCGGGTTGACTTGGGCAGCAATTTCCCTCCATCGTTGCGCATATTCCTTGAATGTCTCTCTTTCTTTTTGAGACATGGAGTGGAGTTGATCCCTATCAGGAGCCATATCCAAGTTGAATTTGTATTGCTGGACAAAGGCTTTACCTAAGTCGTTGAATGATTGGATATTCGTGCTGTCTAAACCCATGTACCACTTTAGTGCAGCACCGGTGAGACTATCCTGGAAGTAATGAATTAATAGCTGATGATCCTCATTGTACGTAGACATTTTCCTAGCATACATTGTAAGATGACTCTGAGGACAAGAATTCCCTTTGTACTTTTCAAAATCCGGGATTTTGAATTTCCGCGGGTATTTTTACACGAGGGACTAAGCAGAGATCCTGGGCGCTTTTCCCAAACAATTCTTTCCCTTGAATCGTTTTTATCTCAAGCTGCATTTTGAGGAGTTGTTCCTGGAGATTTTCCATTGAACCACGAGCGTTCGTGCTATTTCCTGGAGTGTGATGAACTTCTTCGTCTGCGGTAGTGTGCACTACGGAAGCTGAATTCAACATGATCGGTTGAGAGACCGACATTGTTACTTGTGGAAAAGTTATTCCACGTTGTGGAGTGAACGTAGCGTTTTGTTGCAAAGTAGGTATTTCAAGCGAGGTTGTTTGAGAAGTCGGTTGGCGAACTCCAATGCCGAAGTTAAAAGGCATTCCCCATGGATAGCCCTCTGGCATGCTGAAAGGTGAACTACTGACTGCGGTAGCTGAGACAGGAGTAGTAGTATCCTCTGAAGTTGCTATTTGGTTATGACTGCTCGATGCTGCTTGTTGACTTTGCGCTGTGGCAAGCGAGTTGACCAAAGATGTGAGTCTCTCCACTTCTTCTTGTAGCGTAGTTACCGTACTACGGAGTTCAACATTTTCTTGCTCAAAATTCTCCATTACCTTTCTTCTTTTTGCTCTGGTATCGTATGTTCGAGTTGGCTGCGGACGCAGTCGAGAAACTCTAAGACGCGACAGCTTGACAATTTTTCTATCTGGAAAAGTGACAGTTCAAAACTGTGAATGATTATACTCTAGATGATAGACTTAAATGCAAAGCATGATGCATGAATATGATTGTAAAGAAAAGAAATTTCCAAAGAATTTACACTAAACGAGATATTTCTGGCAAATATTTGGATGGAAAACACAAATTTTATTGATTAATGAAGGAAGATTACAACAATTGTTTTTTTTGTTGGAGCATTGCTCACACAAATGATACAATAAATGATAAAATTACAAACTAAATTAAACTAATTAAACATCTTCGTCGGATGACGATCCAAAGGCTTGATGCAGCTTCAACTTCAGGATTTCCCCTCCCATAGTGAGCTTTTAGTTTGGCTTTCTCAGCTTTTAGCTTGCTAATGACTCTCTTCCACTCGTTGGGAGCGGGTTTGCTGGTTGTCATTTCCTCGAGCTTTCTTTTCCTTTCCTTGACGTATTTCTGGATGGCGTTATCCTTCTGGCGAATCTTCTCATCTTTCTCCATGAGCCATTCATCCTGGAAGTAGAGCGTCTTTTCATGATCTTTGACTTGCTTCTTGAGCTTCTTATTCTCAAGGTTAGTCTTAAGGAATTTGCTTTCCAAAGCTTCCTTCTCAAACCTTATCTTGGTCAAGGCTTCTTGGTATTCTCCCACACTTCAACGGAAAATTTGTCGATTTGAGGCGATCGAGAACATGGGATCCTCATAAGCGTAAGGCATTCGAATTCCTTCGCTCTTTTCTTTATCCAAGAAGTGTAGGTTTCATGGCTACACAATTCTTTGCCTTACCTTTTCCTTTCTTTCGGATGTGATGCCAAGCTTTGATCATCCTAGCCTTCAATCCTTGGGAATCCTCTCCTTCATGATAAGTAGCTTTCTCTTGAAACCGGAGGTTTTTACGAATTTGCGATCCGAGCTGACGCTTCGCTAGGAATGGGTTGTAGTTGATTCCTCCTTTTGTACCAATGAGAGGCACGTTGGCAAATTCTCCACCTCTCAATGATTTCCATCTCATTGTTTGCCAAGGTATACCAATGGATATCGTCATTTGTAAGAGACATGAGTCTTCGGACCAATGCCACTCGCCTTTGTTTTCGCGGAAGATAGGAGATTTAGGCGGTGTGAGACAATCCATTTGAAAACAGAGGTACACAACACATGATAGTTCCGTCTCCTTGACGATTCCTATGATGAATAGACGACGTGTCACCAAGTGGTGGGAACAGGATTTCCAATCGAAAGATCCTTATGGCGTTGATATCAACGAAATTTGGGACGTTGGGAAACAACACCAATCCATAGAGGAGTAAAGCTAAAATAGCTTCAAAGGCTACCATACTACCGGCGAGAACTTGAGAGCCTTCTCCATTAGGAACTTTGAAGTTAGTCCTAAGAGTTTTCCTCCGGTAGTTAGGTTTTGTCTATCTCGTTTTTTAAATGAGTCATTGTTGCAATGACTTGTGACTTAGGAATGGCTTCCAAACCATTGAAAGGCACTTTGTCCGACATGAGATTCCTAGGATGCGCATACTCTTCCAAAGTAGGCATCAACGATAATCGTGGAAAGTGAAACGATAGACTAGATCGTAGAATTGAACGAAGGTTTTGAGAAGTCCTTCATCAACGTTAGCGTTCAGAAGGGTTAAAAGAGTTCCATAGCGTTTTCTGAAATCCGAGGGATCTTCTACCAAGGATGCTAACTCTTTCAACTTTCCTACATCAGGAATTCTAAAACTGTATCTTTTGGTGAATCTTCCTCTGACGTCCATCACTCTAACCTAAAATATTTTACAAAGAAAAATCTCTAAATTCTTTGGAAATGGAGAGAGATAATGAAGTTTTTTTTTGTTTTTTGAATGAATGAATGAATGCATGAATGAAAACATGGTTAGTAGTTATACACACGGCAAGCGTTCAAGTCACGAGCATGAAGCCAACGATAAGAATCAACGGGTTAAGTTCTAAGGGCTTATTCATCCGTGAATCGGTTCTACGATATACAGCTCAACACTCCCCTTCAAAACATTATTGGATTTGGTGAATACTCGATGGTCCAATAATATTTTCAAGAGAAACTCGCCTGATCGTAGTATCGCATGACAATTACTCTAGGCTTACACCCGAATAATCTCTGCACTACATCCTAATGGCGGGATGGTTTATGTGTTCTATCCACTCACTTCTTAAGTTCTCCGAAAATACAGCGTCTTCGCAATTACTTGCTAAACACAATACCCTCAAGACAACCTCCACTGCGCGGGAAATATTAACTTCGAAAGCATTGAACTGATCACGTATTAATATCTCCACCTAGATCTTAAAAATGTTTCTTAAATCCGGGTTAGGATTTCTTTCCATCAAGTGAAATCGCGAAACACACAATAAAGAAAACAGATATATGCAAAATATAAAAAGCTTATCCCCTTTCTTTTCTTTTTGAAAACAAAAAAAGCTTGGTGCTCTCGGACAGAGTAACGCGTTTTCTTTTTTTGAAAAATCAAAGTTTTAACGTACTCCCCAGCAGAGTCGCCATTTTTCCTGTTCGCGCTAAAAGGTGACGCGCCATGAGGATGCGAACGTGAGTTCGGATCTTCTGCTACGCAACGATTTAAATCTTTTGATTTGTTTATAAAGATGCCATGAGCATCAAGCTTTATTATTTTCAACACAAGAAAGATGATTTAATGATTATGAAAAGGGAAAGTGAAATACCCTCAATTGATATTGGTATGCGTAACGACTAGCGCAAACTAGACATAACGCATTGGGGAGATTCGAGTAAGGGGATTGGTATATAAAGGAATAGATGGAGCACCCTAAATATATGTAGTTATCTACACTTTATATATGAATATGTTTGATATGTTGTGTGTTTTTAATTGCTATTTCTATGATTGGGAAAGTTTCTCCTTTGGAATTTAAGAAACAGAGATTATGTGGGATTCTAGGTTTTGTTATTATTGTGCTCGCAAAGATCCGTGGATCTTCTCGCATACATATCCCTAGTGGGAATCGAGCATTTGTAGCTCGGATCTCTGTGGTTCTATGGTTTGTTTGGTCTGAGGGAGATAGAAATTTGCTCGGCAAGGATGAGACCTTGTGCCTACGTATTCTCAAAAGGATGTCGAGAAAGTCAGAGCAATCGTAGTTCCCACTTATGCTAGTGGAAAGCAACGGGATGTTAGTTTAAGAGACAGACAAATGTCATCTTAATGAAAAATGTATCTAATCTATTTCATCACATACATTTTTGAAAAGATTTGATTGATTAAAATCTTTCATCGTAAGTATTAGGTGTTTTGCTTGAGTGTACAAGCGTTACCACTTACATGTTTAAGAAAGATGTTTGAAAAGATGATTGAATCTTTTAACTATAAGTATTTGGTGTTTTGCTTGAGTGTACAAGCGTTACCACTTACTGTTAATAGATGTTTTTGTTTGAAAAGAGTTTAAAAAGTTTGAAAAGTTTTTGACTGTATGTGATGTAATGGATGGGATACTTCTTCCATAGAGATGATAGATGTCTAAATCTCTTAGGAGAAATTGATTGGATTAAAGGGATGCTTTTAAGAAGCCCGTGGGTCCTTGTATTGTTAGCCCAATAGGAGGCATTCTGAGGGTCATCGAGGGTCATCGAGGGTCCTTGTATGAAGCTCAAGAGGAAGCTATAGGGTATGGCTGTCTTTGGCTTGAAAGGGATTTCACCGAGAAATCATCCTTTTCTGAATAAGAGCAATTTCACCGGAAATTTTACTGGGAATTTGAAAGTGATTTCACCGGAAACCATCCTTCGTGGTTCTATCTTAGCTGGTGATTCTTTGTATTGGAAGCCCAATAGGAGGCTATTAAGAGATTCTCTTTCATTGTATGATGCCCAAGAGAAGGCTAAACTCAATGAGGAGTTCTTTTGAACGAAGCCCAAGAGGAGGTGACTCAACAGGAGTGTTGTCTTATACGGCCTAAGCGGAGGCTAACTCGGGAGAGTTTCATTGTACAAAGCCCAAGAGAAGGCTGACCCATGGGATAAGTTATCTTGTATGAAGCCCAAGCGGAGGCTAAACTCAATGGTGATGAGTTGTCTTGTATGAAGCCAAGCGGAGGCTATACTGTGGGAACCTATTGATTAGTCTAATTGTTATGTTATTTATTAGACGGTTGTATAAACAGTGTGTGTGTGTGATATGTATTCACAGGAGTTTATGAAGGAAATATAAACAATGCATGATGTTTATTTACAGTTTATGAAATATAAACAAGTGTCGTGAAACGAACGCTTAAAACGAGCGTAACTTGATTATTCATAAGTTTGAATTGTGTACAAGGAAATGAATATGTACACGAACGAGTTTTTATGTACAGGAAAGATGGATGTACATAGGAGGGTTGGGACTTACATCAAAGGGAGGCCCATTGATTTGAAAGCTTCACAGGAATAATGCTCCTTTCAATACCAATGGCATTTAGTGTAAAATGTATGATGAAATGAAATGATTGATCAAAGTTTATCAGAAAAGTATTTTCAAAGAAAGAGTATCTGATATGTAGATAAAAGGTTTTGAAAAGAAGTATCCGTGTTATGTAGATAAAAGTGTTTGAAAAGAAGTATCGTGTTATGTATGATAAAAAGTTTGTTTTTGAAATATCTATTATGTATGATGAAAGTTTGTTTAAAATGTTTGACAAAAGTTTGATATGTACAAAGAAATATTATGTACATAAAAGAATGTTATGGGACTTACACCGTGATGGAGGCCCATTGGTTTGAAAGAAGTTTTACTCATGAGAATTCTTCCTTTAAAAACCAATGGATTCGGCGTATAGACAAACGAATGAAAAACAAATGAAAGAAATTTGTTTATGTTTGAATATTGACAAAGATGTTTTGAATATGTACAAATAAAGCTAAGTATGTACATAAAGGGTTGGGACTTACACCATAAGGGTGGCCCATGATCGATCGAGAAATTCGAGAAGAAACGAATTCAGTTTTATCGTTTTGAATTGGATCGATTATGGTAAAAAAATGCAAGTTTTGATGAAAAAAAGTTTTGAAGAATGATTTGAAAATGTTTTGAAATGTTAAGTTCATTTATGAGAAGTTTTGAAAAAAATCGGAAGTCGAAAACTTGAAAAATTCACCTTTTAAGGAGGTTTGAAAAAGTGTTCAGAACGTCGTTTTCGACTCGATTAAAAATTAATCAGATGAAAATATTTTTGGATTTTTTTTTGACATAATCATAAAATATATGTATTAAATGACAAGTGTGCAAAAAATCATCTCAAAATGAGAAGTTTTGATTGGTCAAAAAAATTGTTGAAGTTTGATAAAAAAAACATGAAAATATGACAAGTTTGTAAAAAAATTTGGTCTTGCTGGGTTTTGAACCCATGACCTTGAGGTGTACCACGTGGCAGAAAGAACTAAGAGGCAAGCAGACAACCACTAGGCCAAACGCGTTTGAGGTGTTAGTGGACCATGACACGCGTTAGAAAAGGATTGGAAATTTTAAATATTTGAAAATGAAGAACAGATGAAGAACGCGCGCATCATGTTCTTCGTGTTTGATTTCCAGAAATTCAAATTCAAGCTCAAATCCTTGTTTCTTTACCAAATTGAGTGAAATAAAATTCAAACTTGACCGGTTTTTCATCACGAACATGAAGATGCATGTTAATTTCATTTATATTCATTCTATCATCTTTTGATTTCTGGAAAAATGAAGAACCCTAGAATCTAAGAATCCGAATTAAATGATGTTTGTTCAATGATTCTTGGATTTTTTGAGGGTTAATGTTCGTTAGGGTGCAAAACAATTGGCCGTGAGCTTTTTCAAATGGTGTAAGGAATCATGATATCTCAGTTCGTATGCATACCTGGAAAAGTTGAGATCGATTTCTGGGTTTAAGTGTTTCCAGTTATTGTTTCTCAATCATTTGAGCACCAGCGGCATGTGTGGAAGCTTTGTGAGTGATTAGCTTGCTTCGAATCCTTCCCAATCAATCCAGCCAAGTCCACCTGCACAGTTCAAAAATGGCAGCTCGATTTCGATGTAAATCGTGTTACAGTTAGATGTTAATGGCCTGGATCACTCATATGATGTATGGTGATGCTGTTTGAATGATTAGGTCACAGTTTGATTAAGCTCAACTCCAAATTCGATTGCTTGGCAGCAGTTTTGCAAGTTTATGAACATGGAAAGTGCAAACTGATTTTGGCTTGATTTTATGTTGATTTTAAGTTTCAACTCAACTACATGTTAGTATTAGAACATGTTAGACACCAAAGAACTTCATGATTTTCACTGATTTTATAAATTGCAAGTTTTTCAAAAGTTCATCATGTTTCTTGATTTTGAAGAAAGAAGAGAAAGCATGATTCTTGCAATGCTTTGGTGTTCATTTCTCTTGAATTTGTGATCAATTTATAGGCAATAGAGTTCTGAAATGTTAGGCAAATGTCCATGGCATTTTGTGATTCAAGGATGACTTAAAGGGCAAGATAGTCTTTTGGAAAGTAAAAGGAACCTTCCTTTTTTCACCATGTGTAAAAATCCTCAATTTGATCCTATCTTCAATCATACCTTCAAGATGATATTTATCAGTCCATGATGACTCATTTTGGCAAGGTGGCAAGGTTGAATTACTTCATGATGAAGAAAACTCAAAAAAATGACCTATAATTGATGTTTGAACTTTGAAAATCAAGTTTCATGGACCCTTTTGTTCCAATTTCAAAGACATAGCTAGCCTTCATGGATTTTGGAGTTCTTGGACATTTTGGAAAGATTTTTCCATGATCTACAACTTTCATGTTTTGAGTTTTTTCAAATTCCAATTGGAACTAGGTGAAAAAATGGCTTGAAGTTTGGAAAAAATGTGAAATTTCAACACTTAGAAATTTTTCTAAGTATAGAAATTTTGACTTTTTGTTGACTTTTCCAAATTCTTTGATTTTTTATGATCATGATGGATCATTTGAAGTATTTTGATGATGGAAAAAGTTTTGTTTTGAAAAATTTGACCAAAAGTCAAAGTTTGACTTTTCTGTGCAGATGAAATTTCATCAGACGTTTCTGAAATTGACTGATGAAGTCTGTGAACCTCTGTGATGTTTTGAATCCAGAAATTAGGTCAAGATGTTATATCTAAGATATAATGACCAATCTCTATCCAAAAAAGTCAATTACTGCTTAAAAAATCAGAGAATGCCTATGCTCGACCAAAACCCTAATTGGTCGATCCTCGATTGATCTATGAGAAAATTTGATATCTGAGGATTGAAGGCTGATGATTTGATCAAGATAGATCAAATGGAGTGAGAAAATCTCAAACCCTAATTGGTTAGCCCTTGAATCAGATGAAAATCTGATAAAACCCTAATTTTGACCTGTGAATGCTATACCCGATTAATGCTGTTTGAACTGTTAGTTGTGCAACAATGCAAATGTAAGGTGGTATATTAGGTCAAAATTTGGGGTATGACACTTACAAACTCAAAAACTCTCGTAAGAATCATACATTTTTGTTGTATTCTTGTTGTCCAGGATTGTTGGAAGCAAGTTGTGCATTGAAGAGGATTGTTCTTCTTGCACTTAGTGTTTTTAGACCTTAAAGGTTTTAAGAACCTTTGGTCTCCCTATAGGTTAGATAGTAGGCTTCACCTTTTGGTGTGAATAGGCTGTACGATAATTCTGACTATAGTGAAATCTCTTGCATGTTGTAAGGGGACTGAAGTACTCTCGGATTGTAAAAGGAACCAGGATACATACTTGTGTTCTTTACCTTTCTGTTTTTATTGCTTTCATCACACCATAACCAAAAGGAAAGAAACACTCATAAAAACTTCATATATCAAACCAGAAAAATTAGTACAAGTTTTCATAAAACCGTATAAAGTTTTAAACACCTAATTCACCCCCTCTTAGGCGCATCTGTTACTTACAGATATGTCCTCTACCAATCATCAACCATCGACCATCATCTATAAGCCATAAGTTATCAGCCATCAACCATGAGTTATAAGCTATCAGCTAGCTTATCATCCAACCACTAATTTTTATCAAACATGGCATTAGTCTTTATTATTATTGATGTAAATATCATTAGTCTTTATTAGGTAGAATTAGTCAATGGTTAGCCTTCATGAACCATGATTAGTTATTATTTATTAGCTTACTGATACTTGAATATAATGACTCATTCATATCAATAGTAATCACTTGACATACTTCTTCTATGGTATCATATTGGGTTCGAACCAAAATACCTCTTCTTCAACCCTCTTAGTCGTCGTCACCTCCCTTCTTAATGGCTGCTCAATCTACCAGCTCCACAAATTCTGAAATTGCCTCTCATCAATCTCAAAACCAAACGGAGGCATCCAATGAATTTTGCACTGCTCTCTCCATTACTAATGTCAAATCAATCATCCCACTGACATTAGACAATGACTTCAATCTCTATCTCTCTTGGTTATCCCTTTTCATGATTCAAGCATGTGTTCATAATGTGCTTGATTACATAATTTTGTTGGTGCAAAAGAATCAAAGATGATTGGAATAATGGGTGAATAATGAGAGAATGATGGCTACGCAAAGGAGAAAGAAATAAGGATTGTTGTTATAAGTGACATCTTCTACTAGTCTATTTATACAAGGATAAAATTGTCGCATAGGCCCTAATAAAGGTAAACTTAGTGACTAAGATAAACAGTACAAACTAGGAAATACTAAAGTACCCTTAAAACTAAACTTAACAGCTACGCTAAAGAACCTAGAAGTTAAGCATACTTTTGGACGCAACCTCAGAAGCTTCTGCTTCTGACTAACAACAACTTCTAGCTAATCAACCTTAGAAGCTCTACTGCTTCTGAACAACAACATCTTTTGAATAACAACATCAAAGCATCAGAACTTCTGATTAATAAGAACTTCTTAATATTGAATTACTCTTTAATACCATCCCTTAATTCATATTCAGCTAGCCAAAATCTACAACACCAATTTCATCCCTCAAACGGATAAGGTGTTCAGTCTTGATATCCTTCATCAGAACTTCTGCAAGTTTCTTTTGGTTGCTACAGTGTGCAACTTCTAATACTTCATTCAGAAATGCAGATTTCTCCTTGAAAACCGATCTGGCGCTGATGATTTTCTTCTCCTTTGGAAGCTTAGTCAACTTCCAACTCTTGTTTATTTCTGAAGCCTCAAGTTCTTCTTTCATGGCCTTCAGCCACACTTTCTTCTTGAGAACTTCTCCAATACCTATTTGTTCAGAATCTCCTTCTGATTCTAGAATCGTATCTTCTTTTGGACTTTCTTTGGGAGTTTGACTTCCACCAGAAGTTTCACCTTTTTTAACTTCTGGACCTTATCCAGAACCACCACCAAAATTTGGATCACCTTTAAAAACTCTTCCTTCGGAAGTTCCACCTTCAGTATCATGACCACCATCAGAGGTTGGACTACCTTTAGAAGCTCCTCCTTCAGAAGATCCACCTTTAGAGTCATGATTACCACCAAAAGCATGATCATATCCAGAAGCTTGTCCTCCAGAATCAATGTCTTTAGAGTTTTCCCTTCCAGAAGCATGACCATCACCAGATTCTTGATCATCATCAAAACATGGATTAGAATCAGATTCACAATCTGACCCATCTTTAGAATCTCCAGAATATTCATCATCTTCTGACTCTAACTCTTCTTCAAAACTTTCAAGTTCTAACTCATCTTCAGAAGCAGAATCTCCTTAAGATTCTAACTCATCTTCTGATTCTTCTTCAAACCCAGAATCACCTTCGGATTCTGACTTGTCTTCAGCTTTAGAGTCATCTTCTAACTTTGACTCTTCTTCTAAAACCTCATATTCTGACTCATCTTCAGAATCTTCTATGTCATTTTCTAACTCTGACTCATAAAGAAACACTCCTTCAGAATCAGAATATTCAGAGTCATCTTCTTCCCCTTCAGAATCAGAAAATAACAATCTGACAGGTTCCTCGTCAGATTTATAAGCCATCAATAGCACAGGTTCATCATCAGAATCACATCTGGCTATTTTTGCTTCTTCTTTGTTTCACCAACAATCTCTAGAAAAGTGGTCAAACTGCTTACAACAGTAACATTGAACCATTCTCTTTTCATACTTCTCATTTCCCTTCTGATGTCTCTTTTCATCAGAATAGAAGACTTTTGAGACCTACCATGTTTTTTCAGCTTCTTGTCCTTCTTGACAAAATAAGCCTTCAGAGCCTGCACAACTTCCCTCTCAGAAGTTCTTTCAATTAGATGCAACTTTTGCGCCTCTAGACTACTTTACAACTCTTCTATTCTCATGGTGTCCAGATCTTTAGAATGGTCTATTGGTACAACAATGTAATCAAATTGAGGAGTAAGTGACCTCAATACCTTCTCTATGATTACTTGTTCAAAAAGAGTTTGTCCACAAGCCTTCATCTCATTAGTGATTAGAATCACTCTAGAGATATACTCTGAAACCTTCTCATTGTTCTTCATTATCATATGACATCATAAAACCATCAAATCCACACACATGATGGATGAAGAACAACGATCCTGCGCATCTCTATTGCATCTTATGTAATCGGCCTAAGGAACATCTTGAGCCCCAAATAACACGTGTGACACCCCAAAAATAATTCAATTATTAAATAATTAGAATTTTAATTATTAATTTAATTAGAGTTTAATTATTGATATTTTGAATTATTGGATTTAATTAATTAATTAAACGAAGGGAAGAGTTGGTGGTGTGAAGAGTAATTAAAGGGTGTGAGGAGTAAAGTGTTTTACTTATCCTAATTACTATTTTATTTTATTTATTGGAATAATAAAAGGAAAAGAAGGAAAAAGAGAGTTAATTGGGAAAATTCATCATACGTGAGATTGGAGAAGAGAAGAGAAAAGAGGAAAAAGTCAAACACCGGGAATTCGAAGAATCATCGCGAGGTAAGGGGTGATTTCATTCAATTATTATGCCTTATGGGTTTTAGAATCCAATTGAATGATTGGTATGTTAGGAATATTGAAATTAGATAATTTAGGTTTATGAAATTAATCCCAAAATGCGTCGAATTATATGAATTGGAACCGTAGTAATGCTATGGAATAATTGGAATTAATAGATTCATGTTAAGTGGCATATTATTGGTGTGTTTTGGATGATTTTGGGTGTTTTGATGCATTGGTTCGTAATTGGTTTGGAAGGAATTGAATGGAAAATAAGTTGCTGTCAAAAACTGCATATTTTGGTTCTGCAGGTCGCATGAACCGGTTCCCATGTGGGAGGAACCGGGTTCCTGGTACAAAAACCAAGGAGATGGAGTTCTGGGTTTATGGGAACCGGTTACTCCTGGGGAGGAACCGGGTTCCCAGTTCAAAATTTCCAAAGAAAACAATTTTTTTGTGGGAACCGGTTCCCAGTATGGAGGAACCGGGTTCCCCATACAAAATTTCAGGGGGCGTGTTTTTGAGAAATGTGGAAACCGGGTTCTCCCTGGGAGGAACCGGTTACCACTGTGTTAAAACCCAAAATACTTAAAACTTTAAAAATTCATATTTTCTAAACCGTAACTCCGATTCGAGTGCCATTTTCGGCAGTATTTCTTAAATTAAAAATAATATCTTATAAAATAAGCAAAATATTATTTTAAGGAATCTATTTTAAAAAGAGTCGAAATCCCCGATTTTTGTAAACTCGGTAGTTGGGAATTAGTGAAGAATTGTTTGTGAATTGCTCTGATTTAGTGGATGAGAATTAATACTCGTATGTTGTGTCTGCTATCCATTATGATTGAGCTGTTATCATGTGATATATTGGTGTTGGCATTGTGTGGAATTATGATGTGATCATATTCCGTTGATTGCTTTTATTGTGCATGCATAAGCATTTTGGTGATGGTTCATTCCCATTGTGTGGAATTGAACTTGCAGAACCAATAACCGTACACAATGGATAGTGGTGGTGAGGCTAGATTCTTGACCCAATGGTGTATAGGCGAATCATTGATTTACGCTATTTTCCGAGGTGTAACGGAACAAGGTGTGAACTTGATTCACGTTTGGTACCACATGCATCGAGTCTGCATTGCATATGAAATTGTAACATGTTAGGATGGTTTCCAGTGTTATAATTTCATTGATTGTTATATTTGCATAACGATTTGTGTGAAATGCATTTGTGAACTGAATTATGATTATGTTAATGATAGTGAACTAATATATTGAATTGTTCCGTTGTATTTAAAAACGTATAATGCATTCTATATTGAAAAGAGATCTCACCCTTACTTTAACGATTTCAGATTAAAGTTAGCAGCTCAGGAGTCGGTAAGGATGGCTTATAGAGCTGTGCCTTATTTTATCCGCGTGTCAGTGTCATGCTCTAGTAGTTGTAACACTGGGGGAAACATTTGGATGAGAGTTTTGTTTTATACTCCATTGGTTTTGATTTTATGTTGGGAATACTTATGAATTAAAGTTATTCCGGTTTTGTGATATTTTCCGCTGTGTAGAACATGATGTTAATTTGAATAATTTATTTTAATAATTCCTTCAGTTAAGCATGATTACTGTTTGCAGTTGAGGCTTTTATATTTATTATGAATTGTGACATCCCTGTTTTCCATGTTACTCTGATTTAATTAATATATTCGCGAGTTATTTAGAATGGGTGTTGTATATTCGCGAGTTATTTAGAATGGGTGTTTCAACACGCGCATCTGAATCATCTATCTGTTCCAGTTCTTGCCATAAAAAAACTAGAAGTTTGGTACTCATATTTTCGTTTTCGTTCATCTTTTATCCTATTTCCGTTTTCGTTCATCTCACACAGTGGAGCTCTAGATACCAATTTGTTGATGCAAAAAAGCTACAAAAGGTATGAAAGAAATAAGGTTGTTGTTATAAATGACATCTTCTACTAGTCTATTTATAGAAGGATAAAATTGGCACATAGGCCCTAATAAAGATAAACTTAGTCACTAAGATAAACAGTACAAACTAGAAAATACTAAAGTACCCTTAAAACTAAACTTAACAGCTACGCTAAAGAACCTAGAAGTTAAACATACTTCTAGACGCAACCTCAGAAGCTTCTGCTTCTGATTAATAACAACTTCTGAATATTAAATTACTCTTCAATAAATTCTACTGACATATGAGAAAGTTGTTGTTGTTGCCGCAACCGTAAAAAACAAGAACATTAACCTTTGGATTCGACTTGATGTGGTCGTGTTGCAATGGATGTATGCTATTGTTACACAAGATATTCTCAATTTTATTCTTGTGGTTAATTACACAACTGAACAATGCTGGAAACATATTGCAGCATTATTTCATGACAACAAACACTCTACAGTTGTCCAACTCAAGAACCAGTTCAGCAACACCAACTTGGAGGATTTTCCTTCAACAAAGGCTTATTGCAACTGCCTCAAACTTCTGGCCGATCAATTGGCAAATGTCGACTCTCCAGTCACTAATACAATGTTA
Source organism: Vicia sativa (assembly GCA_021764765.1). NCBI lineage: Eukaryota > Viridiplantae > Streptophyta > Magnoliopsida > Fabales > Fabaceae > Vicia > Vicia sativa. The sequence goes on along the minus strand of CM038796.1, from coordinate 99,040,314 downwards.
GTATTAAAAATGATTTATGGCTTCACTGATGCATACTCCAATTTTATAATCTCTAGGAATCCACCTTGTTTCAACGCGCTGCCCGTGAATCCAATTCCCTCTCATCCTCAGCAACATTCCTCACAAAATCCCTAACTCCTAATGTTGCTTCAATCACCCCAAATTCCTCTCCGAGAAACTCACAAACTTGGAGCAACAACAATAATTATTATGGAGATTGTGGCAAGAAAAATCACAGCAGGGGCGGCCAGAACAACAATGGTGATTATGAACAACCATGGAAATAATACAATCCTTGGAAATAATTGGGCTCCATGGTTAGCTCCGTCTTTCCCATATCCTTTATACAATTGGGCTAGGCCAAATGGTGCTGCTTCGCCACAACAACCAAGAATTTTGAGACCACAGTCGCAACATATGAGATTTACTGCGAACTACCCAATCTAGCGGACATAGAAATTGCGTTTCATACTCTCAACCTAATCCTTCGTGGTACATAGACATTGGAGCAACAAGTTATATGACAATTTGTGGTTTTGGTAGTACAAAATTGTCACCGCCTCACCCTCCATTAGTGTAAGAAAATGTATTTCATGCCTCATAATTTGATTCGTAAAAGAATTAGATTCAATTCAAACTTTTGTCATTCGTGTCCTCTCTTTAAACATGTTAAATTACCTTTTAATGAACTTCATAATCATATCAAACTAACTCCTCTAGGAAACTACTTTAAACACAGATAGTTTTGTAAAGAAAAACTAATCACCACCTAATCATGAAGAACATTATTTCAAATCATGCTTAAGCTACAAAACCAAATGTTAGTGTAATTTCTGACAAGTTTCATGTACTTGTGAACATATTTGCAGCACTCATAATGGGATTCAAGAAACATATCTGAAAAAATGAACAATGCGAGTCTGCCACTACTAAGAATTGAATCTCAACACTACTTCAAAGAGCTACGAAAACTTTACAATGTAGAAGTACTATGAACCCTCTAAAAACACCACAAATTATGACAAGGATCAGATTAAAGATGGTAATCAATGCAGGAAGAACATAAACAGTGACAGTAGTAGTAAACAAGTAATTGAAGTAATTAAAAAACTGTAGGGAGAAGTCTAGATTATCATTCCATACTAGAATGCAACCCACGCCTTTTATTACAACCCATTGATATAGGAGATGTTGCGAATGTCACAGTGCAATAACTAAACAAAGGACAAGGGCCATCTTCAAATTTTGTTTTTTTTTTTTTGTTTTCTTAAAAACATCAATTACTGTCACTACTACTACAGACAACTATATATATTCTTCCAACTCAAACCTTTTACTATATAAACATCATTTCCTTGTCATTTCAATTTTCAAATCTAAGTATATGCATAGAAAGATAAACCCAGATAAAAAAAATGCAAACTTTCTTCATGAAATGAATCAAAAATTAAAACTTTGTTACAAACAGGTTGAAAAAAAATGATTTGATTGGTTCCCAGAAAAGAAAAACGAAAAATTATTTAGAAATTAGATCGTGGGTGGGATTTGATTAAGAGGTGAAAGAGGATGGTGAGGGATTGTGGGAAAATGAGGAACGGCGCTGATAGTTGAAGAATTTAGGGTTGTGTTTGGATCGGGCGGGGTGGTGTAATTGGATTTTAGCGCAAAGCATATTCAACGAAGGTATTGCTATTGGCACCTCACTTTTTTATACTAATTTTGTGTTCTTTTTTTATCAAAATAAAATTATTACATCATGCTATATGAGGCATCAAATATCCCATTCACCAATCAATCACTTCTATACAACTTCAAATATATTAAAAATAATAATAATTAATAATATTATTATTATAATAATTAAAAAATAAAATTACTCATAGCATTCATAATATGGTTCTAGTTTTAGAAATTTAAGATTAATTATAGGCTACATTGATCAACTTTTGTCATAATGTTCTATAAAGAATTATGCTTTTATGAACGATCCAACTTCTTAATTTCAATTTTTTTTTAAAAATAATTTTATTATTTTTATAGGTCTCCTTCTTTCTCAAATTATTTATCTTCTCTTCATCTTATCTACTCTACTCACTACAAATTGAATAAAATTTTAATTTCATTCAAAAAATGTATGAATATATAGATTATCCCAACTGATATGTGTTAATTGAGTAACTAAAAAACTGTAAAATATTGACTATAATTTAATTTCTAGCAGCAACATTTATTAATATTTATGTATTAATTTAAATAAGTTATTAATGTTTATAAATAATAGAAGTCTGATTGGTGGTATTTCATAATATAATAATGAATATTTGACTCATCAAGATAATTTGTTAATCAATATAAGAGATGTTAATATTTGATATAATAAATATTTTATATTCTAATATGTCTTGCAGTCGAAATTAGAGGTTGATAAATGTTGAGACTATCTCTCAAGTCATAAAATAATTGTCGCATAAGGCCCTTTGTGAAAATGTCATCTATTTGGTAATGAAACATAACATATATTTGACCTTTAACAATTTTTAACGCACAAAGTGGATATCCATTTCAATATATTTTGCGTGCTGGTGTTGGATAGAATTACCTGACAAATAGGTTGCCCTAACGTTGTTAAATTATACTAAAGTGGCTTTCGTGACCGGCCACTAGAGTTCTAACAGTAGGTTACGAAGCCAATATGATTCAGCAACAACATTAGCAACATATACTATGCTTTAGCACTAAAGCGGGATAAGGTTGGTTGTCGTTTTGCATACCAAGAGACCAAATTACTTGGACAAGAATCTTACAGTATATAGATAGCCTCCCAAGTCAATATCAATATATATGGTGAGTGTATCAATTAAGGAAAGGCAAATATGCACACTATAGGTAATTGTGGCATTAATGTACCTAATAATTAGCTTCAAGGCAATCATGTGTTATGTTTGTGGATCATGCATAAAGAGACACACTTGTTGGGCGACATAAGTTATTTAAGATATTGTGAAAGTTAAATATTGCACTGCACCTATAAGGCTTCGATATTCAGAGGGATCATGATATGGATTACTTGAGAGTCCATTAAGCTTTGATTTAGTGTCTGTTTGGGGTAGATGCCACTTGAATGTATAGTAGTTGAGATCTTCATAAAGCAACTGAGAGGAACCAAATCTTTCATAACAAATTCAAAACTAGGTTTAGACTTCATTGACTAACGAGTGGGATCAGATAAGGCAGTAAGAATAATGTCATTTACATAGAGGGTAATGTATGTTATGTCATTGCCACTGTGATATATGAACAAGGAATTATCACACGCACTATGTGAGAAGCCCGAGGTAGCAATAAATTTTGGTAAAATGTTGATACCAAATACGAGGTGCTTGTTTAAGGCTATACATAAACTTTCTCAATAAGGATACATAATTAAGATGTCGAGGATCACAAAACCCATGAGGTGATGCATATAGACTGTTTCATTGATTTTTCATGTAAGAAAGCATTTTTGACTTCCAATTTGTTGTAGACATTATGATTTTAATATAACAATACTTAGAACCGACATTGTAGTTGCGGGTTTTAAAATAAAATAATGCATATATAACAAGGATGAAATTTTTATTTTTTACCGGAATGTTTTTCATATTCTCCCTTTATGATCAGGGCAAATTGGGTGTTAACCCTTTAAAATATATCATATGACTTTTTATAAAAAAACTAAGAAATATATTATTAATAACAATAGGCTATCTCATCTCAGGGAGTGCAAAAAATAGTACTCAATAAAATTTAACTTACAACATACACACTTCAAATGTGGAAATATAGATAAATGCATCTAAAGTTGTTGTGTCATATGCAACTTAAAAGGTTAAACTTAGCGAAAGAGTGCATAACCCTTATACTTGGAGCCTTAGTTGGAAGTTAAAAGATCATGAAATGATTGAGTCATTTGTGTGGATGATGAAGCACAACAAGTTGATTACAAACCAATGGGTGGCTTCATCACATGAACCTCGGGGAGCCGTATTATTTTAACTGTCCATGTTTCATAAAGACTATTCTTTACGCTCTTATGAATTATGAGGTTTCAGATTTGACATGTCATAATGATCTGAGTATAGTTAGTCTTTAATTTTTCTTTGTTTGGGTTTAGACCCTCTTGTATCTAAAAATAATAATTTAAACCACTAAAGAGTTAAGACATACTGAAAGTTTTCATGTTTGACCCAAGCCACCACCAAGCCGTAATTTTGATTTGATCTAAAATATACAAAGTTGATAATTCCTTATCACCAAATAACCCTTAATTTCGTACTTTTCACAAAATCTAAACACTTACAAACTAAATTTCACAAAGACCTTTGTGAATCTCCTTTGTATCAACGATAAGAGTGAAAAACATAGACATGCGAATCTTGGATGATTAAAATAAGCACAACAAATTCCCAGCCACTTCAAAATGTTGTACCATATTCCTCGGAGAAATAACACGCGGAAAATAAGTGAATTAATTTTTCACCTTTTTCGCAACCTCCTAAGAATCTTAAAAAATTATCTTTTAATGATCCCACGTTGGCTCATGTTCTATTTATTCATAAGTGTGTTGCGGAAGAGCTTCTATGTGAACAAGGACACTTTCAATGGAACCAACTCATTCTAAGCACAATCAATATGGACTCTATAATCAACCTCCAAAATCCGGGTAAACACTTCATAAACATCTTTGACATGATATGATACTCACCGTAAGTGTTAAGCAACCATATTCATTGGTCTGCTTTTATATCCTGCAAAAAAAAGTTTTCCAAGAGAGTACAAAAATGTAAAATTAAGCCTTTCTTCCGTGCAAACAAATTTATTAGTCATTGATACCTCTTTAACTTGAGAAAGTTCATAAAACATAATAAACTTATCTTTAAACAATGTTATATCGATTAAGGATCATGTCATAAGTAAGTACTTATGTCGTTCCCCACCTCCCTAAAAAGAGACTTACAAACCACTTATCTGAGAAAGAGACTCTTCAAAAGACTTTCTCCAAACCACTCAACCAATTTCCACAGATAACCTACTTATTCTCTAATAAAAGCAAAATCTTTCCACCACAACGACACCTTTTTTCCCCATCTTGCACGTCATCTCTTTCACTTTCATATTTATTCGTAAACCCCTCAACCAATTATGGTATAAGTATATGAAATTTGATATTTAGTGCCAACGTATCCTAATTATATATCACCTAATATAAATAAATATCGACTATTATTTGATAGCTATGTGAAATGCTCTGAACATTTTATAATTTGAGACAAAGGTATATATATATATATATATATATATATATATATATATATATATATATATATATATATATATATATATATATATATATATATATATATATATATATATATATATATATATAAATATAAGAAAAATCAATTTTTTTTGTTTTGTTTTATGCCCTATGATTTTCAAGGAAATACAACTATAATAATTTAAAACTCGTGTCGAAAAATCATGATATTTCCCGGACTGTCGTTCTTTAACAATAGTTTGTCTACCACTTGAGTCCAATTGCTTAAATAAAGAAGAATCAACTTATTACTCTCTTCATTGAACTACCAAACTTAACAACCATTATAAACATTAAAATTTTACCAATTCAATTATTAAATTGAAAATTCTTTCTGAGTAAATCAAATGCACAATTTTTATTCATAAAAATTCAACAACTAAACTATAAGATAAAATATCAAATGAATTAAATTCTTTTATATAAATTTGTTCAATTGATTTCTTCAATAATTTTTCTATAATTCAACCGTTTGATTTATGAAATTTTATATTTATAATAATAAATTTTCAAGATACAAGTTACTATAATTAATAATGAGTAATATTATATAATAAAAATGTTTTGAATAAGAAATATAAGAATGTATATTAGGATAATTTTAAATTTATTTTAAATTTATTTTAAATTTAATTTTTTAAAATAAAAATTAAGAGATAATAATAAGAAGTGATTGAGATTTAATTCTTGCCTTTCTTGCTTCTATTATTTCTTATCAATAAGCATTTTCTATTAATAATTCACTATAAACGTTAAAAAAATTGGTTCTAAGATATGATTATTTTCACAATATACTAATAAATAAATACACAAAGATTTATATAATTTTGAAATTTGTAGTTATGTTATCTATTGATTTAATTACTTTGTTTTTTTGAAAGTGTATTATACATTTGAAATTATTTAAAAAAGTATAGTTTCAAATTTTATAGAAAATTGTAAAATTGATATACTTTATAATTATTAATTTTTATTTGAGAAACAAATACTTTATTATTATAATAAAAAATAAAAATCAAGTGAAAATTACTCCCAACATATATGCAATATTTATTAATTTTCTTGAAAACTAGATTGGATTAAAACAAAAAAGAAAATAAATTTGACATACTCCTAACTAACGAACCCGTTCCTTGTGGCACACACAGACCACAACACAAGCTGCTTCTTCTGCTTCTTTTTCCTTTGTTTTTGTTCTTCTCTCAACAAAATTCAAATTCATTCTTTCTCTGCAAAATTTCTCATTCTGCTTTTTCCGATAATCGCTTCGGAGATCCAAACCCACGGTGAATTCTTCCGCCTTTTCGTTTTCTCCGAGTTTTTCGGAAGCGATAATATATATAACCGATCAGTTTTTGGGTTTGGTTTTTCATTGTTTCGTTTCTTCATTCTTCGATTTTAGGGTTTTTGCATTAGGGTTAGGGATTCGAGGTTCCAGATTTGTGCGACGTTTCGATTGTTTTTGGATTTCAGGGAGGTTTTACAGGACTCGAATTGCGAGAATCTTGATAGATAAACAACATTGGTTTCGTATTTGAAATTAGGGTTTTCTGATGGATGGTTAGAACGATATGTCGATTAAGCGAACTACGAAAATTGAAATGCCGAAATTGAAACGGTGTAAACTGGAGGAAGTTGATGATGTAGGTCATGGAGGGTGTTCTGTGATTGAGAAGAAGCGTAGGGTGAATGAGGCTGAGGATTTTAGCAGTGGCTCGGCTTCTTGGAATAGTGATGTTTCGCATTCTGTGTGTGATGGTGGTAGTGGTGAGGTTGAGTTTAATTCAAGTAATGTATCTCGGCCTCCATTGTTGCGATCCTCACGTGGTCGCCTGCAGTCGCTTCCGTCAAGGTTTAATGATTCTGTGGTTCTTGATACGTGGAAGAATCGAGGAGGGAAAATGGAGGATGGGGATTCGAGCTTTGAAGATGATAAGAGTTTTGTTGAGAATGATCGAGTTAAGTATAGTGATGGGAATTGTTCGAAGAATTCTGTGTTTTTTCCATTTACTGAAATGAGGGTAGATGAAATGGTGGGTGGTATTTTGTCTAGTGCGGGTAGAAAGACAATGAAGAGTGATAGTAATGCTTCTGGTTCTGGTCTTAGTTTTGAGGATGTAGAGGGAAAGACTAATAGGAATGATGGAAAGAGGAGAGAGGTTTATAGGCCAGAGGATTTTGCTCTTGGGGATATTGTTTGGGCCAAATGTGGGAAGAGATGTCCGGCTTGGCCTGCTGTGGTCATTGATCCCATGTTACAGGCTCCTAAATCAGTCTTGAACTGTTGTGTTCCTTATGCGATATGTGTGATGTTTTTTGGTTATTCGAAAAATGGAACTCAAAGGGTAATTTTCTTTTTGTGAGAGTCTTGTTTATTTATCATTGTAAATTTGAGTTTTTGATTTATGTTTTTAGTGTTGAACTCTAAGAGAATAATGAATTGGCAGGATTATGCATGGGTGAAACAGGGGACGATATTCCCCTTCTCCGAGTTCTTGAATAGGTGTGTATGGTTAAATGGCAGTAGCTGCAGTTGTTTCTGTTGGAATATTGGAGATTTAATCAGTATTTTTTAAAATCTGTCCAGATTTCAGGGGCAGACCCAGTTGTTCAAGTGCAAACCAAGTGACTTTCGCATGGCCGTGGAGGAGGCAAAGTTGGCAAAAGATGGTATTCTGGAATCACATTTGCGAGCGGAGGAATTGACTAATGTAGAAGCTTATCCTGATAGTGTTGAAAAGGTCATAATTGCAAATATTGATCAGGAGTATTACTGCCAGGATCAGGTGAAATTAATTTTTTACTCGTCTTTTCCGTCAGCTGATTAGATAAGCGCATTTATAAACTGTTTTTGCATAAGGAGGTATTTAGTCAAGGAAGGACTTCGGGATGTCTATTTACTTGTCTATACATTTTTGGTTCACTTGAATAGTTTTTACTTAGATATTTTTTTTGTAACAAACTAGTGAAATATCCGTATCTATTCTAGTATTAACTTTAACTATGAATAATAATTGAAAAACAGTAATTAATAGACAACATGATCAATTGAAACTTTAAAAACATTCGAAAGTTACCCTAATTTTAATTCTAAAAAACATGAAAAATAGAACAATTAAACTTGATTCAAAGATAACATAAGATGATTAAATACAATATATAAATTTATGTATAATTATATGTTTAGGGTTTAGGATTCTGTGTGCAATACATAAATCGTGGGATTTTATGACTCAAATCAGAATTTTAACTACCATGCAAATAGCAACTATAACATAGTGAAATTTTGAACGAACCTCTTTTTGTTACGAGTTTGTGATTTAGTACAAAGCATTGATGGATACCGGCTTTAGCGTTACAAAATTTGAACTGGGTAAATTTTGACCCCATTATCCTGTAGCGTTCTGTTTTCGCCAGATTTTTTAGTTTTTCATGTCCATAATACAACAATAACCAAGCCTTATCCCACTAAGTAGGGTCAGCTACATGGATCAAACTACACCATAATGTTCTATCAAAAACCATGTTTCTATTCAATTCTCTAATCTCAAGATCTTCCTTAAAGTTTTTTTTAGGTCTTCTTCTACATGTAGTTGTTTGACTACTCTCCATCTGATTAGCTTTCCTTACTACAAATTCCACATGTCTTCTCTTTGTCCATCGCCTAAGCCTATTTTTCACCATTGTTTTATTATCATAGGTGCTACCCCAACATTCTCTCTAATATTGTCATTTTCAATCTTATCTTGTCTAGTCGTACCACTCGTCCAATGCAACATCTTCATCTTTGCTACACTTAGTTTATGTTGGTGTTGGTTCTTTACCCCTAGCATTTTGTCCTCTACAAAATTGCCGGTCTTAAAACTCTCCGATAAAATTTTCCCTTCAATGCTTTCGTGTCACATAAAACACCTGATCCCTCCTCCATTTCAACCACTCAGCTTGAATTTGATGGTTTATTTCTCCTTCTATTTCTCCCTCATTTTGTACTATGGACCCAATGGACAATGCAAAATTAAAAAGACTAAGAATTGTATGCAACCGAACAAAAGACAGCGTGATCTCAGTCTTTTCTGTCCCAACATGTATCATAATCTTGAAACAAATAGGCTTATAGCCAAATTAAAATCGTAATCTGACTGGTCCATTTGTCTGAGCTTTATAAATTGTATTTCTAACAAGCGTAGGATTTGAGTTTATTGATAAAAACTAGTTGAAACAGGGATGTAACACTTCTACTGTTCCAGTTGCTACGGACCTGTAGATTTTTTTTTATCTACAAACATTTATGATTTTGGATGCGATTGACATTGACTTCAAATTGTTCTTCTACTGTCTAGAATAAATGCTTTACAATTCTTTTTGTGAATATCTTTCTATAAATCTGTATGCAAAATTCCAATGGTCCATACTGAAATTTGGATTGTAAGTCTTTTTCTGTGTTCTTGTTAGTTTGTATGTTGCTTTGTCCAGTAACTGCTGAAAAGAAGATTTGGATTAGCGTTAACTGTATAAAATTGTATCTCCATCAACTCTGGTTATTTGAATGTTTCTATCCACTGAATATATTGTGCAGGATATTAGATGTTGTGACAGCTGTGGTTTGATGTTGCCATGCAAAACCATGAAGAAGGTTAAGGGTTCAAGTTATGCACCACAATTTATTTGCAAACACTGTTATAAGGTTATACATAATGGCTTATTTTAGTGCTTCAAATTTTTCACTAAATAATTTCAAAATGGATAGATGATTTGAAAAAAAATTATATTCTGTTCTTACAGTTACGAAAATCAAAACAATATTGTGGAATATGCAAAAAGATTTGGCACCATTCTGATGGTGGGAATTGGGTGAGATTGTCTGTTTTGTTAATTTAGTTTCTTTCCCAATATTTATTTAAATATACTTTTGATACAATAAATTCAAAATTTTGATATCTTTTGGGAACTCTTTGAATCAGGTATGTTGTGATGGTTGCAATGTATGGGTGCATGCTGAGTGTGACAAAATTTCTACCGAACATTTCAAGGTTCTGTGTTGTGGTTGATATGGCACTATATATTGATTTCACAATGATTGCTCTTAAAAAACTATGTTGGTTCACAAAGTGGTTGAAACTAAAATATAAATACCCGCTTTTGCAGGATCTGGAAAATACCGATTACTATTGTCCAGATTGCAAGAAAAGTATCAATTGTAAACTACCAGAATCAACAGCATACAAGTCAAAAATCAAGTACATATTATTAATCATCCATTGCTGTTTTTTCCCTTCTAATTTGGGGTATTTGGCATTTTATTTTATTTTATACTTTAAATCTTACAATGTGATATCTTTTGAGGCAGATCAGTGGAGTATAGCCAAAATGGCGTGGTTCCTGAGAAGTTAATGGTGGTGTGCAATGGAATGGAAGGAATTTACTTCCCAAAGCTTCATTTGTAAGCCATTAGCCCTTCTTGGATATTATGGGATTGATAATCCAATTTAAATGTATAAAATTGAATAAGTATGTTTATATCATCTCCTATCTAATTCCATATTTCTTGAGGTGCTCATATTTCACTTTATCATTTTTGTCTTTTCTTTTGTCCCCTGGAATTTCACATTTAACTGTCACATTAGCACATATCCAGAGTTATTTGAGAAATAAACTAAAACCAATCTGGATTTGTCTACAAATCTGACTATGATCTTTACCATAAAGAAGTTTGTTTTGAATAAATATAATCTCTCTCTAGAAGACTTCCATTGAGCTGCTTATGATTTCATTTTTCAGAATTATGTGCAAGTGTGTCTCTTGTGATTCAAAGAAGCGGACACCCAGTGAATGGGAACGACATACTGGAAGCAGAGCCAAAAAATGGAAACACAGTGTGAAAGTGAAAAGCACAATGCTACCACTTGAAAAATGGGTTTGTATTATTTCTTTTTATATCAGACTCATGGCAAATATTTCTGCTTGTGCTGGTTTTTAATTAATGGTCATGAGGTATATAGTTAAGGGATGTGAAGGATGTGGTTATTATTGTGCCTTTCTTCTTTATTATTACAAGGTGATTCTTTCTTAGATTTGACACAACATAAACTACAGATCACGGAGCACATTTCACAAGATGGAGTTCCCCAGGAATTAAATCAGCAGCAGGTGCTTGCTTTTCTGCAAGGTAAGTGTTCATTTCATTTAACTCTCACATACCAAAGCCTTGATATCTTCTTTTTTAACATGCCTTATGAAACATGCTGTTGCATGTTTTCTCTTCAATATATCTGAAGGCATATATTTATTTACTTTTACTTATTGTGGCAGAGAAGTATGAGCCAGTTCGTGCAAAATGGACGACAGAAAGATGTGCTGTTTGTAGATGGGTTGAAGATTGGGAAGATAACAAATTTATCATCTGTAACAGGTGTGTAATTATTGTCGATGATCTTTACCGTTTATCTGTAGAATTGTTTTGTATGATTTACATTTTTTTAAAAATTTATGAGGTTTTAAAGGCGGTGATCGTCAATTATATATGTTTTCATGTTTATTTTGCAGGTGCCAAATAGCTGTCCACCAAGAATGCTATGGTGCAAAGCATGTTCAGGATTTTACTTCTTGGGTTTGTAGAGTGTGTGAAACTCCTGACGTTGAAAGAGAATGTTGCCTCTGTCCAGTAAAAGGCACGTCAATCTAGTATTTTGGGCAATCTGAACTCTTTTTGTTCTTATGTCTGTATCCTATGATATTAAGTTTTTATTACAGTAGCAAATGGTGGATCCTGCACTCGAATTCTGAGATGGGAGAGAAGGGCTTTTTATTCATTTAATGGCTTGAATTTCTATTATTTAAATAGTTTGCTTTACTTTGGTGGATGGTCAATACCTAATATAACCATTTTTTCTCATTTTCACGAAATTAAGACGGATCCTTTAAACGCCTGATGTGAATAATTGAAATTATATAAAAGTCTTGACTTATGAATTTTTCTATTGCTCATTTCATGTTTTGTGCTGCTTGTATTTTAGCTTCCATGATCATTTATGTGATTAATTGCTAATTTGATTTTGCTATTTATGGAAAAATGATTTGCAGGTGGTGCTCTGAAGTCAACTGATGTCGAGATGTTGTGGGTTCATGTAACATGTGCCTGGTTTCAACGTGAAGTTGTTTTCAAAAATCCTTTGGTCATGGAACCTGCCCTTGGAATTCTTAGAATTCCTCCTAATTCCTTTGTGAAGGTGAGACGACAGGCTATAAGCTGATCTTATCATTTGTTAACAACTGACTTCAGCTATAATATTGCCCGGAATGCATGCTGGATAATTCTAAATTTACAAATGCATTGACCTGTGCAGTGCATAAGATTAATTTTAGATAGTAATATTTTCAATTATTTCACACTTTTATAAGTAAACAATTAATAGCTTAATAATAACTGTGTACTTTGAAGCTAAATATTATGTTTAAACTAAAAAAATCTTGACGCAAACCAAATATAGAGAGAATGTATCAGTTAGAAGTCACACAAAAAGGTGAAAAATACCAATCAGTTATATCCCAAATGTTTTAGTTTTTATTTGGCTGAGTCCAGAATCTACCAGAATGCATAATGGGCAGCGTTCTGTTTTTTTTTATATATCTGAAGTCAATATTTACACAAATTTATGATATTAAAAAAAATGTACTCCTTATTTATTTTTGGATGACTATTCGAGTTCATCCATCTTAAGTACTCTGCTCAAAAGTCAAAAGTAACTAAACACTAAATTCACTATATATAGTCTTCCATCTTCAGTTATATTTCTTTCTTCATTTATTCAGTAAGATAATGGTGGGGTTATTCTGTAAATTACGCTGAACTTTCCCTTCTTTCATATTTATATTAGTCTCAGTTGTACTTAGAAACTTATGTAAATGTTTCTTGTCCACTGTGATTGCAGACTTGCGTAATTTGTAAACAAAGTCATGGTTCTTGTACAAGTTGTTGCAAGTGTGCTACTTATTTTCATGTAATGTGCGCATCAAGAGCTGGGTATACCATGGAAGTAAGTTTCATGTTTCTTTTAAGTTGACTAGGTTGATCACAGATATTTACTTTTACTTGATTTGTCCTCCTCCCCTGGTTTCCTCTTTTTCTTTGGGAGGAATGGTGCATCCTCTGCGGTTTCATTCTGATTACTTAATTTCTATATATTTGAATTTATTTGTGTGCTAATATTGTTTAAACATACAGTTGCATTCCAGGGTGAAGAATGGGATTCAAATAACAAGGAAGTTAATTTACTGCGGAGTTCATAGGTTTGTGCTCTAGTGATCCAATTAGATAAACTGCTATCTTCCATTTTATTAATGATGTTTAATATGCCAATTCATTATCAGAGTCCCAAGTCCAGATTCTGTACTGGTTGCACATTCTTCCCTGGGGATTTTCTCTCCTAGAACTTCAATTCAAAATCAAAAGGGATGCTTCCGGGGATCAAGGCTGGTTTCATCAAAGAATATAGAGTTCAATGGCTGTTCAACTTCAACCACTGAAAATGATAGGGTTGAGCCATTTTCTACTGCCAGATGCCATGTGCACCGAAGTTCTCCAATTAAGGTGATGATTCTAAACATATAATTATGGCCATTGTAGTGTCTTGACAGCCATATTCATTTGCTCTTATTATGTTTGTAATTTTTGAAGAAATGATAATTTAACTTTTCTTATACAAGGATGCAATATTTATGAAAAGTTGGTTAGAAGAATACCTATGTTGCACAAACACAATACGGGTGTCAAATACGATACATTTTTAATACAATGAATCTGTTATTCATCGTTCTTTAAAAATTATAGGATACAATAGATAAATGATATGTATATAAAGTTATGCAAATTACAATATTGAAGTAGATATATCTAGGTTGTCAATTGCACCTGTGCAGTGTGCAACCGTGCCTAGCCACCACTAGTAGTAGGATAGGCGTACTGAACAATAAGGGTGCATGAGGTGTGCTGGCTCCACCGCTAAGTCTCAATGTTATCTATTTTTTGTCTTTTCAATTTGGTCTCTTTACCACATTTTCTCCCATATTGCCAGAGAGCTGATGTGCCAATA